>CM029013.1:47204723-47762941 GCA_016801055.1 Panax notoginseng | reverse complement strand
TCACTGACACGTGTGCCACATCACGTCTGACACATGACTCAGCGAGAGTCATAATTAGCGACAGCTGAGGTCGCTGATTGCAGTCGCTACGATGCGGTCGCTATTGTTGGTCGCGTGATGTCATTTCAGCGACTACTATTAGCGACCGCAGCGGTCGCTAATATCTATCTGCGACGATATGCGGTCGCAGATGTGCGGTCGCGGATAAGCCTTTTTTTGTAGTACATAGAAGAGTTACGTAGAAATGAAATCTACTATTATCTATGAATTTAAAAGTCCATTGTGACGCCCCCAAAATAGGTTTATACAACAACCATTCTGAGTCGCCAAAATACATGGTACAGAAACAACTACATCTTTACTATTACAGCATAAGAACTGTGAGTTTAAATACAAAATATTGTCATCTAGACAATATTCACACTCAAATAAGTCCTCATTACAATTATTGATACATTATTTCACAAAAATGGTGAGGACTACTAAAAAACTTCTAGAACCATCATTCCATACCCCGACTAGTACTCGCTACATTCTCCTCCTCCTGAGAAAAATGGAACAAAAAGGAAAGGGTGAGCTCAATCTAGCCCATAAAGAACATTATGACTAAGATAATACAGAACAAATTATCGTTTAGCCTTCAACAGAAAAAATTTAATATATACAATAGACAACAAGTTTTAAATCAATATTCGCAGCGAAAAATAATAATCATAGAAGAGTTACGTAGAGAATGAAATCTACTATTATCTATGAATTTAAAAGTTTATCATCAATATTTTTCCCTTCTGTAACATCAATCAATATTCATCTGTGCACTACAAGCCAAAGATATTCATCAGTTGGTCATGCACATCTTAACACTTGTTCATCTTTGCACTACGGGCCAAAGATATTCATCAGAAATCATTCATCTTTGCACTACAGGCCAAATATATTCAGTTATATCATCATTTAGGACTGAGGATGATGAAAAATACTTTAAAGGAAACGAATCCAGTGAAACAAAATAACAAATATTCAGGATTCGTATTTCGATTTATCCATGTCCCAAAATACCTTATAAATAATCATAGTGAAGTAAAATTCAAGAATGATCAAAACATGGATACAATCAAAGCTAGTATTCAGAATAGATATTTTGGACGAAAAGAAGAAAATTTTATTTTTCGGTGAGTAGTAAACCCGACATGAAAAGTTCCAAATTTGATAAAAATTTTTCAACCAATATTTCGGCATAATGATATTGAAGAAATAATATCATTTTCGAATAAAATAACATCCCTTACCTCGTAAAGACAGTACTTCTAGTTGAACACTGGATATAGGCTATGACTTGAACTTGCACCGTTAATAGCAACACTCACACAAGTATTAAAATACTCACAAGAATATGCTCAATATATTGAGAGAGAAGAAAGAGAGAGAAGTTTTCAGTTTCTTGGTGTGATTTTCAATTCTTGACCTAAGCACCCTATTTATAGAAAAATGCTTAGAACACCAAAGCAGAAAATTTAATATAATATTAATATATATAATCAAATTTCATATGCCCACCATCAATAACACAATTCAGTTGATTTCAACAACTAATGGGTGTAAGACCCCAACTTTTATAAATAAAGATGAATTTTCTATAAATATCATTTTTGAATATTATGGAGTTAATTTGATATAATGTTATAGTTGTGGGTAATATTTAAAATTTTTGCAAAGTAAGCAAGTTGTTATAAAATATTCGTTTGGTCGGAGAATATTCTTTTTTGTCGGGGAATATTCGTACGACGGCACAATCATTGGTGGACCCCACAACGGAATTATTGTCGGATGGAGAAAAAAACGACAGAATTATCTTTCTATAAAAATAACGGCGGAAATTTTTACCATTGTTACTGTTGAACTACTCGGTAGTAAAAGTACAGTAATACGTGTGGTTTGCATAGTAGCACACGGTATTGATTATTAATGCTTATGTGAGAAGTCACGTCAGTTTGATTTCTTTATTGTCAGTTAATAATATGAATTATTTTTAGCGATAATGACGTTTTGTTTTATATTCGTATTATTAACGTAATAAAACAGAAACATCTTTTTATATAAAACAAAATACTTTATTAAAGTTATTCTATAAATAGAATATATTTTATTTTATTTAAAAGATTTTTCTTTAAATATGGACCGTCAGATTAAAGTAATCAATCTGGACCGTCATGGATTAGTTACTATGCATTCTAATTTTTCTATAAATAGCAGCTCAATTCCTTCATTATTTCTTACGAATTCACTGAACTCTAGAGAGAGAAACTATAGAGAGAAACTATATAGAGAGAGAAGAAGAGTATTCTGGCTACTTAACTACTTCCCTTACTTCAGCTCTTCTTTAAAACGGTAAGGGGTGTTATTCTTTCTTATTCATGAAGAGACTGTTATTCCATTTCTTATTATCTGTTGGAATAACGGTAATATGCGGTCTACCCTATACTTGGTGACATTCTTCTATTATTCTGTTTGGAACATCCTGTCTGTGGTTTTAACACCGGACCTGGTTCCGTTTTTTATTATTATTCTGTTGGAACATCCTGTCTGTGTGTTTTACACCGGACCTGGTTCCGTCTTTATTATTATTCTGTCGGAATATCCTGTCTGTGTGTTTTACACCGGACCTGGTTCCATTATTGTTATTATACTGTTCTTTATTATTCTGTCGGAATATCCTGTCTGTGCGTTTACGCCGGACCTGGTTCCATTATTTATTATTCTGTCGGAATATCCTGTCTGTGCGTTTATGCCGGACCTGGTTCCATTATTTATTATTCTGTTGGAATAACCTGTTTGTGCGGTCTATCGCATGCATGTTGATTTTTTTTTTGTTATTCCATTCTTTATTGCCTCAGTTGGTTAAGTTTTGACTTCTATAACTCCACGAAATTTGTGAAATATCCTTGATAATTGCGTTTCATCCAGTATCTATTCATGAAATATTCTCCTGATCATTCTTGAATTTTACTCCACAATGTAGTATCATGTTGACAATTTGGACGTTGTTAATTCTTGGATAAATTAATTCTTGAACTTGTTTAATTGAATTCTTATATCATTGTCATCATCCTCATGTTTATAAAATGTTGAAAGTCATCTGTGGCCTTGTAGTGCATAGATGGACTTGGTATGATTATGACCAGGGATTATTCGGTGTAATCATGACCGTAATGTTACGAATGATGTGGTAAAAGTCCTCATTGGCCCGTAGTGCATTGATGGACAGTTGTTGGCATGATCATGACCATTAATGAATATACGAATATCTTGGCCGTAGTGCAGGGTGATTCGATGATGTGGATTATTTTATGAAGCTGAGTCCTCAGCGATCAAAGTGTTGGAAAATCTTTTAAATCATAAAAGATAGTAGAGTTTATTTTCTACTTGACTCTTTTAATGGATTGCTTATTCCGCTACAGTTAAACTTGATGTCTATTATATTTTATCATTTTAACATTGTTGAAGGCTAATGATAATTTATTCTGCATTATCTTAGTCATAATATTTTTACTGGGCTTAGTTGAGCTCACCCTTTCTTTCACTGTTCTCTTCAGGAAATGAGAACGTAGCTGGGACAAGTCGGGGTACGGAGTGATGGTCCGAATGATAGTATTAGTTAGTAGTCCTCACTATTTCTATGTAATGGTGTGTTAATAAATGTAATGAGGACTCTTTTTGAGTATGAATACTCTCTAGAAGATAATATTTGTATTCAAACTCACAGTTTATGTTTTGTCGTATTGTATCCCGACAGTTGTATTATTAAGTTGTATTTGTATTCTACTAATGTATCTGACGACCCAAGATGGGTGATGTATACCTAATTTTGGGGGCGTCACAGTTGGTATCAAGCTTAGGATATGATCCCTGGCTAAGATGTGAGAATAGAACTAGGAGGGGAGAGACGGGGAATTCCTTCGCTCGTATGACATACCTAAGTTTATTTGCTGGTATTTAATTGGTCGGGTCATAATATAAGGATAATATATGACATAATCAATTAATTTTTATTTGTGGCAGTATCTGAAAATGGCATCTGAGAATGTTGAGAATAGCAATGGAGCACAGACGATGATATTCACCACATATCACTAATCAGGATAATGTGCATCAGGAAGGTGACAATCCTCATGCAAACAACAACACTGACACAAATGATGATGATGATCAAATGTTTCAGGGCTTTATGCAATTCATGCAACAACAGGTGAAAGCGGCTCCTGTCCACAACGTAGGTGGAAATACTGGAAACTCTCAGGCGGTCACCGCTAAACAGTTTGAGGAGCTGGGAACCACCGGAGTTTAAGGGAGAAACCCAAACCACTTTGTATCTGAAACATGGATAAAGCAGATCACCAAGATATTTGAATGTCTTGGGTTGCTCCGAGGAGCAAAAGGTTCCCTTTGCCGGCCTTTATGTTGCGAGGAGAGGCAGATTACTGGGTGGAATCGATAAAGCGTACTCAACCTGCCGCACTGAAGATGTCTTTGGGAGAAGTTTCAAGATCTGTTTAACGACAAATACTTTCCGAGAGTATTCGTCACATGAAGGAGGTGGAGTTCATCAAATTGGAGCAGAATAATATGACCGTGTCGCAGTACAGGCAAAATTTGCGGAGTTATCCCGGTTTGCGTCCCACCTGGTGGATAATGAAGAAAGAATGACGCGGATGTTTTTTAAGAGTTTGAAGCCGGAGATACGTCAACATCTTGTTTTTCATAAACTGTGTTTGTATTCAGATGTGTAAATAGGGCTCAGTTGGTGGAGCGCGATAACGAGATAACGCAACCAAAAAGAGAGCAGCCGCAAAATGATAATACCAGTGAGAGCAGTCATCGAAGCGGTGACAACAAGCGTGGAGGGAATCAACACTGCCAGAAATGGTAACCACTTCGGTGGTAATCAGGGCCAAAACAATAAGAATGGACATTTTAAGAAAGGAGATTCAACAATGATGGAAGATGTCAGCACCAGCACCTGTCGTTAAGGAAGGAGAACGACCACCTATCATATGTTTCAAATGCGGAGGGGAGGGGCACATCAGTCCAAACTGCGCGATGCCGTCCAAAGCATGTTATAATTGTGGAAGAGAATGTCATTTAGCCCGATTTTGTCGTTTACCGAAGACAAATTCAGCTAGGATGGAGGCACCAAAAGCCGTCCCAGAAAAGTCAAAACCGGTTGTGCAAGGAGAGCGTTTGTTGTGACCTCCCAGAACGCAAGGAACCCGAATGAGGTCATCAGGGTAAGCTTATCATAAACTCTAACGAAGTCTATACTTTATTTGATACCGGTTCAACCCATTCTTTTATTTCCCTACTTGCGCTCATCGATTAAATTTGATTCCGGAAGAAATAGACTTTGACTTAGCAGTTGAAACTCCATTGGGAGAAACCTTCATTACATCCACGGTTTATAATCTTGTTGGTTCAAGTTGGTACCCACACATTACCTGTCGATCTATTTGCATTAAAAATACTTGCATTTGACGTGATTCTAGGGATTGATTTGGTTAACTACCATCATGCAAAAATTGATTGTTTTCGTAAGGTTGTTAGCTTTCATATTCCTAATCGACCTATTATGCGAATTCAAGCAACCAAACACCATTAAAATCTATCGCTGTCATCTCAAGCACAAAGCTATTCTTTTATTGAAAAACGGGATGTCAAGCTTTCTTAGCTCATGTCACAGATCTAAACAAAAATACGTCAGTTTTTGAATGATATTTCTATTGTTAATAAATTCCCTGACGTATTCCTGAAGAACTTCCTGGCCTAGGCCCCCCAGAGCGTGAAATTGAATTTTGTATCGATCTTGAACCCGGTACAAAACCAATTTCCAAAGCCCCCCATATCGAATGGCTCCTATTGAACTTCAGGAGTTAAAGATCCAACTGCAGGAATTGTTAGACATTGGCTTTATTCGTCCAGTACTTCTCCTTGGGGGAGCTCCTGTTCTATTCTGTGAAGAAGAAAGATGGAAGTATGCGACTTTGTATTGATTATCGGGAGTTGAATCATTCACCATCAAAAACAGGTACCCATTGCCACGTATTGATGACCTGTTGGACCAGTTGCAAGGAGCACAATTCTTTCAAAGATCGATCTTCGTTCTGGATATCATCAGCTGAAGGTTAGAACTGAGGGATAAGCTGAAGGAATTCCAAAAAACGCTTTAGAACTCGGTACGGGCATTATGAATTCCTAGTCATGTCCTTGGATTGACTAATGCTCCTGCTGCCTTCATGGATATGATGAACCGGGTAATCAAGGAATATTTGGATCACTTTGTGGTCGTCTTTATTGTTGACATCCTTATTTATTCCAAAAGCCGTGAAGATCATGAGCAACACTTGAGGCTGGTACTCCAAAAGCTTCGTGAATACAAGCTTTATGCCAAGTTGAAGAAATGCGAGTTCTGGCTGGAGAGGTAGCATTCCCTGGGCACGTAGTATCAAGTCGTGGAATATCAGTTGACCCGGCAAAGATTGAAGCTATACAAAGCTGGGAGCAACCTAAATCAGTGACCGAGGTACGTAGCTTTCTTGGTTTAGCTGGTTATTATCGGAGATTCGTGGAAGGATTTTCTCGAATCGCTACTCCATTAACTCAGCTGACTCGGAAAGATACAAAGTTTGGTTGGGCGAAGAATGTGAGCAGAGTTTTCAAGAACTCAAGAGGAGACTCATTTCAGCACCTGTTCTAACAATACCATCTGGCTCGGAGGGATTTGTCATCTACAGTGATGCTTCGAGCAAAGGGTTGGGATGTGTTCTCATGCAACATGGAAAAGTCATAGCCTATGCATCAAGACAACTCAAGGAATATGAGAGGAATTATCCTACTCATGATCTAGAGTTGGCAGCTGTTGTCTTTGCACTTAAAATTTGGAGGCATTACTTGTATGGGAGAAAGTGGAGATCTTTACGGATCATAAAAGCCTCAAATATTTCTTCACTCAAAAGGAACTCAACATGCGACAACGACGTTGGCTTGAACTGTTGAAAGATTATGATCATACCATTCAATACCATCCTGGAAAAGCGAACGTGGTAGCTGACGCATTGAGTAGAAGATCATATGCGGGTACAAGTGCAATATTAACAACGCAAAGACCCATTTTGCGTGACTTGCAAAGGATGGAGATAGAGTTGAAGACTCCAGGGACCCATGTGATGATGGCGAATATACGAGTAGAACCGAATTTAATCGATAAAGTTAAAGCTGCTCAAGCTACAGACCTGGAGCTGATGCATATGAGGAAGAAAGTGCAAGAAGGTGTTATGCCGGAAGCAAGAATCGATGAGGAAGGAATACTTCGAGTCAACTCCAGACTTTGTGTTCCTAACAACCCTGATTTAAAGTATGAAATCATGATGGAGGCGCACAACACACCGTTTGCAATCCATCCTGGAAGTACCAAAATGTATCATGATCTTCGTCATACATTTTGGTGGAGCAATATGAAGAGAGAGATAGCGTTGTTTATCTCAAGGTGTCTAACTTGTCAACGAGTCAAAGCGGAGCATCAAGTACCAAAAGGTCCATTGCAACCACTTGAAATTCCAGAATGGAAGTGGGAGCACATTACCATGGATTTCGTTACCGGTCTTCCCAGGGTTTCTCAAGGTATTGATGCGATTTGGGTCATTGTTGATAGATTGACCAAGTCTGCTCATTTCTTACCGATACGAGAAACTTATACACTTGAACGTCTTGCTCGTATGTACATAAACGAGATTGTAAGACTGCATGGTATGCCAGTATCCATAATTTCTGATCGAGACCCAAGATTCACTTCACGATTTTGGGTTAGTTTACAAAAAGCTATGGGCACGGAGTTACGATTTAGTTCAGCATATCATCCTCAGACGGACGGACAATCAGAGAGGACTATTCAAACTCTTGAAAATCTATTAAGACTCTGTGTCTTTGACTTCAAGGGAAGTTGGGATAAGTTCTTACCATTGGTGGAGTTTTCCTACAACAACAGTTATCAAGCAAGTATTGGCATGGCTCCATTCGAAGCATTGTATGGAAGAAAATGTCGTTCTCCAGTATGCTGGGATGAGGTGGGCGAAGCAACGTTGTTGGGACCGGAGTTGGTACGTATGACTACAGAAAAGATTCAAACGATCCGACAACGTATAAAAACCTCACAAGATCGACAAAAGAGTTATGCTGATCTTCATCGAAAGGACGTGGAATTTGATGTAGGAGATCATGTGTTCTTACGTGTTGCTCCATGGAAAGGAGTTACAAGATTTGGAAAGAGAGGAAAGCTAAATCCTCGATTCATCGGTCCATTTTTAATCCTCGATCGAGTAGGAACTGTGGCTTATAGACTCGCTTTACCGCCAAGTATGTCTCGTGTTCATAACGTTTTTCACATATCAATGTTACGCAAATATGTGGAAGACCCGAACCACATTATTGAGTTAGAACCGGACGAAATAGCGAAGGATTTGACGTATGAAGAAGTTCCTGTTCAAATCTTGGATAAGAAGGAACATATTCTACGCTCCAAGGTTATACCTCAAGTCAAAGTTTTGTGGAGAAACCACGATGTTGAGGAAATGACTTGGAGTTAGAATCAGAATGAAATCAAGGTATCCTTACCTCTTCGACATACCAGGTACGTACCCTAATTTCGAGGGCGAAATTTCATAAGAAGGGGAGGTTGTAAGACCCCAACTTTTATAAATAAAGATGAATTTTCTATAAATATCATTTTTGAATATTATGGAGTTAATTTGATATAATGTTATAGTTGTGGGTAATATTTATAAATTTTGCAAAGTAAGCAAGTTGTTATAAAATATTCGTTTGGTCGGAGAATATTCTTTTTGTCGGGGAATATTCGTACGACGGCACAATCATTGGTGGACCCCACAACGGAATTATTGTCGGATGGAGAAAACGACAGAATTATCTTTCTATAAAAATAACGGCGGAAATTTTACCATTGTTACTGTTGAACTACTCGGTAGTAAAAGTACAGTAATACGTGTGGTTGCATAGTAGCACACGGTATTGATTATTAATGCTTATGTGAGAAGTCACTCAGTTTGATTCTATTATTGTCAGTTAATAATATGAATTATTTAGCGATAATGACGTTTTGTTTTATTCGTATTATTAACGTAATAAAACAGAAACATCTTTTTATATAAAACAAAATACTTTATTAAAGTTATTCTATAAATAGAATATATTTTATTTTATTTAAAAGATTTTTCTTTAAATATGGACCGTCAGATTAAAGTAATCAATCTGGACCGTTCATGGATTAGTTACTATGCATTCTATTTTTCTATAAATAGCAGCTCATTCCTTCATTATTTCTTACGAATTCACTGAACTCTAGAGAGAGAAACTATAGAGAGAAACTATAGAGAGAGAGAAGAAGAGTATTCTGCTACTTAACTACTTCCTTACTTCAGCTCTTCTTTAAAACGGTAAGGGGTGTTATTCTTTCTTATTCATGAAGAGAACTGTTATTCCATTTCTTATTATTCTGTTGGAATAACCTGTATATGCGGTCTACCCTATACTTGGTGACATTCTTCTATAATTCTGTTGGAACATCCTGTCTGTGTGTTTTACACCGGACCTGGTTCCGTTTTTATTATTATTCTGTTGGAACATCCTGTCTGTGTGTTTTACAACCGGACCTGGTTCCGTCTTTATTATTATTCTGTCGGAATATCCTGTCTGTGTGTTTTACACCGGACCTGGTTCCATTATTTATTATACTGTTCTTTATTATTCTGTCGGAATATCCTGTCTGTGCGTTTACGCCGGACCTGGTTCCATTATTTATTATTCTGTCGGAATATCCTGTCTGTGCGTTTATGCCGGACCTGGTTCCATTATTATTATTCTGTTGGAATAACCTGTTTGTGCGGTCTATCGCATGCATGGTGATTTTTTTTTGTTATTCCATTCTTTATTGTACTCAGTTGGTTAAGTTTTGACTTCTATACTCCACGAAATTTGTGAAATATCCTTGATAATTGCGTTTCATCCAGTATCTATTCATGAAAATATTCTCCTGATCATTCTTGAATTTTACTCCACAAAGTAGTATCATGTTGACAATTTGGACGTTGTTAATTCTTGGATAAATTAATTCTTGAACTTGTTTTATTGAATTCTTATATCATTGTCATCATCCTCATGTTTATATTCTGTTGAAAGTCATCTGTGGCCCGTAGTGCATAGATGGACTTGGTATGATTATGACCAGGGATTATTCGGTGTAATCATGACCGTAATGTTACGAATGATGTGGTAAAAGTCCTCATTGGCCCGTAGTGCATTGATGGACAGTTGTTGGCATGATCATGACCATTAATGAATATACGAATATCCTTGGCCTAGTGCAGGGGTGATTCGATGATGTGGATTATTTTATGAAGCTGAGTCTCAGCGATCAAAGTGTTGGAAAATCTTTTAAATCATAAAAGATAGTAGAGTTTATTTTCTACTTGACTCTTTTAATGGATTGCTTATTCCGCTACAGTTAAACTTGATGTCTATTATATTTTATCAGTTTAACATTGTTGAAGGCTAATGATAATTTATTCTGCATTATCTTAGTCATAATATTTCTTACTGGGCTAGTTGAGCTCACCCTTTCTTTCACTGTTCTCTTCAGGAAATGAGAACGTAGCTGGGACAAGTCGGGGTACGGAGTGATGGTCCGAATGATAGTATTAGTTAGTAGTCCTCACTATTCTATGTAATGGTGTGTTAATAAATGTAATGAGGACTCTTTTTGAGTATGAATACTCTCTAGAAGATAATATTTGTATTCAAACTCACAGTTTATGTTTTGTCGTATTGTACCCGACAGTTGTATTATTAAGTTGTATTTGTATTCTGTACTATGTATCTGACGACCCAAGATGGGTGATGTATACCTAATTTTGGGGGCGTCACAATGGGGCTCACCAAACATATCAAAAACATTTTTCTAACTATAAATATTTTAAACTTCCAAAAATCAATTATTCTAGAATTTTAGAACTTCGATAATTCATAATAAATAGCCCTGGTATCAGAAAATTCAAATCTCGTGAGTTTTTATAGAAAATTCAATTCTCTACAACTTTACAGAAGAAAGATTTTCCAAATTCCAAATAAAAATTGACCGAAATCCACAAACGGACGATTTTACAGGCTATAATCATATTTCAGTCAAGAAATGGGTCCACCGACACACAAAACATGTGTTAATCATTTAATGCAACAAAAATATTCTTTCTCCTCATATACTCATATATCCCACATTAATTATAAAAATATCATCATTATTATATTATTAAAATAATATATTTAAATGAATTATTTTATCAAAAAAAGATAAAATATTAATTTTCAACAATTGTCATATTTAAAAATTTTTTCCATCTATATCCACATAAAATTAATATTTTCCTCATTATATAAATTAATAATTAATTATTCACAAATAATATTACAGAATCACAGTACTGGCAACCAGGCAGTTCCCAGGAAAGAGGGGGCTTTCAAATAAGGATCTCTCCTTACTGGCGCGCAATTAGGTGACCAAACCTCTCCTTAGACAGAACTTTCTAGACATTGCCAATAATGTTATCTAATAATATTATTAAGATAATATGAATTATTGCTTCGATAATGAAAAATACTGCATAGTGACAATTATTGAAACAACGGTAATATAAAATATCAACGTAGCAATTATTGAATCAATAAAATAAAATATTAAACAGTAATTACTGTAACAATTATTGAGTAGTGCCTTCTTACGTAAGAATCAATAATTGATGCAATACCGTGTGCTACTGTGCAACAACGCGTATTACTATGTTTTAACCACCGGGTATTCCAACAGTATTAACGGTAACAACTACGCCGTTATTTATAAACAACTTATACTTATTATTTTCTTCATCCAATCGTTTTCCGTTATGGGGCCCACAAAAAACTGCGCCGTCGTACGAATATTCCCCGACAGGAAGAATATTCTACGACCAAATGAATATTCCCCGACAACAATGAATATTTTATAACAACCTGCTTATTTGAAATATTTGCGCATTTTACCCATAACTAACCTCATTAATCAATTTAACCCTTACTATTTCAAAATAATAAATAGAAGAAATTTAAATTTTATTTATTAATAATTTGGGGTCTTACAACCTCCCCTCCTTATGAAATTTCGTCCTCAAAATTGACGTACGTACCTGATGTTTTGAAAAGATGAGGATACCTCGCTTTCATTTCCGTTTCCAACTCCCAGGTCATTTCCTCAATAACATGGTTTCTCCACAAAACTTTAACTTGTGGTATGACCTTCGTGCGTAGGACATGCTCCTTCCTATCCAAGATCTTGACAGGTACCTCTTCGTATGTTAAGTCTTCAGCTATCTCGTCTGGTTATAACTCAATAATGTGGTTTGGGTCTTTCACATATTTTCGTAACTTTGATACGTGAAAAACGTTATGAACACGCGTCATACTTGACTGTAAAGCGAGTCTATAGGCCACAGTTCCTACTCGATCGAGGATTTCAAATGGACCAATAAATCGAAGGTTTGAGCTTTCCCCACATCGCCAATTCTCGCTTTTGGAATAACAACTTCTTGCACCTCCTTTTTCATATGATCAGCTCCGGTGTGTAGCTTGAGCGGTTTTAACTTTATCGATAAAAGTCGATTCTACTCGTAAATCATCACATGGGTACCTAGAATCTTCAACTCTATCTCTATCATTTGTAAGTCATACAAAATGGGTCTTTGACAATATCGCACTTGTACTTGTATATGATGTTTTACTCAACACGTCAGCTACCACGTTCGCTTTTCCAGGATGATATGGTCAGAACATGTGCCGAAACGAGTCTCCTCTTGAGTTTTTCGAAGCTCTTCCCACATTCCTTGCTCCATTCGAATTTTTTTATCTCTATGAATTAACTGAGTTAATGGAGTAGCAATTCGAGAAAATCTTTTCACACAATCTTTGATAATAACTAATTAAGCATAGAAAGCTACGTATTTCGATTACTGACTTAGGTTGCTCTCAACTGTGACTCATATCCCAATCTTGGATATCACATCACAGTGGCACCTATCAGTTTACTACCACACGAATATGGCGTCTCCTACTGAGAGTCTGGCTTCGGTGCATTCCACAAAAGAAGTCACCAGATAGAGGCACGGTTATCAACTTCTATAGTTGGGTTTTTAACTCCTGAAGTTCAATAGGAGCCATTCGATATGAGATTTTAGAAATGAGTTTTGTTCCGGGTTCAAAGACGATACAAAATTCAATATCACGCTCTGGGAGTAAGCCAAGAAATTCTTCAGGAAATACGTCAAAATTTTTACTAACAACAGAAATATCATTCATATCTGACGTATTTTTTGTTCAAGTCCATGACATGGCTAAGAAAGCTTGACATCCGTTTTTCAATAAACGAATGACTTTACGGCTTGATATGAAAGAGTTTGACTTCAATGGTTTGGTTGCTTGAATTCGAATAATAAGTTGCTTAGGAATATGAAAATTAACAACCTTACGAAAATAATCAATTTTGGCATGATGAGTAGTTAACCAATCAATTCCTAAAATCACATCAAAAGTAAGTATCTTTAAAGAGATAAGGTCAACAGGTAATGTGATGGTGCCAACTTGGATCAAACAAGATTTATAAACAGTGGATGTAACGAAAGTTTCTCCTAATGGAGTTTCAACAGATAAGTCAAAGTCTAATTTTCTCCGGAGTCAAGTTTAAACGTTGAGTATAAGCAGGAGAGATAAATGAATGGGTAGAACCGGTATCTAATAAGGTATAGACTTCATAAAAATTTATAATTAACTAACCCGTACTAACTTCGTTTGGGTTCCTCGCATTCTGACCAGTCACGAAAAATGCTCTTCCAGGAACCGTTGACTTTAACTTTTCTGGGACAACTTTTTGAGTCACCACCCCCGTTGGACTTGGTTTCGCTACAGTACAATCTCGAGCGATATGTCCTTCCTTTCCACAGTTATAACATATCTTAAACTGTTGTGGGCAGTTTGGGCTGATATGTCCTTCTTTTCCGCACTTATAGCATATGACCGGTGGTCGCTCTCCTCCCTTGGAACCAGTTACTGCTGGTGCTGACGTCTTCGTATTGTCATTGTTGAATCTCTTCTTTTTAAAATCTCCTCCCGACTCGCTTCTTCTATTTTCATGGCCACGATTACCACCAGAGTGGTTGCCGTTCTTATCCGTATTTTTCTTTCTCCGCTGGTTATCGTTGTTCTGATGACTGCTGTCACCGATATGATTTTGGTTGTGGTCCCTCGATTGACCGTACTCGTTATCTCGCTCTAATTGTTGAGCCCTGTTGACAACATCTGAATAGAGAGAAAATTTATGAGAAATGAGATATTGACGTATGTCGGGTTTCAAACCTCTCAGAAACATCCGCGTCATACGTTCCTCATTCTCCACCAAATGAGGTGCAAACCTGGACAACTCTGCAAATTTCGCCTCGTACTGGGACACCGTCATGTTATTCTGCTCCAGTCTAATAAACTCTACCTCCTTCATATGGCGAATACTTTCAGGAAAGTATTTTTCGTTGAAAAGTTTCTGAAACGTTTTCCAAGACATGCTGAGTGCGGCAGGCTGGGTCCGTTTCACAGACTCCCACCAGTAGTCTGCCTCGCCACGGAACATAAAGGTGGCGAATGGAACCTTCTGTTCCTCCGTGCATCCCAAGACATCGAATATCTTGGTAATTTTCTTGACCCACGTTTCCGCCATGATCGGATCCGATTTTCCCTTAAATTCTGGTGGTCCCAATTCTTTGAACTGCTTGGCTGTGACAAACCGTGAATTGCTATCATTTTCTCATGTATTTTGAACACGAGTCTCCCTCTTCTGGTTTTGCATGAGTTGCAAAAAGCTTCTAAACATCTCATCGTTCATCATCTGCTCATTGGTGTTGTTCACAGGAGGAATATTGCCAGCCTGTTGCACGTTCTCCTCGTTGGTGAATACAGGCGTCTCCACGGTTTCATTTACTCCACTGTTAACATTCTCAGTCGACATTCTCAAATACTGCCATAAAACAAGGGTTAATTTAACAAATTAATAAATCACATAATATCCCTATATTATGAGCGACCAACAGATAAACTTAGGTAGGACACACTAGCTAAGGATTTACTCATCTCTCCCTTCCTAGTTCTATTCCCCGATCTCCGCCAGAGATCATATCTCTAAGCTCTGATACCAACTGTGACGCCCCCAAAATAGGTATACAACACCCATTCTGAGTCGCCAAAATACATGGTACAGAAATAACTACATCTTTACTATTACAACATAAGAACTGAGTTTAAATACAAATATTGTCATCTAGACAATATCCACACTCAAATAAGTCCTCATTACAATTATTGATACATTATTTCACAAAAATGATGAGGACTACTAAAATAACTTTTAGAACCATCATTCCATACCCCGACTAGTACTCGTTACATTCTCGCCTCCTGAGAAAAATGGAACAAAAAGGAAAAGGGTGAGCTCAACTAGCCCAGTAAAGAACATTATGACTAAGATAATACAGAACAAATTATCGTTAGCCTTCAACAGGAAAAAATCTAATAGAATACAATAGACAACAAGTTTTAAATCAATATTCGCAGCGGAAAATAATAATTCATAAAAGAGTTACGTAGAGGATAAAATCTACTATTATCTATGAATTTAAAAGTCCATCATCAATATTTTATCCCTGTAACATCAATCAATATTCATCCTTGCACTACAAGCCAAAGATATTCATCAGTTGGTCATGCTCATCTTAACACCTGTTCATCTTTGCACTACAGGCCAAAGATGTTCATCAGAAATCATTCATCTTTGCACTACAGGCCAAAGATATTCAATTATATCATCATTTAGGACTGAGGATGATGAAAAATACTTTAAAGGAAATAAATCCAGTGAAACAAAATAACAAATATTCAGGATTCGTATTTCGATTTATCCATGTCCAAAAATACCTTATAAATAATCATAGTGAAGTAAAATTCAAGAATGATCAAAACATGGATACAATCAAAGCTAGTATTCAGAATAGATATTTTGGACGAAAAGAAGAAAATTTCATTTTTCGGTGAATAGTAATCCCGACATGAAAAGTTCCAAATTTGATAAAAATTTTCAACCAATATTTCGGCATAATGATATTAAAGAAATAATATCATTTTCGAATAAAATAACATCCCTTACCTCGTAAAGACAGTACTTCTAGTTGAACACCGGATATAGGCTATGACTTGAACTTGCACCGTATAGCAACACTCAAAGTATTAAAATACTCACAAGAATATGCTCAATATATTGAGAGAGAAAGAGAGAGAAGTTTTCAGTTTCTGGTGTGATTTTTAATTCTAACCTAAGCACCCTATTTATATGAAAATGCTTAGAACACCAAAACAAAAAATTTAATATAATATTAATATATATAATCAAATTTCCTACGCTGTAAGACCCCAATTTTTATAAATAAAGATGAATTTTCTATAAATATCATTTTTGAATATTATGGAGTTAATTTGATATAATGTTATAGTTGTGGGTAATATTTATAAATTTTGCAAAGTAAGCAAGTTGTTATAAAATATTCGTTTGGTCGGAGAATATTCTTTTTGTCGGGGAATATTCGTACGACGGCACAATCATTGGTGGACCCCACAACGGAATTATTGTCGGATTGAGAAAACGACAGAATTATCTTTCTATAAAAATAACAGCTGAGGTGTTACCGTTAAAACCGTTAAAACTGTTGAACTACTCGGTAGTAAAAGTACAGTAATACGCGTGGTTGCATAGTAGCACACGGTATTGATTATTGATGCTTACGTGAGAAGTCACTCAGCTATACTCAATTATTGCTACAGTAATTGCTGCATCATATCTCTTAAATTATTGTCATAGTATCATCTGTATAATATGTTATATTATTGAGACGTTGTGGTAAGTTTGGTTATTTTATGGGGGGCCATATGTCATCATCTAAGAGTCTCTTCGTCAATAGTAATTACCGTCGTCAATAGTAATTACCGTCGTCAATAGTAATTACCGTCGTCAATAGTATTTACCTTAGTCAATAGTAATTACCTTCGTCAATAGTATTTACCTTGGTCAATAGTAATTACCTTCGTCAATAGTATTTACCTTGGTCAATAGTAATTACCTTCGTCAATAGTATTTACCTTGGTCAATAGTAATTACTTTCGTCAATAGTAGTTGTCCCTTCAATATTACCAAGAGTCATTTGACCCTTCGTTAAGACCAAGAGCCACCCTCAGTTTTTCTATAAATAGAGGCCTAGGGCTTCATTATTTTTCACGAATTCATTCAAGCTATAGAGAGAGAAAGTATAGAGAGAATAAGAGAGAGAGAATAAAAGTATTCTGCTACATCACTTTTCCAATATCCAGTTCTTTTAAGGTAGGGAATATTATTTCTTTTATATTCATGAAGAGAACTTCTGTTATTCCATTTGTTATTATTCTGTTGGAATAACCAGTATACGCGGTCTACCCTATACTTGGTGACATTCTTCTATTATTCTGTTGGAACATCCTGTCTGTGTGTTTTACACCGGACCTGGTTCCGTTTATTATTCTGTTGGAACATCCTGTCTGTGTGTTTTACACCGGACCTGGTTCCGTTTTATTATTATTCTGTTGGAATATCCTGTCTGTGTGTTTTACACCGGACCTGGTTCCATTATTTATTATTCTGTCGGAATATCCTGTCTGTGCGTTTACGCCGGACCTGGTTCCATTATTTATTATTCTATTGGAATAACCTGTCTGTGCGGTCTATCGCATGCATGGTGATTTCTTTTGTTATTCCATTCTTTATTGTACTCAGTTGGTTAAGTTTTGACTTCTATACTCCATGAAATTTGTGGAATATCCTTGATAGTTGCGTTTCATCCAGTATCTTTTCAAGAAAATATTCTTCTAAGCATTCTTGAATTTTACTCCACAATGCAGTATCATGTTGACAATTTGGACGTTGTTAATTCCTGGATAAATTAATTCTTGAACTTGTTTTATTGAATTCTTATATCATTGTCATCATCCTCATGTTTATAAAATGTTGAAAGTCATCTGTGGCCTGTAGTGCATAGATGGACTTGGTATGATTATGACCAGGGATTATTCGGTATAATCATGACCGTAATGTTACAAATGATGTGGTAAAAGTCCTCATTGGCCCGTAGTGCATTGATGGACAGTTGTTGGCATGATCATGACCATTAATGAATACACGAATATCCTTGGCCGTAGTGCAGGGGTGATTCGATGATGTGGATTATTTTATTAAGCTGAGTCTCAGCGATCACAGTGTTGAAAAACTTTTTAAATCATAAAAGATAGTAGAGTTTATTTTCTACTTGACTCTTTTAATGGATTGCTTGTTCCGCTACAGTTAAACTTGATGTCTATTATATTTTATCAGTTTAACATTGTTGAAGGCTAATGATAATTTATTCTGCATTATCTTAGTCATAATATTTCTTACTGGGCTAGTTGAGCTCACCCTTTCTTTCACTGTTCTCTTCAGGAAATGAGAACGTAGCTGGGACAAGTCGGGGTACGGAGTGATGGTCCGAATGATAGTATTAGTTAGTAGTCCTCACTATTCTATGTAATGGTGTGTTAATAAATGTAATGAGGACTCCTTTTGAGTATGAATACTCTCTAGAAGATAATATTTGTATTCAAACTCACAGTTTATGTTTTGTCGTATTGTACACGACAGATGTATTAATCAGTTGTATTTGTATTCTGTACTATGTATCTGACGACCCAAGATGGGTGATGTATACCTAATTTTGGGGGCGTCACAGTTGGTATCAGAGCTTAGGGATATGATCCCTGGCTAAGATGTGAGAATAGAACTAGGAGGGGAGAGACGGGGAATTCCTTCGCTAGTATGACATACCTAAGTTTATTTGCATGGTATTTAATTGGTCGGTCATAATATAAGGATAATATATGACATATCAATTAATTTTTATTTTGTGGCAGTATCTGAAAATGGCATCTGAGAATGTTGAGAATAGCAATGGAGCACAGACGACTGTTGATTCACCACATATCAATAATCAGGATAATGTGCATCAGGAAGGTGTCAATCCTCATGCAAACAACAACACTGACCAAATGATGAATGATCAAATGTTCAGAGGCTTTATGCAATTCATGCAACAACAGGTGAAAGCGGCTCCTGTCCACAACGTAGGTGGAAATACTGGAAACTCTCAGGCGGTCACCGCTAAACAGTTTAAGGAGCTGGGACCACCGGAGTTTAAGGGAGAACCCAAACCACTTGTAGCTGAAACATGGATAAAGCAGATCACCAAGATATTTGATGTCTTGGGTTGCTCCGAGGAGCAAAAGGTTCCCTTTGCCGCCTTTATGTTGCGAGGAGAGGCAGATTACTGGTGGGAATCGATAAAGCGTACTCAACCTGCCGCACTGAAGATGTCCTGGGAGAAGTTCCAAGAGCTGTTTAACGACAAATACTTTCCCGAGAGTATTCGTCACATGAAGGAGGTGGAGTTCATCAAATTGGAGCAGAATAATATGACCGTGTCGCAGTACGAGGCAAAATTTGCGGAGTTATCCCGGTTTGCGTCCCACCTGGTGGATAATGAAGAAAGAATGACGCGGATGTTTTTAAGAGGTTTGAAGCCGGAGATACGTCAACATCTTGTTTCTCATAAACTGTGTTTGTATTCAGATGTTGTAAATAGGGCTCAGTTGGTGGAGCGCGATAACGAGACAACGCAACCAAAAGAGAGCAGCCGGCAAAATGATAATACCAGTGAGAGCAGTCATCGAAGCGGTGACAACAAGCGTGGAGGGAATCAACAGGCCAGAAATGGTAACCACTTCGGTGGTAATCAGGGCCAAAACAATAAGAATGGACATTTCAAGAAGAGGAGATTCAACAATGATGGAAAGACGTCAGCACCAGCACCTGTCGTTAAGGAAGGAGAACGACCACCTATCATATGTTTCAAATGCGGAGGGGAGGGGCACATCAGTCCAAACTGCGCGATGCCGTCCAAAGCATGTTATAATTGTGGAAGAGAAGGTCATTTAGCCCGATTTTGTCGTTTACCGAAGACAAATTCAGCTAGGATGGAGGCACCAAAAGCCGTCCCAGAAAAGTCAAAACCGGTTGTGCAAGGGAGAGCGTTTGTTGTGAACTCCCAGAGAGCAAGGAACCCGAATGAGGTCATCACGGGTAAGCTTATCATAAACTCTAAAGAAGTTTATACTTTATTTGATACCGGTTCAACCCATTCTTTTATTTCTCCTACTTGCGCTCATCGATTAAATTTGATTCCGGAGAAATTAGACTTTGACTTATCTGTGGAAACTCCGTTGGGAGAAACCTTCATTACCTCCACTGTTTATAAGTCTTGTTTGGTTCAAGTTGGTACCCACACATTACCTATCGATCTGATTTCATTAAAAATACTTGCATTTGACGTGATTCTAGGGATTGATTGGTTAACTACTCATTATGCAAAAATTGATTGTTTTCGTAAGGTTGTTAGTTTTCATATTCCTAATCGACCTATTATGCGAATTCAAGCAACCAAACCATTAAAATCAATCGCTGTCATCTCAAGCCATAAAACTATTCGTTTATTGAAAAACGGATGTCAAGCTTTCTTAGCTCATGTCACAGATCTAAACAAAAATACGTCAGTTTTGAATGATATTTCTATTGTTAATAAATTCCCTGAAGAACTTCCTGGCCTACCCCCAGAGCGTGAAATTGAATTTTGTATCGATCTTGAACCCGGTACAAAACCCATTTCCAAAGCCCCATATCGAATGGCTCCTATTGAACTTCAGGAGTTAAAGATCCAACTGCAGGAATTGTTAGACATTGGCTTTATTCGTCCTAGTACTTCTCCTTGGGGAGCTCCTGTTCTATTCGTGAAGAAGAAAGATGGAAGTATGCGACTTTGTATTGATTATCGGGAGTTGAATCATGTCACCATCAAAAACAGGTACCCATTGCCACGTATTGATGACCTGTTTGACCAGTTGCAAGGAGCACAATTCTTTTCAAAGATCGATCTTCGTTCTGGATATCATCAGCTGAAGGTTAGAACTGAGGATATTCCAAAGACGGCTTTTAGAACTCGGTACGGGCATTATGAATTCCTAGTCATGTCCTTTGGATTGACTAATGCTCCTGCTGCCTTCATGGATATGATGAACCGGGTATTCAAGGAATATTTGGATCACTTTGTGGTCGTCTTTATTGATGACATCCTTATTTATTCCAAAAGCCGTGAAGATCATGAGCAACACTTGAGGCTGGTACTCCAAAAGCTTCGTGAATACAAGCTTTATGCCAAGTTGAAGAAATGCGAGTTCTGGCTGGAGGAGGTAGCATTCCTTGGGCACGTAGTATCAAGTCGTGGAATATCGGTTGACCCGGCAAAGATTGAAGCTATTCAAAGCTGGGAGCAACCTAAATCAGTGACCGAGGTACGTAGCTTTCTTGGTTTAGCTGGTTATTATCGGAGATTCGTGGAAGGATTTTCTCGAATCGCTACTCCATTAACTCAGCTGACTCGGAAAGATACAAAGTTTGGTTGGAGCGAAGAATGTGAGCAGAGTTTTCAAGAACTCAAGAGGAGACTCATTTCAGCACCTGTTCTAACAATACCATCTGGCTCGGAGGGATTTGTCATCTACAGTGATGCTTCGAGCAAAGGGTTGGGATGTGTTCTCATGCAACATGGAAAAGTCATAGCCTATGCATCAAGACAACTCAAGGAATATGAGAGGAATTATCCTACTCATGATCTAGAGTTGGCAGCTGTTGTCTTTGCACTTAAAATTTGGAGGCATTACTTGTATGGGGAGAAAGTGGAGATCTTTACGGATCATAAAAGCCTCAAATATTTCTTCACTCAAAAGGAACTCAACATGCGACAACGACGTTGGCTTGAACTGTTGAAAGATTATGATCATACCATTCAATACCATCCTGGAAAAGCGAACGTGGTAGCTGACGCATTGAGTAGAAGATCATATGCGGGTACAAGTGCAATATTAACAACGCAAAGACCCATTTTGTGTGACTTGCAAAGGATGGAGATAGAGTTGAAGACTCCAGGGACCCATGTGATGATGGCGAATATACGAGTAGAACCGACTTTAATCGATAAAGTTAAAGCTGCTCAAGCTACAGACCTGGAGCTGATGCGTATGAAGAAGAAAGTGCAAGAAGGTGCTATATCGGAAGCAAGAATCGATGAAGAAGGAATACTTCGAGTCAACTCCAGACTTTGTGTTCCTAACAACCCTGATTTAAAGTATGAAATCATGATGGAGGCGCACAACACACCGTTTGCAATCCATCCTGGAAGTACCAAAATGTATCATGATCTTCGTCATACATTTTGGTGGAGCAATATGAAGAGAGAGATAGCGTTGTTTATCTCAAGGTGTCTAACTTGTCAACGAGTCAAAGCGGAGCATCAAGTACCAAAAGGTCCATTGCAACCACTTGAAATTCCAGAATGGAAGTGGGAGCACATTACCATGGATTTCGTTACCGGTCTTCCTAGGGTTTCTCAAGGTATTGATGCGATTTGGGTCATTGTTGATAGATTGACCAAGTCTGCTCATTTCTTACCGATACGAGAAACTTATACACTTGAACGTCTTGCTCGTATGTACATAAACGAGATTGTAAGACTGCATGGTATGCCAGTATCCATAATTTCTGATCGAGACCCAAGATTCACTTCACGATTTTGGGTTAGTTTACAAAAAGCTATGGGCACGGAGTTACGATTTAGTTCAGCATATCATCCTCAGACGGACGGACAATCAGAGAGGACTATTCAAACTCTTGAAGATCTATTAAGACTCTGTGTCTTTGACTTCAAGGGAAGTTGGGACAAGTTCTTACCATTGGTGGAGTTTTCCTACAACAACAGTTATCAAGCAAGTATTGGCATGGCTCCATTCGAAGCATTGTATGGAAGAAAATGTCGTTCTCCAGTATGCTGGGATGAGGTGGGCGAAGCAACGTTGTTGGGACCGGAGTTGGTACGTATGACTACAGAAAAGATTCAAACGATCCGACAACGTATAAAAACCTCACAAGATCGACAAAAGAGTTATGCTGATCTTCATCGAAAGGACGTGGAATTTGATGTAGGAGATCATGTGTTCTTACGTGTTGCTCCATGGAAAGGAGTTACGAGATTTGGAAAGAGAGGAAAGCTAAATCCTCGATTCATCGGTCCATTTTTAATCCTCGATCGAGTAGGAACTGTGGCTTATAGACTCGCTTTACCGCCAAGTATGTCTCGTGTTCATAACGTTTTCCACATATCCATGTTACGCAAATATGTGGAAGACCCGAACCACATTATTGAGTTAGAACCGGACGAAATAGCGGAGGATTTGACGTATGAAGAAGTTCCTGTTCAAATCTTGGATAAGAAGGAACATATTCTACGCTCCAAGGTTATACCTCAAGTCAAAGTTTTGTGGAGAAACCACGATGTTGAGGAAATGACTTGGGAGTTAGAATCAGAAATGAAATCAAGGTATCCTTACCTCTTCGACATACCAGGTACGTACCCTAATTTCGAGGGCGAAATTTCATAAGAAGGGGAGGTTGTAAGACCCCAATTTTTATAAATAAAGATGAATTTTCTATAAATATCATTTTTGAATATTATGGAGTTAATTTGATATAATGTTATAGTTGTGGGTAATATTTATAAATTTTGCAAAGTAAGCAAGTTGTTATAAAATATTCGTTTGGTCGGAGAATATTCTTTTTGTCGGGGAATATTCGTACGACGGCACAATCATTGGTGGACCCCACAACGGAATTATTGTCGGATTGAGAAAACGACAGAATTATCTTTCTATAAAAATAACAGCTGAGGTGTTACCGTTAAAACCGTTAAAACTGTTGAACTACTCGGTAGTAAAAGTACAGTAATACGCGTGGTTGCATAGTAGCACACGGTATTGATTATTGATGCTTACGTGAGAAGTCACTCAGCTATACTCAATTATTGCTACAGTAATTGCTGCATCATATCTCTTAAATTATTGTCATAGTATCATCTGTATAATATGTTATATTATTGAGACGTTGTGGTAAGTTTGGTTATTTTATGGGGGGCCATATGTCATCATCTAAGAGTCTCTTCGTCAATAGTAATTACCGTCGTCAATAGTAATTACCGTCGTCAATAGTAATTACCGTCGTCAATAGTATTTACCTTAGTCAATAGTAATTACCTTCGTCAATAGTATTTACCTTGGTCAATAGTAATTACCTTCGTCAATAGTATTTACCTTGGTCAATAGTAATTACCTTCGTCAATAGTATTTACCTTGGTCAATAGTAATTACTTTCGTCAATAGTAGTTGTCCCTTCAATATTACCAAGAGTCATTTGACCCTTCGTTAAGACCAAGAGCCACCCTCAGTTTTTCTATAAATAGAGGCCTAGGGCTTCATTATTTTTCACGAATTCATTCAAGCTATAGAGAGAGAAAGTATAGAGAGAATAAGAGAGAGAGAATAAAAGTATTCTGCTACATCACTTTTCCAATATCCAGTTCTTTTAAGGTAGGGAATATTATTTCTTTTATATTCATGAAGAGAACTTCTGTTATTCCATTTGTTATTATTCTGTTGGAATAACCAGTATACGCGGTCTACCCTATACTTGGTGACATTCTTCTATTATTCTGTTGGAACATCCTGTCTGTGTGTTTTACACCGGACCTGGTTCCGTTTATTATTCTGTTGGAACATCCTATCTGTGTGTTTTACACCGGACCTGGTTCCGTTTTATTATTATTCTGTTGGAATATCCTGTCTGTGTGTTTTACACCGGACCTGGTTCCATTATTTATTATTCTGTCGGAATATCCTGTCTGTGCGTTTACGCCGGACCTGGTTCCATTATTTATTATTCTATTGGAATAACCTGTCTGTGCGGTCTATCGCATGCATGGTGATTTCTTTTGTTATTCCATTCTTTATTGTACTCAGTTGGTTAAGTTTTGACTTCTATACTCCATGAAATTTGTGGAATATCCTTGATAGTTGCGTTTCATCCAGTATCTTTTCAAGAAAATATTCTTCTAAGCATTCTTGAATTTTACTCCACAATGCAGTATCATGTTGACAATTTGGACGTTGTTAATTCCTGGATAAATTAATTCTTGAACTTGTTTTATTGAATTCTTATATCATTGTCATCATCCACATGTTTATAAAATGTTGAAAGTCATCTGTGGCCTGTAGTGCATAGATGGACTTGGTATGATTATGACCAGGGATTATTCGGTATAATCATGACCGTAATGTTACAAATGATGTGGTAAAAGTCCTCATTGGCCCGTAGTGCATTGATGGACAGTTGTTGGCATGATCATGACCATTAATGAATACACGAATATCCTTGGTCGTAGTGCAGGGGTGATTCGATGATGTGGATTATTTTATTAAGCTGAGTCTCAGCGATCACAGTGTTGAAAAACTTTTTAAATCATAAAAGATAGTAGAGTTTATTTTCTACTTGACTCTTTTAATGGATTGCTTGTTCCGCTACAGTTAAACTTGATGTCTATTATATTTTATCAGTTTAACATTGTTGAAGGCTAATGATAATTTATTCTGCATTATCTTAGTCATAATATTTCTTACTGGGCTAGTTGAGCTCACCCTTTCTTTCACTGTTCTCTTCAGGAAATGAGAACGTAGCTGGGACAAGTCGGGGTACGGAGTGATGGTCCGAATGATAGTATTAGTTAGTAGTCCTCACTATTCTATGTAATGGTGTGTTAATAAATGTAATGAGGACTCCTTTTGAGTATGAATACTCTCTAGAAGATAATATTTGTATTCAAACTCACAGTTTATGTTTTGTCGTATTGTACACGACAGATGTATTAATCAGTTGTATTTGTATTCTGTACTATGTATCTGACGACCCAAGATGGGTGATGTATACCTAATTTTGGGGGCGTCACATACGCCCACCATCAATAACTCAATTCAGCTGATTTCAACAACCAATGGGGCTCACCAAACATATCAAAAACGTTTTTCTAACTATAAATATTTTAAACTTTCAAAAATCAATTATTCTAAAATTTTGGAACTTCGATAATTCATAATAAATAGCCCTTTTATTAGAAAATTCAAATCTCGCATGTTTTTATAGGAAATTCAATTCTCTACAACTTTGCAGAAGAAAGTTTTTCTAAATTCCAAACAAAAATTGACCGAAATCCACAAACGGACGATTTTACAGGCTATAATCATATTTCAGTCAAGAAATGGGTCCACCGACACACAAAACATGTGTTAATCATTTAATGCAACAAAAATACTCTTTCTCCTCATATACTCATATATCCCACATTAATTATAAAAATATCACCATTAATATATTATTAAAATAATATATTTAAATAAATTATTTTATCAAAAAAAGATAAAATATTAATTTTTAACAATTGTCACATTTAAAAATTTTCTCCATCTATATCCACATAAAATTAATATTTTCCTCATTATATAAATCAATAATTAATTATTCACAAATAATATTACAGAATCACAGTACTGGCAACTAGGCAGTTCCCAGGAAAGAGGGGGCTTTCCAATAAAGATCTCTCCTTACTGGCGCGCAATTAGGTGACCAAACCTCTCCTTAGACAGAACTTTCTAAATATTGTCAATAATATTATCTAATAATATTATTAAGATAATATGAATTATTGCTCCGATAATGAAAAATACTGCATAGTGACAATTATTGAAACAACAGTAATATAAAATATTAACGTAGCAATTATTGAATCAATAAAATAAAATATTAAACAGTAATTACTGTAACAATTATTGAATAGTGTCTTCTTACGTAAGAATCAATAATTGGTGCAATATCATGTGCTACTGTGCAACAACGCGTATTACTGTGTTTTAACCACCAGGTATTCCAACAGTATTAACGGTTACAACTACGCCGTTATTTATAAACAACTTATACTTATCGTTTTCTTCATCCAATCGTTTTCCATTATGGGGCCCACAAAAGACTGCGCCGTCGTACGAATATTTCCCGACAGGAAGAATATTTCACGACCAAATGAATATTCCCCGACAACAATGAATATTTTATAACAACTTGCTTATTTGAAATATTTGTGCATTTTACCCATAACTAACCTCATTAATCAATTTAACCCTTACTATTTCAAAATAATAAATAGAGAAGATTTAAATTTCATTTATTAATAATTTGGGGTCTTATTACATCCACCATCAACATTTTATCCATGTAACATCAATCAATATTCATCTTTGCACTACAAGCCAAAGATATTCATCAGTTGGTCATGTTCATCTAAACACCTGTTCATCTTTGCACTACGGGCCAAAGATATTAATCAGAAATCATTCATCTTTGCACTACAGGCCAAAGATATTTAGTTATATCATCATTTAGGACCGAGGATGATGAAAAATATTTTAAAGAAAACGAATCCAGTGAAACAAAAAAATAAATATTAAGGATTCGTATTTCAGCTATTCCATGTCTAAAAATACCTCATAAATAATCATAGTGGAGTAAAATTCAAGAATGATCAAAACATGGATACAATCAAAGCTAGTATTCAGAATAGATATTTTGGACGAAAAGAATAAAATTTTATTTTTCGGTGAATAGTGCCGTATTCGTGAATAGTGCCGTATACGTGAATAGTAACTCCGACATGAAAAGTTCTAAATTTGATAAAAAAAATTTAACCAATATTTCGGCATAATGATATTGAAGAAATAATATTATTTTCGAATAAAATAACATTCTTTACCTCGTAAAGACAGTACTTCTAGTTGAAACACTGGATATAGGCTATGACTTGAACTTGCACCGTATAGCAACACTCAAAATATTAAAATACTCACAAGAATACGCTCAATATATCGAGAGAGAAAGAGAGAGAAATCTTTAGTTTCTGGTGTGATTTTCAATTCTAACCTAAGCACCCTATTTATAAGAAAATGCTTAGAACACCAAAGTAGAAAATTTAATAAATTAATAATATATTTATATAAATTTTCAGGCCAACCGTAGAAAATCTGAAATCAATCCATTCAACACACATGTGGAACACACCATAATGAAAAAAAACGTTTTTGTTATTTAAAAAAATTTAAAACTTTCAAAAATTAATTATTTCGAAACTCTGGAACTTCAATAATTCATAATAAATAGCCCTTTGATCAGAAAATTCGAATCTTGTGACTTTTTATAGGAAATTCAATTCTCTACAACTTTACAGAAGAAAGTTTTTCTAAATTCCAAACAGAAATTGACCGAAATCCATAAACGGGCGATTCTTCAGGCTATAATCAAATTTCGGTCAAGAAATGAGCCCACAGACATGTTTAACATGTTTTAAACAACTTTTGTAACAAAAATACTCTTCCTCATATACTCATATATCCCACATTCATTGTAAAAATATTATCATTATTATTTTATAATAATATAATAAAATATTATTTTATCATAAAAGATAAAATATCAATTTTCAACAATTGTCACTTTAAAAATTTTCTCCATCTATATCCACATAAAATCAATATTTTTCTCATCATATAAATCAATAATTAATTATTCATAAATAATATTACAGAATCACAATAATGACAACCAGGCCGTTCCCAAGAAAGAGGAGACTTTTCAATAAGGATTTTTCCTTACTGGCGCGCAATTAGGTGACCAAACCTCTCCTTAGATAGAACTTTCTAGACATTGCCAATAATGTTATCTAATAATATTATTCAGATAATATGAATTATTGCTCCGATAATAGAAAATACTGTGTAGTGACAATTATTGAAATAAAAATAATATAAAATATCAACGCAGCAATTATTGAATTAATAAAATAAAATACTGAACAGTAATTACTGTAACAATTATTAAGTAGTGTCTTCTTACGTAAGAATCAATAATTGGTGCAATACCGTGTGCTACTGTGCAACAACGCGTATTACTGTGTTTTAGCCACCGGGTATTCCAACAGTATTAACGATAACAACTACGCCGTTATTTATAAACAACTTATACTTGTCGTTTTCTTCATCCAACCGCTTTCCGTTATGGGACTCATAAAAGGTTGCGCCGTCGTACGAATATTCCACGACCAAACGAATATTTTCCAACAACAATTAATATTTTATAACCACTTGTTTATTTGAAATATTTGCGTATTTTACCCATAACTAACCACATTAATCAAATTAACCCTTACTATTTTAAAATAATAAATAAAGGGAAATCAATTTTATTTATAATAAGTTGGGGTCTTACAAAACCTCTCCTTAGACAGAACTTTTTTAGACATTGTCAATAATGCTATCTAATAATATTATTCGAATAATATGAATTATTGATCTGATAATGGAGATACTGTGCAGTGATAAATATTGAAATAACAATAATATAAAATATCAACGCATCAATTATTGAACCAATAAAATAAAATATTGAACAGTAATTACTGTAACAATTATTGAGTAGTGTCTTCTTACGTAAGAATCAATAATTCAACAATACTGTGCAATACCGTGTGCTACAACAACGCGTATTATTGTATTTTAACCACCAGGTATTCCAACAGTGCTAACGGTAACGATTACGCCGTTATTTATAAAAACTCAAATTTGTTGTTTTCTTTATCCGACAGTTATTCTGTTATAGGACCCACAAATGGCTGCGCCGTCGTACGAATATTCCCCGACAGAAAGAATATTCCACGACCAAACGAATATTCCTCGACAACATGAATATTATATAACAACTTGCATACTTTACAAAATTTATAAATATTACCCACAACTATAACATTATATCAAATTCACTCCATAATATTTAAAAATGATATTTATAAAAAATTCATCTTTATTCATAAAAGTTGGGTTCTTACAATCAAATACGTCCAACTATAATTATGCACGTAAATCACAATAAAAAAAAATAACATATAATGAGCTCGCAATATATATTATTTTTTGTATTTAAATAATGGGCAAAAGAAAAAAAAAGTAACTTAGGATCCAAAACACAATATTAATATATAGCACGTACAAATTTTCAACTTTTATTCTTGATTCACATCCACGTTTCAATATACTCGAATAATGTGTTCAAGTTTTCAGTAGATCATATATATATATATATATATATATATATATATATATATATATAGTAAGTACTAAGATGAAGATGATGCTGGTTGGTAACATAAAATAAGTATTGCATATTGATCATGAAGAAAAAAATCATTAAAACGTACACCCTGAATTTCTAGAATTGAAACAACCTGCATGCATGCATGTTAACCGGAACAACTTTTTGTCATCTAATAATGAGATAAATCTAGCACAGAATACGAGGGAAAACAAAGTACATTTTCCTCGATAGGCTTGCTTTTATATATATATATATATATATATATATATATATATATATATATATTTTTGCTGACTCTTTCAAATGAACTAAAGAGATTGAACCAAAAACGAATCAACTATAGCGACGATCTTATCTATCGTTATAATATAAAAAATTATTTTTTATACTATTACGATGAATAAAATTATCGTTATAGTCAGTTTATTTTTAGTTAAAAACACAAATCTTATATATATACACACAGCAGACTTGATAGAATAATAATACAAATTGATATATAGAGCCGTACTTATAGTTATGATACCGATCATATATTATGCATGCATGCATATCCTTTTAAAGAGAGAAAAAAAGAGTGTAATGAAATGAATTTCTTAATTGCATGCATTTGTTTCGTGCATTTAAGGAACTTGCTCAATTAAGTACGTACTTCACTATTTTATTAGAATTAACCAAGTCATCATGATTTGATTATAAGGTTAGTTAAATATTAACATATATATATATATATATATATATATATATATATATATATATATATATATATATATATAGACCGATTAAGCTACAATTAAGACTCAGATGTATTAATGGAGTTAATTTTTTCATATATATTACAATTGAAAATAATTATAAAAAAACCACTATAATATATTGAATGTTAATTCTTAATTAATGTTATGAGTTTATATGGGACTCAAACAATCAATAACACACAAAAAATTTGTAAAGAAAATATTGAATCATAATTCAATAAGTATGAATTAGCGTTTCTTCTTTTCAGTAAACATACATACATACTTAATAATAAAATAATTATATTTTACGCATCACATAGTAAAATAGTTATGCCTCAACCTACCCGGCCCTTTTATGAATATATCCAAAATTAAGCTTTGGATTTACGATCCGAGCATGTGCTTTAAAATTAGTGTAATCATATATATCAAGAATTAAAAATAAGAACATGCATGGAGATTAGTGCTAATAATTAATTAGCTATGTATTAATTCCGTTTACATGGTACTCCATCTAACATGCATATATAAGTTGTTCCATTAGTTTGACATGTTAAATACTCCCTCCGTCCCTTAATATAAGACGTTTTAGAGAAGTTTTTTTGTCTCTTAATACATGACGTTTTAGAATTTCAAATAAATATTAGCTTAGTTTCTAATATTACCCTAGGTATTAAATACAAATTTGGTTCTCTCACTATTTTTTGTCCAATAAATAACAATATCTTTTTTTAATACAAAGACAATATAAACATTTGATATTATATTTAATGAGCATGGATCTTAACCTCACCCTTATTGAGCTCACCCTGCCTTTTTTTTTTAAAAAAAAACATAACTAATAAAAAATGTATAATAGTTTTTGGAATTGAAAGTTTTTTAAAAAAAATTGTTTTGGGTGTGATTTGGGTACATATAACAAAACAGTGTTGTACAGTCTGTACAACACTATTTTGGGTATAGTCTGTATAACACTGTTTTGTTATATGTACCCAAATCACACCTAAAATAATTTTTTAAAAAAAACTTTCAATTCCAAAAATTATTATATATTTTTTATTAGTTATGTTTTTTTTTATAAAAAAAAAGGCAGGATGAGCTCGGGGTGAGCTCAATAAGGGTGAGTTTAAGAAATGAACTATATATTTAATGTTATATAATTATTTTTTTAATACTTGTACGTAACTCTAAAAAATCTTATAGTATTAAGGGACGGAGGGAGTATATAAGTGCAAAAAGTTTAGGAAGCCGTTAATTTGCCTCTGCTTTTGTCTTTTCTTTAGACAAATGATATAGAATGTCCCCCCTTACCCCCTAGCCCCTAGCCCCTACTCCCCCTATATTCAACTTATAAATTAATACCCTTTAGTCCGAACGCTTATATTCAACTATTATTTTCAATAGCAAGCACATACATATACATTTTATATAGGTTATATCATGTTATATGCATGCATGACTTGGGCACTTTCATTACGTCAATGCCTCTTAGATTGTAGGAAGCCTTTTTCTATTTTATTTTTATAAATGCCTCTCTCTCTCTCTCTCTCTCTCTCTCTCTATATATATATATATATATATATATATATATATATATATATATATATATCATGTCACATGCTTTAAGTTTAGGAAACTTCCATTATTCCATATAAGGAAGTCAATTAATTAATCGGTCGTTCAAAAAGGTAAATGTTGGAATGTAGGAAAATTAAGGAAGATCTAAGCTTACTTACTAGTCCTTTTTTTGGATATGCATAAAACTTACGAGTCTTCCTTCCATATCCTCAAAACGGTTTTTTATTTTGGTTTTGAAAATACCAATTTTTAGGATTATGCTACCGTAGAATAAAGTGTTCTGGTGCAGCCTAGTGATTTTCTATGTTACTACTTCTTATGTGTTATTTCTGGATATATTCTTATTTTATTTGTTTGGGAGTCCATGAGGTGGTTTTTATTTTATTATTATTATTATTATTATTACTATCTTTATTATTACTTATTACTTGCCAAATTACATCAACAAAAAATCTATTACACCATATAAATAAAAATAATATAAAAAATTCAGTGGGGTCAATTTACCCCACAGTGTTACTCCTATCTTCGCCCCGACTATTACTACTACTTTAAGCTTATTTAATACTTTCTCCGTCTCATAATAAACGTCTTAATTTGATTTTCATGGTCAAATTGACCATTTTTTAATTAATAAATCTAAAAAAATAATTAAAATATATATACGCCAAGTGATTATGATAATAATAAATTACGAAAAATTTACTACTAGTGTCAAGTTTCAGAATTTGAAAATTCTATATAAATATTTTTAATTAATAATTCTAAAAATGGTCATTTTGATCATGAAAGTCAAATTATGACTTATTTAATAAAAATATGTAACTGCAAGTGCACAATATCAAATTAAAAAAGTGACAAGTACATGTCGAATTACTCACAAAGACTAGATTAATTTTAAAACATCCTTAATATAAATTAATTAATGTTTTTAAATTAAAATTAATAAATCTAAAAAACAAAATATACGCCAAATATATGATTATGATCATAATAATAAACTACGAAAAATTTACTACTAATGTCAAGTTTTGGAATTTGAAAATTCTATATAAATATTTTTAATTAATAATTCTAAAATTGGTCAATTTGATCATGAAAGTAAAATTAGAACGTTTATTATGAGACGGAAGGAGTATTCTTTAGTGGATTGATAAGTGAAGAAAATAATCAAGTATATATCTATGTGGGAAAAAACCAAATAGAATTTGAATGGGAAAGAAAACATTAGTACTAGCTGATATAGCAAGATCACAAATTAATATTAATCATGGATGTAATCATTTCATTTTATTAATATTAATATTAATATTAATATTAGTAGCTGATATAGCAAGATCACAAATTAATATTAATATTAAACATTAGTAGTTGTATCTATATATATATATATAATTCCACATAAGTAAACATTTCATTTTAAATTCACGGATGTAATATTTGTTAAGCTTTTGTGAATACAAGTTTGATAGGTCGTGGCCAGTTTAAAAGTTTTTTTAAAAAGTTTTTTATTCACTTCTTTGTGATATCAATTTTAATAATATTAATATATCAAATTGTCATAACATTTATATAAACTATAATATTATCATTACATTACAGTATGAATATACAACTTTAAAAGAAGGTGAAGTATAAAGTATTAGAGAAAAAAATAATAATAACATTAGTAAAAATTAATAACAATTACATATATTAAACTGATAATCCCATATTTTATCTCCAAACTTATATTTTAACAACTTTTATAACTAATATATAAAAACAATAAATTTACCTAAACAATCAATAGTATTACTTGTTTAATTAGATAATTATTTACTATTGCATAGTGTTTATGTTTATTCATATAAGATACAAAAGCAAATATTAGTTTATATAGTTTAGTTATTAATTATAAATTTGTACAAACAATAAATTAATGAAATTAATTAGCTATGTAATGTGTGGAGTGACTTAGGTAATAATATAGTAGTAGTATATAAATAATAAATAACAATGCAGTTAAGGTATAAAAAGAAAAAGAAAAAGAAAAAAATTGCGGCACCAAAGTCATATTCATTCTCTCTTAATTATTCCAAGTATATCCACAATATAATGTTTTGAGATTCACATCTACGCAGGGAAAAAAAATAGGAAAAAGCTTCATTTGACATGAATAATTACAGCAAGAAAAAGAAAGACTCAAATTTCTTTTATATATATATATATATATATATATATATATATATATATATATATATATATATATATATATTAATCTGGTAAAATTTAATTGTTAATTGTAGATCTAGATCTGGGTGTTTGATAGCTTTTGTTGTTTCGATTTTCAATAATTAGAATCATTTTATCTCCTCGTCTTGTGAGGGCCTGTTTGATTACAACTTAATGGATAATCAATATCTGATTCATTAAGCATTCAGATTATTTGTTTGAGACAAATTAATAAAGGTCTGGAATGGTCTTAATGCGGTTGACCGAAACAGCCAGATTTTCCTAACTTACTCTATGATCAAATCTCTCATCACAGAAGACTATATCGTAATTCCTTCAATTAGCTGGCGAGGCATTGTTCTTCGTCTTCTTCTCCGGCCAACAAATCAGTTAAGTCTTCTATTTTTCTTCTTTTATGTGCCCACCATTCTTAATTTCTCCTTATTCATTGCACTAGTATTAATTATTTTTTCCTTCCTCTAACATTAGAGATTTCCCAACTAAATATCTTTTTTGCTGTAATAGGCAAGCTTTTTGAAAAAACCGAGTGCGATTTTGCAGGAAAAAAAAATGAATATTATGGGGAGTGGAGCATTGGCAGGAAGAAGATAAAAAAGATTCTGGGTGTTATATCTCTATGAAGACATAAAACTGTATTATTTTTATATTTTTTTTTATTGCGAGTATGAAGTACAGTTGAGTTCTTTTGTATACTGAAAGGCATTGCAAGTACTTCAGTTGATGTTTTTGTTGCATTTGTTTGATGGGTTTCTTCCTAATTACTATAATTAGGTATTATATTCAATCTCATTTATATAAAAAAAAATCATGTTCAAAACTCATTAAGTTCTAATAAAATTACATATTCATAATATTAATTTGTTTGAATAATTTATTTTTATCTGTTATATTATAAATATTGTATTTTATTTTATTTTCAATACGTCCAGACAAAATTATATATATATTTGTTTAACATAGTTTAGAGGGATAAAATAGAAAAATATTGTCATTCACACATTTCAGACGCATGAGCTTAGGATGAAGTTCATATATTGATAAATTATTCAATTGGCCAATAGAGTGCTGACACGTAAGAAGAGAGAATATTATATTTTCGCTTGCGTGTCAACACTCTATTGACCAATTGACTAACTTACCAAAAAATAAATTTCATCCTAACCACTCCCGTTTCAGACATATTAATTATCAAACAACTTTTTTCATTCAGTATTCAGATCCATTTATTTAGCTCATTCAGATTGATTAAATATTTAGAACCGTGTCATTCAATTTTATCAAACAATCCCTTAGTAGATTACTCCATTTCTGTTGTTTTTTACAATATTTATTCCCTTAAGCTCCAGGTCACAAATTCTCAAAAGTGAGACTAAAATATTATCAAAATTACGATGAAGAAAATGTGATTGAATGAGGTATATATGTTACTCCTAAGATAGAAGGAGAGGGAGAGACGAAGTTGCCTTGTTATTTGAACCCCTGCATCGAGTTAACTTAGTTAATTAGTGCAAGTCAATTTCGTTCGTAAAAATCGCGTTACGTCTCTTTATATATATATATATCTTTCGATCGTCCTTTTAATAATTCTCTTTATTAAAATATATATAACCTTTCAAATTTTTAACTAGTCTGGGCTTCAGAGATTGGGTCTTTGTTAGAGCTCAATCGAAGGTATATATATAGGTAGTGCCCAACAGAAGAATGGGCCCAAAACCACCAATTTACTGAATAATAGTGATGGGAAAGAACGTTGAGCTGTACTGCTGCCTCCTAATTACCAAAACTATCCAACCAAAATTTTAAATTAAAAATATTGCTAAAACAAATATTTTACCTTCTTTAATTTACCAAATTAAGTAATAATTGTTATCAAATATAAAAAAATAAAAAACGAAAAGTTGTAAAAAGCCTTATTAAGCAATAATAAAATAGGATTCCTTTATAAATGTATAAAACAGATTTTGAGAAAAAGAGAGATTTGCCTATGAGATACAAAATATAAGATATAGAGAGGTACACTGGGTCCAAATCTGGCCTGTTTACAACTCTATTCTCAGGGCGATAGTTAAGTTCTCCCATCCTAATGAAGGTATTCTACTAGACTACTAGTCATGGAACAACAACAGGAGTTGATAAAATAAGCATATACAAAGTTTCTGATATTAAATTACCGCAGAAAAAAGAAAGTTTCTTAAATTATTGTCTCAACCACAGTCGATAATCTGATCCTTTATCGACAAACATTTGCCAGCTCCCATCCAAATTAACTTCTTTGGAAGGATTCCAGTCAAAATGTCCAAGCTTCATTACAAGTGTATCTCCAACCTGTGCAGCGTAACCATCACCGGTCGCATGGAATATCTTGACAGGGCTTCGGCAATGGATAGCAGCCCGTTTCCGGGCCTCAATTAACTCAGTTATGATGTCATGGATGCCAAAATCATAGAAATGATCATAAAACACTACAGGCTGCATAAAACCAAAAACAATTTAGTTAAGCATAACAACAATGAAGCCATTAATTTCCAGAATATAAACTACTCCATCAGTTCCAAAATTAGATACACATTTTACCTTTTTTGTCCGTTCCAAAATTAGAGATACATTTCTATTCATATACACATGAAGTTCCTAACACACCATTATTTTATTCTTAGTTGATTGACTACTATTATTGCCACCACCATTACATTTTAGTCAATGTTGGGTAAAATAAAGTTTCCTTACAAGTTACAAATGTATCTCAAAGTTTGGAACGGATGGAGTAATAAGCTAGATCTCAGTCAAAGACATTGCATCATCGTTTTTGATCTAATATAGTCGGCCCTATAATCTAAGGTGAAAGCAAATACCAATAAACACATAAAAATTACTGTAGCTTGGCGTCAACCACCACTTACCACGTGTATGCATATTTTGCACCAGAAAACAACAATCTTAATAGTTCCATATCAGTGTGTGATCATTAGAACATTATCCTATACATGTATTGTGGAAACAATAACCTTAAACACAATCAATCTCCCATTGTATCAATCAGTAACAGCAGGAATCGCCCAATGACAAGTATAATCTCTCAGCCAGTCTTAGGATTATAATGACACAATCATCGACCCATTCTCAACAACAGATGCAAACTATCTGGCGCTAGTTGCACAACTTTGAGGGGGGGGGGGGAATTAGCATACTTTCCTCAAAGTAGCTATTAATCAAGCTCAAGCACTTTACCTTTGCACCAAACAATAAGCCCTAATGTTCTTTTCAAAACTTATTTTCTTGGGCAAAACATGTTGAGTCAGAGAGGAGGACACATCCCAGACAACACATCTAAAAGTTTGTCACGTGAACTACAAATAAAAACTTATTAGGAAGGCAGGGCTATCTTGTACAGCATGACTAAACATGTGATAGAGGGTCCTCATGGATATTCAATACCTTACAATTTAATGCTCAGTAAAGGATATCAGAAGAATAGACAGGAATCTAGTATCTAACAAGGCTTTAAATGATAGAATTGAGCAAGGAAACAAGTCTACAGACATTATTATAGAGCAATATGTATTGCAAGATGAATGTAAATCTAATGGTGAATGGTTTAAGCCACTATAAAAAACAACTTCTCACATGGATGGAAAGAAGAAAATAACATTTAGGCTAGGAAAGATAAAACCAAATCCCCTCAACAGTATACTTTTTTTTTTCATTTTCCCAACAAGAAAGCATCGGGGTATTGAAGAACCAAGATCTACTCTTTCTTTGGTAACAAGAGCTAGAAAAGTAGTACTCTATGGTTCAGTTATGAAGTTACCGTTCCCGGATGAGTCAAAATATATGCATATCCCTGCGTAAGCTTATCTCGTGGAAACGGCCAATGACCCTGCAATAAAAATTAGAAGGGCAAAGGAAAAAAGGGGGGAAAATGTTTAGAAATAATTTATTTTGTAGTTTCATCAAACATGATCACGTGACAACTAATTGCAGAAATTCAGATAATGAAATCCTTTTTTCTAAAGTAAGATAGAGATAATGAAATCTTGCATAAAAATGCGAATCAAAAGTACTCGATCCAAGTTATTGTAACAGACAATAGTCACAGAGAGAAAGAATTCAAAATTTCAAGTTAGGAAGCAACAGAATTCATAAAAAAAAACATGCGTTGACTATCAAATCGGAAAGCATAGAGCTATTTATACATGTTGAGCTACTTATCAAGTGTAAGCAAGTAATTGGACTATGCTATAATAAGCATAGGATACTGCTCAAGTGGACTAACAATTAACATAACTATCAAATACAGGTAGGAAATTGCTTGAGCCTGTTAAATAATTTATATATAAAATAAAAAATAGATTAACAAATATCTAGCATATTACACTATTCTCAAACATCCTGCATTTACCCCAAGCACATCTAACAAGAAGAAAGATGTGCATACACAGATCATGCCTTGAGGTGGCATGTTCTTCCAATCCAACCAGGAAACAAACTTTCAAGTATGTATTGCTCTCAGGCACACCAGTTGAAAGATTAACACATAGTTGGAAAAATTCAAAATGCAATATTTCCCATCAAGCTGAATTATATAGCAGAATTTCAATTGAGGGTCCTCTATATCATTCAAGTTATAAGTGATAAATAACATAAATAAAGTATAATCTTAGGTGATGAAGAAGACTTTTACTACTAGGTACACATGTCACCAATATGAGCATATCGACTCTACATTCTAGTTGATCCAGTTCTAAATATAGATAGAAGAATCCCTACCAGGTATGGAAAATAAAGTATCCGTTTCTAGAAAGCTGGAAGATCACCCTCAATAGACTTAACCACGACCCTCTGTTCAAGCGTGATAAGCCAACAACTCACTACTGAGAAATGCAGAGGCAATGAATATGGGTTTCTTCTTCGATTGTATGGCAAAAAAAGGTGGCTTTTCACTGCTGTATTCTTTTGTGCTTTGGCTTGTTTTCACTCCTTCAACAGAGACCATATTTTACCGTGAAATGGTAAAACACGTTTAGGATATCCCAAAATTGAAGCAAAGATCACAGCTTAAAAAAATCAGTGGGATCTTTTACTCGCATTTTTTCCACAGAATATTTTATATAACTTTTTGACCCCGAATTTGGAGTATCCTACTTTCACGCAATGAACAGGGTTCAACAAGCAATCAATATATTTCCCAGTCAAGGATGTAATACTCTTTGTAGTAGTAGACTTTATACATTGTGTAACAATCGAAATATGGTCGAAAGAAAGAATCTCTAAATGATATTACCTCTTCCAATAACTACGAATTCCATTGGACACAAAAATAATACATTGAAAGAATTCATTGGATCTCCCAATATCAATAGGTTGATAGTTTCACTCATGTACCTTCCAAAAGGAAAAAAGATCTTTGGGAGATGTTTCCTGAATCCGAACTAGAAAGTGTACCTACATATCTCCACATCAACACCAGAAATTGTATCTAATGACCCAATACTTGAATACCATGCTGGTCATCTAACTTGAAGTCCACCAAAAATCATAAACTGTAGAGAGAGAGAGAGAGAGAGGGAACAAAAACCTGTGTTGATCCAGTGTCATGGTTCTCTAAAAATGTGACAGCACGTGACGGCCACCATCCCATTACTCCGGTTGGTTTTCCCTGAGGATCTATCAATCTCCAATATTCATTATGGAGAGCAGAATGGAGTATACCCTGCAAAGGCGTCATAATTAAACAAGACGAGTTTGAATTTTGAGATGATGATGACTTGGTGTACCAACAATTGGACTACACTTTTGCAGCAAAAGAATAAGTGTACAAGCTTTTACTCAAAGGGAAACAGAAAGAAAGAAGAAAAGTGTACTAGCCTTAAAGGTATCCAGTATTTGTTACCACATAACATGCTTCTAAACCCAGAATTCATGAATTTCTAGATCACAATCACCAAGCTTCATAAATAATGTATTCATATATATTGCTAATATATCTTTAAGATTATCACAATAATATCATTTGCTTTTGATAGCATGGGAAATTTGTGCGGTGCTATAGTTGAATGATCTCAATCTTAATTGATTTCAGACAGAACCATCTCCAAGGGGATATTGTCCTTTCCTTGCCTTCGTTTCTCCAAAATTCATGCATCTGTCTATCCATGCCACATCGCATAACTTCAGGATAATCCAACATCTAACCATGTTCAGTCTTGCAAATTTGGGAACGCTATCTCACCAACATCCTTATCTCATCCCTCTAATAGACTGCAAGAAGATGATGGCCACTTCACCGCAGACATAGCTAGGCATAACTGTATCTTGAGGTGTAAACAGAACTAGTATGCATCTTGACCGGTAAAATCCTCACTTTTAGGATTGATATATGGTACATGTCAACTACTTTTAAATAAACTAACATTCATTTTTGTCTCAAGATTCCTTATGCAATACCGGGATTCTAAACTTTGCACCAGAGCAAAATTTTTTTTATCACAAATTACATTCCTTAATTTTATCTAGTTGGCGTGGTTGACAAGCCAACAAAAATAAGCATCATTCAGTATTAAGTGCCCATATCCCTATGTAAAACAAGTCTGATTAAGCAGAGAAAGATATCAAAGGAAGTACCTTTGTAGTGACATCAAATGCGGATGAGGTACCACCAGTGGCATTAATCCAATTAACAATCCTTTGACGATGAGCATCTGGTCACATAATTAAATCCACAGTTAGTAGGGTTGATGAAGCCATGCTCAACAAAATGATAATCACAAGTCAAACAAACTGTATACTTCAAAGTAGTGCTTTCTCGTATACTTTTCTAAGAAAAAAATAACGAACTACTTTATATATTGGTTAATCCTGAACAAGGATAAAAACATGTAATGACAGAATTCCAACTCTAGTCGAACCCAATGTAGAAAATATGGAATAAAATTTCCATGCAATTGTATCATATGACTATTTAAATCTACAACAAGCAAGATTAATTTTATTTTCTTCTTCGAATTCAAAGATTTATTCCCAGTGTCTAAAAAGATTCTACTACAATTATGAGAAATTCTTTTAGTGGGTAAAAGCTGAAGTTTGGGCAACTTTACATTTATATTCTGATAGTTCTTCGGTTGATATACATGGACATTTTCGAGGGTAGTTTACCTTGCTAAGACTTGGAAAAGAAAATAAAGAGAAGGGGAGGTACACCTAGGATAATTTTTTTTAAAATAAAAATATAAAAATACTGTAGAAGACAATAGTTCTCTACAGAGACTGCCAATATATGATCAAATTCTGCAAAACTAACCACATCATGTTGTTTCCCACCAAATATCACATGCTGAATTAGAAACCCTTAGATATTACTTACTAAAGAGCATTCCAAATTTTATCCGTTATGTTTCTAGATGCCCCTAACCCAAGCTAGGAATAAATAAATGATGTTCGACTAGGCTTTATTTCAACATATTCATATCGACAGGAGGTTCCATGATCTGGAACATATATTGCAAAGCTGTACTGATAAGTCGATTGTAAGGTCAAGAGTGGAAGTTTCAATTAATGAGTTACGAGAATTAACTTGGGTTTGTTTTATAGGAGTATCATAGAGATTTTTTTTTGAATATAATACAAGCGTGTGCAATAAGTGATTACCTTGGTTGTAGCACAAATTACCACCTTCATAAGCCAGACTATCCCAGTACTCTCCAATAGCAAATGCAGGATTTGAAGCTTCAATGTACTCTTTCACGTATCCACCTGAGAACCCTCTGATGCCATCAATATCTTGCATTAGTGAACATACATACAACTTCTGAACATGCATTATGAGTTCCCTAACTTCACTATTTAGAATAAGGTTGTATAATAGGAGGCAGTAAAAGTACCCTCTGATGTTATCAATATCTTGCATTAGTGAACAGACGTACAACTTCTGAATATGCATTATGACTTCCCTAACTTCACTATTTAGAATAAGGTTGTATAATAGGAGGCAATAAAAGTTCTCTAACTTCACTCTTTAGAATAATGTTGTGTGTAATGAGGCAGTAACTGATATACACTTAGAATCATGAATTAAGCTCCTCTTTATCTTATCCACATGGGGTTCAACTATCTTCTTCTAGGGGTTGTAAAATCCATCATATGATATATGAGCTCATTAATAATGTGGCTGATGTGAGATTTAGCATAAATATGGGATATCGATCTACTACTAGTCTGAAATGTCACTCCGTTTCCTTCCGCCATTTATCATATTAGTGCTACTGAAACTGTCCCTGAGTGGAGACTTCCTTACCTATGGGGTCTTTCATTGAATGGAGAAAACAATGTTCTAAACGGCGTTAGGCGTTAGGCGGGAGGCGGACGATCGAGGGGGGCCTAGGCGGGATATTTTATTTTAAGCCAATTTTAATATTTTATCTTACATTTATCCAAACAAAACAATAATATAAAGTAAAACAATCTATAATAAAGATAATACAGGCATTTGCTTAAAGTTCAAAGATCTATCCATATTGCTAATGTCAAAGGTCAAACACAAACATGTAATTGTTCAAAGTTCAAAACATATTTTTAACGTATTAGTTTTATTCATAAATAAGATTGCTATTAAATAATAAAATTTAAAATTTCAAGAATTTAATTCAATATTAAAACTTAAGAAACTAAACATAAATTTAAGAATTATATTGAATTAAACTAAATATTACAAATGTATCATCATTTATATAATTTGAAGTTGGTACAAATTCAAAAAATTACAACTATAATAAAATTATCTATTTTGACTTGATATTGTTCACTTCTTATTGTAATTTGATATATTACAACCTGTATTATGAATATGGTAAATCATTAGAAAAATAAATATATCAAGATCTAGTTTGGGTAGTTATTAAAAAAATAAAAAAACTCTCCGCCTAGGCCCCGCCTAATTTCATGGAGGAATTTTTTTGTTGCCTTGGGCCTAGGTGAGGTGCCAAGGGGGGCCTAGCGCCTAGGCGGGGATTTTTAAACACTGAGAGAAAAATAAATAGTCGAAGTGTTAAGGATGCTTGGGCAAAGAAGGCTCTAGGAAAGCAGAGCATGATTAATATTGGTGATTATTAGTATCTATGTCTAGCTGCTCCCGGTTTCTCATTCACTACTATCACATTCATTCTTAAAGTATCTTTTGATTCAATAAATTGTGGTCCGCACAATAAATTGTTTTGCTAAATGTATCAGAATATTCAGAACCTTTTTGTAATGAAAGAAGGAATACAGATGTAAAGAAATTTGAATAAGACTTGGTACTATCATATAATGTCAAAAACTACCAAGTAAACTCAATCCTCTTCAGGACAGATTCCATAAAGAAATATGCTGTGTACCCTTAAATTGATCCCAGATACACAAGTATGATAATGCATTAGCTAAGATAAGAGATTAACTAGGTTGAAATCAGAAATCTTTGGAAGAAGATCACTTAAGCAGCAATTATAAGAAATTTAGGTATTCCACATTAACCACTTGCATGTTGGAGGAGATTACTGATTACCTCAACAAGATAACAAAAAAGCTTCAAATCTCAGTATTCTTTCCGGTGTAGAAATAAAAATAAACAAATAATTGAAAACACACAACTAAATTGGGTGGCACATCACAATAGTCAACGAAAAAATTATTTTAACATAAAAGAAGGTACAGCCTTACCTCACAAAGTCGAGGCGCCACCCATCGAAACCAATATCATTTCGGAGCCAATTTAACCACTCTTTTACATCTCTTCGTACAAAATCCTGGGAATGATCAATGTTTGGTGCTGCATGAAAGATATCACCTGCAGCTCAAAATAGAAGCAGATAAGCAAGAGTGCATTCATGCATTTGCTGCCTACCTGGTAGCTTTCATGCTCATCTTATCAAATTTCACACAGCCATTTTATCTTTCTCTTTATACTAGAACATGGATCAGAAACACAAATAACTCGCAATTTGTTCAGCCCACTGAAGTTCAACTTGGATGAAAGTATTCTTTGACCCTCTCCTAAAGAATTATTACACAACCAAATGGACTTCTGTGCTGTTCCCATCAACTTTTCTCTTTCTCTTTAATACTGAGAATTAATAACCAATATATATAATCTTCAAATACAGAGATATGCCTTACGGCAGGTAGCACCCAAGAATAATCCAATCATAACAATAGAAATAAAAACAAATGGATTTGGGACAAACTTGGGACTTGGGGAGAAAGCTCTCCAAGATTTATAGAAAGTTAAAAAATGAAAATTACATAAACATCCACTCTCCTGCATGAAGGCAAAGAAAATACATGTATCCGTTAATGTATTGAAATGGTCAGAAATAAATAATTCCGTTCCATTATCGTTATAAAGAGTTTGTGCATGCATTCATAAAGGCGTATTGAAATGGTCAGAAATAAATAATTATGTTCCATTATCTCTATAAAGAGTTTGTGCATGCATTCATAAAGGAGTTCCTTTTTCTCTTTGCATCCATGAAGGATAAAAAATCAAGCCACCAGTGAATTCATATCTACACAGTAAAGAATAAAGCTTACAAGTTACAAGTTTACGTGAGAAGATTGTATGGGGCTATATGCAGCCATGAGCCAACTCTATAGGAATACAACATGCAATGCACATATATAGTCTGCCCGGTGAGAATGCATGCTCATAATTACCAGAAAACCTGGTGTAAATTAATGGAGTTGGAGATCTTGCAACCAGAAGTATAAACTTCCAGCAGTGCAAAATGCATATACATGTATCTCCAGGTAAAATTTCATACCACTTGAAGGATTTCCACGCCCCTGGAAATTTGGATCATCGCACACAATAGCGTCAGGTCCCCATGCAAGCTTGCCACCAAAAATGTTCCACACACCATTTGGACTCTGCAATTAAGCCGAAAGTAATTTATCAAAAAAAAATACATAATACCACTCATCACACGCTGCACCTCATTGAATTAACAACTAAAGACAAGTTGCAAACTTTCTGCAATAAAGTACAATTTAAAAGAAAATGAACTTTTAAATTTCGCTTCAGCACAGAAGTGTACTTAACAACATATAGGACTTTAAGTGTTTCTCTTTTCCACTGGGAAAATTAATCCAGGGAATAAAGTTCTTAGGGTAGATAATTTTGGAATAGAATTTTTGGGGTTGCATAGTTATAAAGGCGAGTCCTACAATCAGTACAAGGATTGTGGATCAAAATGCAATGCATTTGAAGCTCTCATTTTCTGATATACATTAATGGTAAGCGATAGTGATGGGGATCCAACTGAACTTGATGAGCTATGCAAGGGGATTCATATCCATGATAAACCCTAGATTATCCATTGGGCCTAATTTGCACCTCTGTCTCAGAAAGTTCATTAAATTCCCCATCAACCAGACTATTGCTTCAAAGTGACCTCCCATTTTGTTAAGTGGAAAAAATTATGATTGCAATGCTGCCAACCTTTCTTGGAGGAAGATATATAATTCGTTGAACATTCATCTAAAAGTTATCCTTAAAGCTTCATAATGCTCCATTTGATTGCTCTGAATAAGTTACTGGGAAATACAAGAGTACTTGGAAGCTTACAGTGTTCTTGCTCAAATTTGACTCGATTCAAAAAAAATAAGCTCGAATTCGACTCGGATTTGATAAGGAATTCCTAATTTTAAACTAGATTTAACTCGAAACATTATTCGGACCTACTCGGCTCACAAGTACTCGACTCATTTACAAAGTGAGTTACTTGTGAGCCTTCAAAACGAGTTTCGAATATGAATTGTCGCACTTGAAATTGAACCACCATATATTCAACTTATTACTAAACTAATGTTTATATATAAAAGTTTTTCACTTTTATTTATGTAAAAAAATTACAAAGAATGTAATACAAATTAACAATCAATTCATTGATTTATTCAAGTACAAGGTTACACAATTACATACTACACTTTATAAATTATAAAGATTGATACGAAAAAATGAAATACTCGAATCCTAATTTGAACGAACACTAGTATACTCGAATTCGATTTGTGTATCATTAAACAGAAAATGAGTATAGATCGGATTCGATTTGGATCAACTTCGAATTCGAGTCTTGGATCATATTTTAGAGTCAATCTCGAGTCAAGTACCGAGTTACTCGTCTCGACTTACACCCCTACCGTTAATTCCCCAGTCTGATGTAATATCAATGTTATTCCCTATTGGTTATAGAAAATAGAAAAGCAAGGCTTTGTATGATTGTCCATGAGTATATCAATATTTTCATTTTCTCATCATTCATACTGAATTCTCTATTCAGATATCTAAAAATAACTTTGTCTGAAGGGACCTAGTTTGAAAATTATATAAAAGTTAAACCAGTTTCCAAATCCAATCAAAATGCATAAGCAGCGATGCTTGAATCACCAATCAGCTGTGTTGGGCAAGAACTAAGAAGTATAGATACAACTGTGTCATACTACAAGCTTCGGAGATGACAAAGCGCCACAATATACACAATCAAGATTGCAGGTATTAGCACCAAATTGAAGATTAGGCGCGAAAGAATTACCTGCTTATGAGCGCATCGATGGTTTAGTACAACATCTCCCAAGGCCTGTGGAGACATCCAGCATTGTTTTTAAGCAATTAAGAGAGTACAAACTTGTACAAAGGAAAGAAGTGGGACTTTTAACTCGAAAATATGGATGAGAATCACAAGCTTCAATAAAACATAAGAATCTAACTATTCATTTCAAGAAACGACAATAAAACTAACATATAAAAGTCAACATCCAGAATCAACACCTAATCCTCCCACCACATGAATGTCGTACTTCTGTGAAGGAAGGCAAAATAAAAAATAACAAATGCCATTAGGACAAACATTATGAAATACAAGATACAAAGCTGCACCAATATGACTTAACTCTTAATTCTTCAAACTAAACGACCATATTGGCCCAGCAAATGCATGAACCATCCCAATTTCAGCAAAAAGAGAGAGACCTCAACATAACATCGTCACTTATTTCATCCCAAAGAAATGGACTTTATTTTATGGTACGAGTTTATAAAAGAAATTATGTTTTTAATATCATAAGATATCAGCTACTGTCTTTGTTGTTAAAACCTCAACAAAGTTTCAAAGAAGCTAGTCCAAAACATTCATTGACAGAAACGATTACCCTATTTCCAGAGAAACATAACTAACATGTGCAGAAAAATACAAAATTGATTAATTTCTCACGGAACATTGCCCATTAATCTCCTTTCAACTAAAAGCATACCAGAAGATCTTGATTATGCATTTCCTCTATACAATATTTCAGCTCTTCTACAGAACCATATGCTGAGTTCAAATTGTAGAGGTCAGAAGGCATATAACCTGCAATTCATTCAGATTCAACAAAAATGCATTGGTTATTATACTTTTTAGCATTACTACCGTATATTAGATCAAGGAAAACCATGATTTGTCCCTTACAATGTTCGTCAAAGAAGTAATATTGGTTTATTGTGTTTCAAGACAGATGACAAGACATTATATAGATCAGTAAAAGTGGTAAAAGACCTTGTGGAGCAACAGATTCGGTTGGTGGTGGGAACCACACTGCTGTTATACCACAGCGAGATAAATCAGCAGCTTTAGGAGCCAGCTCAAGGTACCACTGTCTTCTCCAGCTTTCCCAATTGAAACCTTGAAACTTGAAGTAAAAAGAACTTAAGCTACATAAGAGATAAATACTCAAACAATACGAGCCATTTAATGTATAAGAAGCACCGTATATTGCTTATGGCATGTCTAAAGAATACAATCGTAGAATAAACACCGAACTTAAGGTGATTTAAAAGTAACAGGGTCTTCATGATGATATCAGGAGCAATATACTTGAGTAGGAGTGACACCAGCTTCAAAGTCAGGTTGAAGTTTTACCAAAATATTTTTAAAGCTTCAAAAGGGTAGAAGAATTGGCAGTTCCTCTTAAGAAAAATTGATGTAGATCCAAGAACCCAGGTTCCGGTGAGAACCTTTGGCCCGATGTAGATTACATACAGCCTACAGGGCCTGGAATAGTCCAGACACTATTGCAAAACACAATATTATACTAATGACAAGTATGAGTTTGGATTTGACAAAGTTCTACTTGTTCATACTCTCTGCATTGTGAGTTTATCTATTGTTGGTGAAGATAGTGCACATAGAGAATGATGTTGCTTTAAAAATTCTATACTACTTTATGCTCCTGAACTAGACTTCCACCGATGGTAGAAGATATAAATATATGGCTAACAACTCTCTCAACATGAAACATTATCGAGGGATAAATGACAGAGGGCTTGAGGAATAACCTCAAGGTCACTACTTCAAATCCCATACTGGAGCCAAAATTTTACCTATCAAAAATTTTTTTGTTTCACCAATAAAGAAAACAGATCCTAGAACTAGAGGATAAAAAAACACCAAGCCTTTAGGAATTGATACTGTCCAAGCCAGTCAAACATTGAACTCCTATTCGCCAAGTAGGTGTCTCATATTTAAACACGGGCTGATGGAATTTGCACTTATGTCTGTGAATGCATTCATTACCTCCAGAGAGATATCCATATAATGGGAAAGGGAGTACAGGTTAAATGGGATCCTGCATGGTTGGGGAAGGAACTCTTACAGTTTGTCATTCAATCTAAAATTCTAAACCCCAAATGTTAGCACATGAGGATACAGCTAAAAATTACTTTCTGTAGTAGTTTTCAGTCTGTATAGGATGAAGTAGAAATATTCAGCTTGCAATGATCATGTTAGAGTCATTAGACAAGAATAGATTATTCAACCTACAAAATCTTAGTGGATTAGAACCATACTCATGCCCGTTTCACATCTGAAATGCACGTAGATTGTGCACACGTCCGTTGACAGGCGTCTACGGAGCATACTAAACTATGTCTTGCATGGGTAACATAAATTCTATAAAGTTGAGGTCATATAAGGTCTCTTCTGCAGATTTCCGTGGAAAGATAAATTATTATATAATAATTCACAGCATTACATGAACATTTAGCATTTAAAGTACTTGAAAATTTGTTAAATGTACAACCAATGTTTTGTACAACAATAGAGTATGTGTATAATGTTTCACAGAAATCAATTATTGTGCATTTTGTTCCCCATGGCTTTTAAAGGCACAAATCCATCCTCCAAAAAACATATAATAATGAATGTAACCATCATCGTCCAAGATATTCAGGAGACAAAGAAAAGATGCTTGATGAAAATGCAGAATGATTCCATGTTTAGAAAATGAAAGAAAAATTGGATATTGCCTCGATATCATATACTACACAGATATGCCAATCCCTCGTATTCTAAAGGGTGTCAAGAGGTATACTAACCACAATCTCTCGTCCAGTACCAGTTCCTGGCTCTGCATTTAGAGAATTCATAATATACATTATCATAATAGTGGTTAAGAAACATGGAACAAAAAGTTAAAAAAGAACTACTGAAGAAGTGAAACTGGAAGATGCAGATATACACCTAATTTTGTTTGTTCTGGAGTCTTCTGCCACTGAATAGTCTTTCGTTGAAGAGCACGCTCTAAAGCCTTCCTCTTCTTCTCAATAATTTCTTTCTCAATCACATGTTCAATAAGTGTGTCCCCTTCCTTTGTTTTTTCTTGAGCAATGGACCATACTTCACTGGGGTTCGGTAAGTTCAAAGATTTAAATTTAGATGTTAAGGCTTCAGAAATGTTAACCTTTCTAGGTGGAAACTTGGGACAAATGGAGCGAATCCTTCGTGCCATCCAGTCAGGTATTTCTCTGCGAGGACCATCACTGAGTAGTTTCCACTTCTGTGAATCATCATCCATTAAAAGGTCTATCCGACCACCATTAACAACAAATTTTGCATCTTCTTCCCTTTCCCCTAGTGGCCCTTCCTTCAACAACAGAGATTCTGCCAGCTCTGCTCTTTGTCTCCACATTTTTGAAGCAGCTTCAGATGCTTTTAGAGATTTTTGCAGAGCTTCACACCTTCTCAGGTATGCCTCATCTTTGGATCGTGTTGTTTCTTTAGCAGATTCAACTGCAGCCTTGATTGCATTCAACTCAGCCTTAATAGCCTTAGAAGCAGCTTTCTGTTTATCTGCCGCATCCTTCTTCATTTTCTCCATCAATGATTTAACTTCCTCCTCCTGCTGAAGAGATTTTTTCCTGCTTGACTCCTGATATTCGAGCAGTGCTTTTAGTGCATCACTTGCACGGAGTTCAATTGCATTTGCCTGTTCACGAGCCTGTTTTAACTCCAACTTCAACTTATCAGCCTCACTCCTTGAAAGCGATAATTGAGATTTTAGATCATCAATGGAATTTTGTAACTTGAGATTCTGTGATTGGATGGAAGCAATCTCACCAACAGGAATACTATCTGTAAAAGTTGCCATGACTTTTGTTGATTGCTCACTAGCCGTTTCTGCGACAGCTAACGCCTTCTCTATGGCCTCTTTAGACTTCTCCACAACAGACATTATTGTTCCTTCAATGGCGTTCCTTATTCGTTCTTCAATCTGATAAGCTGCTTCAGCAGCAGAAGTTTCAGCAGCAGAAACCCGTAACTCTGCATCCTCTAATATGTGAGCTGTGGCCTGCTGAAAAGAAATCTCTGCTAACTTTTCAACTTGCACTGCCAGTTCAACAGCATCTTGTTTTGCAAGGACCAACTTAGATTCCAAGTTGAACTTCTCTTCAACAGACTCCTGCAGATTCTGATTAAAAAGAGCTTTGGCTGCCTCAAGTTCTGCAATTGCTAGATTCTTGTCATGCATTATAGTGGCCATGTATTCCTCTTGTTTAGCCTCAGACCGAGCCAACTCTTCCAGAAGCTCAACTCTCTCTTTTTCAGTGGCTTCTAGTCTAGCTCGCGCTTCAGAAAGATCTTGTCTAGCTTCCAATAATTCATTTTCATTAACTTCTAAGAGTTCACTCCTACCTGAAGAATTATCATCTCCATTATCAATAACATCTGTCAAAGTATTAGCGGAATCGCCCTGTCATAGAAAGAATGAAGAAAATATTTTTTTTTTAAATAGCCATGACCCACCTCATTCAATCTCTCGCACTTAAATAAACCTAAACCCCCTTCATACATTTCAAGGAGGGGGCCTACTCGAATACCTTCTTTCTCAAAGAAATTATCACTAAAGTTGAAAATGGATGTAAATGTATTAACCTACTTTCGACATTCCTAAGATCTGGCCCAACTTAGCGGTTAGCATTAAAAAAAATAATCACCTCATTGGGTGTCAGAAAACTGTAGAAAACATGTTTCAAGGACCTTTTCGCTTAAATAAGTAAAGTAATTATTTGCATACCCTGCTTGAAAAAGATTTGCTGAGCAAATCTCCTTTACATCGAACTTCCCTGTGGATGGGTGCAAAACACAATGTCTTTGACAACCTTATACTATTAGAATATTTTCTACGGATCAGAGAATGCCAATTGAAACCAAAATACGAACTCAAATCACAGTGTGAGGCTGAAGAAACAAAAGGGTAGCACAGATGGGGATGGGTCCTGAATGCTGCATCAGATAATGAAATCGCACCCATTTTTCCTGTCATCAGAATTAACGTATTGTCACATACTCATATTAAGGACCAAATACCAATAACTACATGCATCCAAAAAAAATAACTACAAGACTAGAGATTCTACAGTCAATCAAATCTCAATTATAAAAATAATTGGGCCTGTTTTTCCCTCAAATTTTTTGAACAATTTCATAGTTTAGTAAGCTAGTTCCACAATTTCAAAAGCGCAAACTGCATAACAACGAGAATCACTAATGCAAAATAAAACCATGAATGCAAACATAAATCACCACAAAAGAGCATGCACCCAACAAGAATCGCATGGAATGAACACCACGAAATCATAATAAAACATACACACCCTAGAGGTAATGTATAATCTTAAAGTCACTGCTAATTTGGTAGCTAAGTGCGTGACTGCAAATCAAACAGTAGAATGAACTAATTGAAAGAATCACAAAAAAAAAAAAAAAAAAAAAACAAGTACGGAACGAAAATAAGGGAAATTTTATGACCTGATTTGAAATGGTGATCCGAGTGTTTCAGACTAATTTGCATACATTATGTAATTTGTTGGTGCAAACTCTTATCATTAGGTTTTTAGGGATATATGTATGTTTGTATCTACGTGAGAGCGAGCAGAGCAAACATTTAGGAGCCATATGGGTATTGGCGCGGAGAAAAAGGCGTGTTCATCTGTGGAGAGAGATAGAGGGGAGAGACAGTTCAACTGTTTATATTATTTGAGCACGGGGACTTATAAAATACGCCAGGTCGACTTTTGACTTTTTTAGTAAGAAGACTTGTTTACCCTTTCAACTCTATGATTTATTAAGTTTATGTTTCGAATGAGTTCTTTAAATAATTTGTCAGGAAAGATCTTTCATGACAAATTAATTTTTTAATAATAATTAATTATGTGGTCGATTATAAACGATATACATTATTATAATCGATCACAAAATTTGAAAACAATTACATAACTCAGTTTTATTAATAATTTTGAAATTCACAGCTCAATTAATTAATATATTTCAAAACTTAAATCAATTTTGAATAAAAGTTTTATCAAACACCTGTGATTAATTTAAAAAAAATATATTATAATACTACTTCCGTTTTAAATTATAAAATTATTATTTTATTATAAAAGTTAAATTGAGACATTTTCAAATTTAAAATTTAAATAATTCATTACATAATATGAAACAAGAAATTTAAGTAGTATTTTCAAAATAATTTACAATATTAATCCAAGTTAAAGTAGTTCATATTAGTTTTAATTTAAAAGTATTTTAAATTTATTTCAAAAAATAAATATTGATCTTATATTTTATTTTAAATAAAAAATATAAAATGTAACTGTGCATTGTCATATAAGAGTCATGGTTTTTTTTTTTGGCCTAATTACAATTACAAAAAATAATATAAAAATGTCAATCATATTACGTGTCTTTTAAAAAAAAACTTAGTATTCATTATTTAATTCAACAAACAAATCAGTATATCATTTTGTCGTCATATAAATAAAAGTTGCCCTGGCCATGAGGGTATTTGGGTCATTTTAGTGTATAACAATTATGAAACTTTGATTACATTCACGGGACAATGTAGGTGACTGGATGTGTCCGTAAAAGTAAAGGCACCAAATCTACCAAAAAGGCGATGGGAATTAAGTACCAAAAATTTATAAAAGCGTCTTATCTTAAAAATTACTCCACTACTACTACTACTTTAATAGAAAGTCAAAGGACTCGAAAGTCCAAACATGGTTGGCTTTTGCCTTTTCGGACGACGATTTCTTCAAAAGAAACTTTTCTATCTTTCAATTCATAGCTGATAGAGAGCACTAGTACCTCAGTACCAAAACCTTATTCCCAGGAAAAAAAAGAAAAGCATTTATTTAAAACACTTCTAATTTATACTACTACTATTTTATTTACAGAAATGATATACAGTGTGACAAAAATGTTTCACCTTAATTAATTTATAGTCTGACAGTGTATCGGAATGTTTTATCACAAAAAATAGCAACAATTTTTATTTATCCCAAAAACATAATTTAATATTGAAATAACTCCAAATATACGATCAATATTAATCTTTTAAAGTTAATTTAAAATTTCTCTATCCATTTAAGGCTGACATAATTCATTTAATTTTTAAAAACAACAAATCTTATATTGTAATTAGTAGTAATTTTTGAATAATTTACTATTACCTTACCTGGAACTAAATGATTTTATGTTAACGTTAAATTTAAAAATATCTTCAAAAAATCAATTTGAACCTATATTTCGGAATCACGGAAGTAATACATTTATATAACGACACAAAATAGCTTAACAAAATTCTTTCTACAGTTCAGCTACTAAAATGAACTGTAGCTGATAAACTGAATAGCTTGTGATCAAACCCAATAAGGTACTAAACTACTTATAATGGTACATTTCAAAATAGCATGAATTTTACTAAACATTAGTATAATACTCCACCTAGTTTTAAAACTTGTAAACCTGAGATTGGTAAAGTTTAGTTATAGGAAGGAACAAACCCATCAGGTACAACTACAACGGATATTCGAGCAAGAAAAGATTGTTGATGAAGTAAAAAATAAAAAAAAAACTTTCACATGACTTGGTGGTAAACGGAAATTCATATTTGAACATCAGACCGCAGTTGACTTTGTGACTCCCATATAAACTTGACATTCTTCCTTTGCCATGAGTTGCTTTCATCTTTCCCTGTTCCTCCTTTGACACCCCTTTGAATACAAATTATTCCTCAGCTGAATGGACAAAAAGACAGAGGAGTATAAAACCAAGCAAGTCCCTTACAACTTAACAGGCCTTTGGAAGGGTGGAAAAAACAAATGCAATGCCATGAAAAATATGTGAACCTCTCATATAGTCATGTATTCCCACATGCCTACGTTGAGAACAATCTCCATAGTTCAATAGGCAATCTCCATAGAAGGCAAATGTATAATAGCATTTCTTAGATCGAGTCATTCATAATAAAATAAAATAAAAAGGATTTCCCTCAGACTACTACAGAATATATAGGTGTATAGAGAGGACAAGAATTCACTTGCCATGCTACAGGCATGATGATTCACATGAATAAGAACAAGAAATGACTGCAAATTCATTGGAATAAAGGGGAAAAAAAGATGGCACAATTTCTAGACTTCAACTCTATTTGAACACGAAACTCCAGTTAACAGTATATAAAAATATAATTCCAGAAGAAGATAACACCCCATTTACTCTTTTACTAAGAACAAAGATGAGACTCACAGAGACATTTTCAGCCTCTAGCAGAATAGCTCCAGCTTTACTTGGGGGATTCTGCAATCGGAGCAATTAAAGGGTTTCTGGTGGGAAGTCAATTATTCAGTAAATTTTCTCTTTTCCACATTAAAGTACATCTTATCTCACTCTTAAAAAAGAATCTTTCTTACTTTGAAAAGAGGTAACAGTGTTTCAACACCAACCCCGCCATCACTGGTGCTACTCATAATAGAAAAAACAGTGAAGATGGAATAGAATGGATGAAATCATGTTAATTTGAGCATCAGAGAATATAAATTCTAGACAAGAAGACCAGAAACATAAAAGAGATTGTTTATACCAGTGTTACTGCACTGAAATTTCTGAAGAAATGCAAAGCTTTGAGTCTACTCCACCGCTTACCACACAATTGCCTTTCCACCAGTCAGCAGATAATACCTGATTTTTTGCCAATGGCCACTTATATAACTATGATTTGGTTGCTTAAATAATGCAGAAAACTCACACAAGGGAAAACAGAATACCTTGTCCTTGTGTGAATCAATGACAGCCAGTGGCCACTGCAATGAAAACATATTACCAAAAAGGAAAAATAAATTAAAATTCTTATCCATGCATCTGAATTATTATGTTTTCTAGAAATGTAGAGAATAAAATACCGCAGTTCTTAGATCCCACAACATTAGTTTCCCATCATAGGATGCAGAAAGTAAATGAAACCATGACTTGTTGTGCCACTTGCAAGCCGATATCCAGGAAGAGTGTGATGAAAATTGATAGATAGGAGCCAAGGTTCCTAAAAAAAGGCAATTATCTTTAAATGAGGCCTTTGTTGGCTAGTGAATGGGTGTGGATGTGGCATGTATGCGCGCGCGCATGTGAGTGAGTGAGAGAGATAGAGGGAGAGAGAGAGGACCTGGTTTGCGAGGATCCCATATCCTAAGGATAGGGTCAGAGCCACCAGCAGCAATGAGGGCTGAACTTTCACCTCCAACATCAATGCAATTCATGACTTTCCCACAAAACTATAAAAAGAAAGGGTGTTATTACGATGTAAATTAAACCAAACAAAAGGCTGAAAATCTCCCCAACTAATTTCTGTTTAACTCATTTCTGTTTAACTCCTAACTACGATCTATAGGTCCATATCTTCCATTAAGGACCCTTGGAAAAATAATACAAACAAATAGATTGTTAAATGTTTCAAGTTTATGGTATCATCAAATACGAGTCATTGACGTTCCATACAAACTCACGTCACATTTACTACCTCTACCTAACACGAGACCAAAAAGTCTTTTACATCTAAGTACTCCCACAATATTAGCAAGAGGTTCTATGATTCAGCTCGCAAAAGTGGGATTTTTGTGATTAGACAGCCCATCAGTGATCAATTTGTAATTTTTTTAAATACCACAAACAAGTCATAAACTTTTACAGGAACTTCTTCAAAGACTTCATGTTGAGTTTGCAACAAGACGAGATTGAATGAGATACATACGTGGAGAGTGAAGACCAATAAAATAGATTGAAAGAAAAGTAAAATGATTGAAGTGGAGAGCTATTGTGTAAAGAAGGTGTGATTGACAAATGAGGGCCAACAAAAATACACTGAATTGGGATACGTTGGAGAATCAATTCCAAAGTGCCTGTATTGAAACTGCAAAATGATAAAACATAACAAAACGATCGAGCAATCAAAGTACTTTTGTCAAATTTTGTTATAGTAAAGACATTTAGGTGGACTACATTGAGATTTTGCATGACTGCAAGTCCCTGGGATGCAAATTGACTTTCATCACATAGATGAAAATTGAATTTCACCACAAGCATTGGCCATTTCATTAGTAGTAAAATTCAATGCGGTTAAAAAAAACACTTTCACGCACCATGTTTAATGTATCTTTTCCCGTTTCAACATCCCATCTTCTAATAGAATGATCCCATGATGCAGAATAAAGTGTCTCATGCTGCGGCCAAACCACTGAAGAGACGCATTGTGTATGTCCCACAAGTGTAGAAACAGCCTCCCCCTGTATGTCACGAGAAAAATTGGAGTTTTAGTGAAAGCATCTTTTTCATGGGAAAACTTTGATGTTTATTTCAAAGTAATGACAAAAGTTCTTATATCTCTAAACAAAGCCCCTTCTACTAAAAGTATAGACACAATCAGAAAATAACATTATATTATTCCCTAAAATCATTTTTGGTGAAGGATTCACATTCTTTATAAATTGACCATCTATCAGAAACTTAATTTTGGCCTCGTATGCCACAAATATGTTCAAGTTCACAAATATATGAATTCCAAATTAAAGAACATTTGAATGTAATACCTCTGATTGAGATTCTTCATCTTCACCATCCTTTTTCCTCTTCTTAATTGAAACTAAATCACCTCCTGCATCAGACCCCTTTGTCTGCCATAAGTTGATTCTACAATCCCAAGAACCGGAACACACCTGAGAATATGTGACGAAAAGAAGCAAGCGCATAAGGATAATTATCTAATGAAGCTTAATTTATGATAAAATTGTAAAATTCATAACTTAAAATAATAAAAATAATAATAACAATAATAATAAGGAGAAGAAGAAGATGCAAGACCATGTCTCCAGATGACTGTCCTGCAACGCTTTGTACAGAAGCACTATGCCCACGCAGTGTTCTAAAAGCTCCAATCTTTGTAGGATGATCTTGGGACTCCTCTGAATCAAACTTCTCAGGAGAAATGTACTTAATTAGATAATTGTAGTCTTCTTAGTAGAAAATCTTAATCTAACTTTAAGAGTAGCAAGACCATATTATTACCTTCCACAACCTCAGGGTCCTGTCTTTTGAAGCAGTTGCTACAAGTGTATCAGTACTACTTTCAACACCTGACAAAAAACATTGACAGGTCAACAGCAAATAAAAATGATGATGAGTAAGTAACGCACGTAAGTAAGAAAGAAAGAAGGCAATCAACTGACCACAAGAACTCAGAAATTTAGTTACAATTGAAAGGGCTAACATCATGCATACTGTCCCTCCCTCACCTCTATCTATATCTTATAAATTATGCACAATACTTGTACATGTTTGTTTACTTACTATGAAACTTTAAAAATAATTTTGAAAGTAAATCTTTAGATTAGGAAGTATAGAAAATTTTCAACAAGCACCGAATAATTTTATAAATGTGAATTTCAGAACAAGAAACTCAAGTAAACGATGAACAAATAGCCCTACAAATTAATTTTGTGCAACACAAAGGAAATACTGTTATGAGACAATTAAGGAACCTACTGTCAAACAGATGGACAACAAGGTTAGCCAAAAATAGCAAATCTAGAAACAATCATTCTCAGAAATTTCAGCATTTCCTTGATAACTAAAGTGGAACACATTACCTTAAAAAGCAGCCAACATTACCATTCCGGCAAAAAAACAAATAGACCTTAATAAAAATCATAACAGCAAAAGCATAAGATATAAATTCAGGGAAAAAAAGAAGCAGAAGATATAAGCATGTTGGAGAAAAATATGCTTAACATTTTACCTTTGTTGTTGACAATACTAACTGAAGTAATTGCATCATTGTGTCCCTCTAATATATGTGTACATATACCAGCACCTTTCCATACCCTAACAACAATTGTATACGCATTTGTCAGGTTTCTACCGATGAACAAACAATCACATAAAAGTATGCTTCCAAAGTTACAATATCAAGTAGCGAAGGATTTTCTCAAAATATTACCTTCCTAAACCATCATAGCACCCTGTCAAAACAAACCTGCCAGTGTACATGTGTAAGTCTAAATTATTAAGTTACAAGGGAAGCAGAAAGATCAAGCATCAAGTGTGCAATACTCACTTAAGTTAATGTGAAGTACCCATGATATTGTAACAAATTTCACATGCTTACCCGGGATTTGAACCATCAACTGCACTGACCCAATCATCATGTAAAGAAGGTTCTTCTTCTTTTCGTGGCACTACAGCTTTAATGTATTCAATCTCTAATATTTTCTCCTGTAATTGTCACAAACAGTAGTTAGGAATGAAGGGGAAAAATACAAACAAAATGACATATGTTATCAATATATAGTACTACTACTCCCTTCATCTAGAAATGAGAGTCTTATTTCTTTTTTATCATCATAGTCTTGCTTTATATATTTATTCTTATTTTTTTGATATTCTTACTTTACTTATTTATTTATTTCCCAAATATTAAGATTTGTGTGGGACAAACATACATTTTTTTCCCTAAATAATGTCAAATAAGCATGTCTTATACACACTTAATTTTTGCAAGAAAAATAAAAGGTCAAAGAAAAGGAAGGACTCCTTTTCCAAACAGAGAGACTATTGCTTATGGTTCCTTCCTACTTCTAAACCATATTAACAGTTTTCGCACAGAGCCACACATTATATGAATTAACTGAATCCAATGGACGGGTCGAAAGGAAATCAAATATTTCAATAAAGTAGTAAATTTTCAAAACAGGTAACAAGTGAAAGTTTGGATATAATTATCATGGATTTTATGCTCAAAGTGTTCATGAAGCACTTTAATTTCTTTTTTCTCCCATTCAATCAGAAAAAAAACAGATAAATGATTAAGGGAAAGTTTTACCGATTAGAAGCAATTGCTACTATAAAACAAAGTAAACAGAAGAGAAAAAAAAATGTTTCGGAAATAAACGTACAGCGGAAATGCCCTTGGCAAGAAGAAATTCTTCAAGTGACATGCGAACCAACTCTCCGTCAATCAAAAAATCGAATGGTTCATGTTTCCAATCAGCATCATCAACTCCTGGTTATGTAGAGTCAGTTTAAGACAAAGACAAAGCAAGTAATTGTGTATGATGAAGTATTAAAGCGTTTGTTACCACATAGATCCACATAACAGTAATGATAATGTGTGTTTGCTAACATGAACTTCCAGTGACCCCTCCCTCCCTTCCACTAATTCGTTTAAAGTAGTTCTCAATCTTATGAAACAATTTCCCACGCTATTAGCTGAACTTATTATCTTATTTCCATAACAAGTCCTACATTGGTTGGATTGTACTTTGGCCATGAATATAATTTTGTCAGTAACAAAATAAGCTCATTTTTTATGAAATTCACGTACCTTACATAATTACATCCAAGTATTATATTGATTCCATGACGAACAAATTTTAAAGTAAAACATAGTAAAAAACAAAATAAAATAAACTACTGATGATAATATGATATATAAAGATAGAGAAGTGTGTATAAATTGTAAAAGATATGTAAAGTATAATTTACCTGCTGATGCTTTAAGAAGACTGTTGAGAACAGCGGAGAGGCCCAATCTTGTGAGATTAGATTGAATAGTAATAGAAGTGTTGGGAGCTTTGAGAGGAGGCTTCAGTTTCGTTACGAACCGAACTTGGACCCGCCTTGACATTTCTTCGTCTACATCTCCGCCGCCGCCGATATCCATCATATCCATGAATTGATTTGCAGTGCAGAGAGATACTAACGAGGCGGGAGAGATGTCAGCTGCTTGTTGTGGAGTTCAAAATAGGCAACACGGAAGAGGAGGGAATAAGCTAGGGTTATATGATGGAACGTTAAATACGATTCCACTTGCAATTTTATTTTTTGGTAATATCAATTTCAGTCATGCGAAAGTTTAGGACGTATATAGGTAAGAATTAAGAAAATATTTTATTTTATGTAGTATTATATACTCCCTTCTTTCCACGATAAAAATTTTGGTCTATTTTTTATGTATATTAAGAAAAATAATAAAATAACAAAATTATGCGTATTTAAATTCTTATTTAATTGCATAATTTTTTGCACATTACTATTGATGTTCCATAAATATACATAGAGAATAAAAACATAACAATTAATAATACGGGTGTTATAGGTAAATTATTATAAAAAATAGATCATTTAAGGTAAGTAGATATTTAATTCGGAATTACCTAAAATAGTAATAAAAACTTTTATCTAGAACGGAGAGAGTATATTTTTGCAATTCAATTTCGTTTAAAAAATATTTTAATTTAATTTATTGTATATTTTATCGCATATATTTTAATGTTGGTCAGAATTCAAACATGTATATAATTTTCCTATTAATTTTATTTTTTTCTTATCTCTTTTATTTTCTTGTCTTTTCTTTTACTTTCTTTCTTTTTCTTATTTACTCTCAATTTGAAGCATATTTTGGCGTTTTGATCAAATTACAAAATTAATCAAAAGCTTTTAAATGATTAATATCAATTTGGTAAATCCATTTAAACATGCATTCGAGTTTTGTTAAGGATGAAAAAAGTTTGTCATTTTTTTTTCAAAGTTTTCCACTTATAAATAATAAATTTGCATGGAAATTATATAATATAAATAATTATGTTATAATCTCTATTATCTATGTATTTAATAAATTTATAAAAGGGAGAAAATAAATTACCTTTCTTGAAAAAATATTATAATTTAGTTATCACTTATTTTCTAAGTTATTCCTAAATTATCTCTTTATTAATTAGCTTGCAATGTTTTACTTGCACACAGGATAATCTCTAAAATTTAGGAAAAATTAAAGTGTAGTTAAAATATAATTTATTATATTGTTTACTTTATGAATTCAATAACAATATTAAAAAAATCATTAAATTTATTTACTTTTTCTTTATTATAATTTAAGATTATGTGTGACGCCCCCAAAATAGATATACATCACCCATTTTAAGTCGTCAATAACATGGTACAGAAACAACTACAACTTTATTAATACAATATAAAAATTGTGAGTTTAAATACAAATATTGTCTTCTAGACAATATCCACATTCAAATAAGTGCTCATTACAATTATTGATACATTATTTTATAAAAATGGTGAGGACTACTAAACAACTTTCTAGAATCATCATTCCATACCCCGACTAGTACTCGCTACATTCTCGCCTCCTGAGAAGAAAAATTGAACATAAAGGAAAAAGGGTGAGCTCAACTAGTCCAGTAAAGAATATTATGACTATGATAATATAGAACAAATTATCGTTAGTCATCAACAGGAAAAAAATTAATAGAATACAATAGACAACAAATTTTAAATCAAAATTCGCAGCGGAAATAATAATTCATTAGAAGAGTTAAGTAGATGATGAAATCTACTATCATCTATGAATTTAAAAATTCATCATCAATATTTTATCCCCGTAACATCAATCAATATCTTGAATCAAATATTCATCTTTGCACTACAGGCCAAAGATATTCATCAGTTGGTCATGTTCATCTCAACACATGTTCTTCTTTGCACTACGGGCCAAAGATATTCATAATAAAATCATTAATCTTTGCACTACAGGCCAAAGATATTCAGTTATATCATCATTTAGGACTGAGGATGATGAAAAATATTTTAAAGAAAATGGATCCAGTGAAACAAAAGAATAAATATTAAGTATTCGTATTTCGGTTTATCAATGTCCAAGAATACCTCATAAATAATCATAGTGGAGTAAAATTTATAAATGATCAAAACATGGATACAATCAAAGTTAGTATCCATAATAGATATTTTGGACGAAAAACGAAAATTTAATTTTTATGTGAATAGTGTCGTATTCGTGAACAGTGCCGTATACATGAATAGTAACCCCGACACAAAAAAATTTAAATTTGATAAAAAATTCAGATTAATATTTCGACATAATGATATTGAAGAAAATAATATCATTTAAGAATAAAATAACATCCCTTACCTCGAAAAGACAGTACTTCTGACTGGAATACTGGATATAGAGCTGAAAGGAACTTGCACCGTATAGCAACACTCAAAGTCTTAAAATACTCACAAGAATACGCTTGATAATATAGAGAGAGAAAACTTTAGTTTCTGGTGTGATTTTCAATTCTAACCTAAGCACCCTATTTATAGGAAAATGCTTAGAACACCAAAGCAGAAAATTTAATAATATATTAATATTTATTAAATAAGCATACGTACCATTTGAATTCTCATTTCAGCACATTTACTATAGCCCACCAACTCATAAAACTTTTAAAAAACGTTTTTCTTAAAAATAATAATTAAAACTTCCAAAAATCAATTATTTCGGAACTTCGGAACTTCAATAATTCATAATAAATATACCTTTTATCAGAAAAATTAAAATTTCATATTTTTTTATAGGAAATTTCATTATCTACAATTTTGCAGAAGAAATTTTTTCTAAATTCCAAACAAAAATTGACCGAAATTCACAAACGGACGATTCTACAAGCTATAATCAAATTTCAGTCAAAAAATAGGCCCACAGACATGTTTAACATGTTTTAAACAACTCTTGTAACAAAAATATTCTTCCTCCTCATATACTCATATATCCCACATTCATTGTAAAAATATCATCATTATTATATTATAATAATATAATAAAATATTATTTTATCAGAAAAGATAAAATATCGATTTTCAACAATTGTCACTTTAAAAATTTTCTCCATCTATATCCACATAAAATGAATATTTTTCTCATCATATAAATCAATAATTAATTATTCACAAATAATATTGCAAAATCACAATACTGACAACCAGACAGCTCCTAGGAAAGAGGGGGCGTTTCAATAAGGATTTCTCCTTACTGGCGCGCAATTAGATGACCAAACCTCTCATTAGACATAAATTTATAGACATTGTCAATAATGTTATCTAATAATATTATTCAGATAATATGAATTATTGCTTCGATAATGAAAAATACTGTGTAGTGACAATTATTGAAACGATAGTAATATAAAATATCAACGTAGCAATTATTGAATCAATAAAATAAAATACTGAACAGTAATTATTGTAACAATTATTGAGCAGTGCCTTCTTACGTAAGAATCAATAATTGGTGTAATACCGTGTGCTACTGTGCAACAACGCGTATTACTTTGTTTTAACCACCGGGTATTCCAACAGTATTAACGGTAACAACTACGCCGTTATTTATAAACAACTTATACTTGTCGTTTTCTTCGTCTAATCACTTTCCGTTATGGGGCCCACAAAATACTGCGCCATCGTACGAATATTCCCCGACGGGAAGAATCTTCCACGACCAAACGAATATTCCCCGACAATAATGAATATTTTATAACCACTTGCTTATTTAAAATATTTACGCATTTTACCTATAACTAACCACATTAATCAAATCAACCCTTACTATTTCAAAATAATAAATAGAAGAAATTTAATTTCATTAATTAATAATTTGGGGTCTTACAACCTCCCCTCCTTATGAAATTTCGTCCTCGAAATTGACGTACGTACCTGGTATTTCGAAAAGATGAGGATACCTCGCTTTTATTTCCGTTTTCAACTCCCAGGTCATTTCCTCAATAGCATGGTTCCTCCAGAAAACTTTAACTTGTGGTATGACCTTTGTGCGTAGGACATGCTCTTTCTTATCCAAGATCTTGACAGGTACCTCTTCGTACGTTAAGTCTTCAGCTATCTCGTCCGGTTCTAACTCAATTACGTGGTTTGGGTCTTTCACATATTTACAAAGCATACATATATGAAAAACATTATGAACACGAGACATACTTAGAGGTAACGTGAGTCTATAGGCCACATTTCCTACTCGGTCAAGAGTCTGAAATGGACCAATAAATCATGGATTGAGCTTTCCTCTCTTTCCGAATCTTGTAACTCCCTTCCATGGAGCGAAACGCAACAATACATGATCCCCAATACTAAATTTCACGTCCTTTCGATGAAGATCCGCATAAATCTTTTGTCGATTTTGTGCCGTTTGTATACGTTGTCGAATCATTTGGATCTTTTCTGTAGTCATACGTACCAACTCGGGTCCCAACAATGTTGCTTCACCCACCTCATCCCAACATATTGGAGAGAAACACTTTCGTCCATACAATGCTTCGAAGGGAGCCACACCTATACTTGCCTGATAACTATTGTTGTAAGAGAATTTTACCAATGATAGGTACTTATCCCAACTCCCTTTGAAATCTAGGACACAAAGTCTTAATAGATCTTCAAGAGTTTGAATAGTCCTCTCTGATTACCCGTCCGTTTGAGGATGGTATACCGAACTGAATCGTAAATCCGTGCCCATAGCTTTTTGTAAGCTAATCCAAAATTGTGAAGTGAATCTTGGGTCACGATCCGAAACTATGGATACTAGCCCATGCAATCTCACAATCTCATCTACGTATATGCGAGCAAGACGTTCAAGGGAATAAGTCTCCCGTATCGGCAAGAAACGAGCAGACTTGGTTAATCTATCAACAATAACCCAAATAGCATTTATGCCTTGAGAAACCGTGGGAAGATGTGACGCCCCCAAAATTAGGTATACATCACCCATCTTGAGTCGTCAGATACATAGTACAGAATACAAATACAACTGATTAATACATCTGTCGTGTACAATACGACAAAACATAAACTGTGAGTTTGAATACAAATATTATCTTCTAGAGAGTATTCATACTCAAAAGGAGTCCTCATTACATTTATTAACACACCATTACATAGAATAGTGAGGACTACTAACTAATACTATCATTCGGACCATCACTCCGTACCCCGACTTGTCCCAGCTACGTTCTCATTTCCTGAAGAGAACAGTGAAAGAAAGGGTGAGCTCAACTAGCCCAGTAAGAAATATTATGACTAAGATAATGCAGAATAAATTATCATTAGCCTTCAACAATGTTAAATTGATAAAATATAATAGACATCAAGTTTAACTGTAGCGGAACAAGCAATCCATTAAAAGAGTCAAGTAGAAAATAAACTCTACTATCTTTTATGATTTAAAAAGTTTTTCAACACTGTAATCGCTGAGACTCAGCTTAATAAAATAATTCACATCATCGAATCACCCCTGCACTACGGCCAAGGATATTCGTGTATTCATTAATGGTCATGATCATGCCAACAACTGTCCATCAATGCACTACGGGCCAATGAGGACTTTTACCACATCATTTGTAACATTACGGTCATGATTATACCGAATAATCCCTGGTCATAATCATACCAAGTCCATCTATGCAATACAGGCCACAAATGACTTTCAACATTTTATAAACATGAGGATGATGACAATGATATAAGAATTCAATAAAACAAGTTCAAGAATTAATTTATCCAGGAATTAACAACGTCCAAATTGTCAACATGATACTGCATTGTGGAGTAAAATTCAAGAATGCTTAGAAGAATATTTTCTTGAAAAGATACTGGATGAAACGCAACTATCAAGGATATTCCACAAATTTCATGGAGTATAGAAGTCAAAACTTAACCAACTGAGTATAATAAAGAATGGAATAACAAAAGAAATCACCATGCATGCGATAGACCGCACAGACAGGTTATTCCAACAGAATAATAAATAATGGAACCAGGTCCGGCGTAAACGCACAGACAGGATATTCCGACAGAATAATAAATAATGGAACCAGGTCCGGTGTAAAACACACAGACAGGATGTTCCAACAGAATAATAATAAAAACGGAACCAGGTCCGGTGTAAAACACACAGACAGGATGTTCCAACAGAATAATAAACGGAACCAGGTCCGGTGTAAAACACACAGACAGGATGTTCCAACAGAATAATAGAAGAATGTCACCAAGTATAGGGTAGACCGCGTATACTGGTTATTCCAACAGAATAATAACGAATGGAATAACAGAAGTTCTCTTCATGAATATAAAAGAAATAATATTCCCTACCTTAAAAGAACTGGATATTGGAAAAGTGATGTAGCAGAATACTTTTAGTCTCTCTCTCTCTTATTCTCTCTATACTTTCTCTCTCTATAGCTTGAATGAATTCGTGAAAAATAATGAAGCCCTAGGCCTCTATTTATAGAAAAACTGAGGGTGGCTCTTGGTCTTAACGAAGGGTCAAATGACTCTTGGTCTTAACGAAGGGTCAAATGACTCTTGGTAATATTGAAGGGACAACTACTATTGACGAAAGTAATTACTATTGACCAAGGTAAATACTATTGACGAAGGTAATTACTATTGACCAAGGTAAATACTATTGACCAAGGTAAATACTATTGACGAAGGTAATTACTATTGACCAAGGTAAATACTATTGACGAAGGTAATTACTATTGACGACGGTAATTACTATTGACGACGGTAATTACTATTGACGAAGAGACTCTTAGATGATGACATATGGCCCCCCATAAAATAACCAAACTTACCACAACGTCTCAATAATATAACATATTATACAGATGATACTATGACAATAATTTAAGAGATATGATGCAGCAATTACTGTAGCAATAATTGAGTATAGCTGAGTGACTTCTCACGTAAGCATCAATAATCAATACCGTGTGCTACTATGCAACCACGCGTATTACTGTACTTTTACTACCAAGTAGTTCAACAGTTTTAACGATTTTAACGGTAACACCTCAGCTGTTATTTTTATAGAAAGATAATTCTGTCGTTTTCTCAATCCGACAATAATTCCGTTGTGGGGTCCACCAATGATTGTGCCGTCGTACGAATATTCCCCGACAAAAAGAATATTCTCCGACCAAACGAATATTTTATAACAACTTGCTTACTTTGCAAAATTTATAAATATTACCCACAACTATAACATTATATCAAATTAACTTCATAATATTCAAAAATGATATTTATAGAAAATTCATCTTTATTTATAAAAGTTGGGGTCTTACAACCTCCCCTTCTTATGAAATTTCGCCCTCGAAATTAGGGTACGTACCTGGTATGTCGAAGAGGTAAGGATACCTTAATTTCATTTCTGATTCTAACTCCCAAGTCATTTCCTCAACATCGTGGTTTCTCCACAAAACTTTAACTTGAGGTATAACCTTGGAGCATAGAATATGTTCCTTCTTATCCAAGATTTGAACAGGAACTTCTTCATACGTCAAATCCTCCGCTATTTCGTCCGGTTCTAACTCAATAATGTGGTTCGGGTCTTCCACATATTTGCGTAACATGGATATGTGGAAAACGTTATGAACACGAGACATACTTGGCGGTAAAGCGAGTCTATAAGCCACAGTTCCTACTCGATCGAGGATTAAAAATGGGCCGATGAATCGAGGATTTAGCTTTCCTCTCTTTCCAAATCGCGTAACTCCTTTCCATGGAGCAACACGTAAGAACACATGATTTCCTACATCAAATTCCACGTCCTTTCGATGAAGATCAGCATAACTCTTTTGTCGATCTTGTGAGGTTTTTATACGTTGTCGGATCGTTTGAATCTTTTCTGTAGTCATACGTACCAACTCCGGTCCCAACAACGTTGCTTCGCCCACCTCATCCCAGCATACTGGAGAACGACATTTTCTTCCATACAATGCTTCGAATGGAGCCATGCCAATACTTGCTTGATAACTGTTGTTGTAGGAAAACTCCACCAATGGTAAGAACTTGTCCCAACTTCCTTTGAAGTCAAAGACACAGAGTCTTAATAGATCTTCAAGAGTTTGAATAGTCCTCTCTGATTGTCCGTCCGTCTGAGGATGATATGCTGAACTAAATCGTAACTCCGTGCCCATAGCTTTTTGTAAACTAACCCAAAATCGTGAAGTGAATCTTGGGTCTCGGTCAGAAACTATGGATACTGGCATACCATGCAGTCTTACAATCTCGTTTATGTACATACGAGCAAGACGTTCAAGTGTATAAGTTTCTCGTATCGGTAAGAAATGAGCAGACTTGGTCAATCTATCAACAATGACCCAAATCGCATCAATACCTTGAGAAACCCTAGGAAGACCGGTAACGAAATCCATGGTAATGTGCTCCCACTTCCATTCTGGAATTTCAAGTGGTTGCAATGGACCTTTTGGTACTTGATGCTCCGCTTTGACTCGTTGACAAGTTAGACACCTTGAGATAAACAACGCTATCTCTCTCTTCATATTGCTCCACCAAAATGTATGACGAAGATCATGATACATTTTGGTACTTCCAGGATGGATTGTAAACGGTGTGTTGTGCGCCTCCATCATGATTTCATACTTTAAATCAGGGTTGTTAGGAACACAAAGTCTGGAGTTGACTCGAAGTATTCCTTCTTCATCGATTCTTGCTTCCGGTATAGCACCTTCTTGCACTTTCTTCTTCATACGCATCAGCTCCAGGTCTGTAGCTTGAGCAGCTTTAACTTTATCGATTAAAGTCGGTTCTACTCGTATATTCGCCATCATCGCATGGGTCCCTGGAGTCTTTAACTCTATCTCCATCCTTTGCAAATCACACAAAATGGGTCTTTGTGTTGACAATATCGCACTCGTACTTGCATATGATCTTCTACTCAATGCGTCAGCTACCACGTTCGCTTTTCCAGGATGATATTGAATGGTATGATCATAATCTTTCAACAGTTCAAGCCAACGTCATTGTCGCATGTTGAGTTCCTTTTGAGTGAAGAAATATTTGAGACTTTTATGATCCGTAAAGACTTTTATGCCTCCAAATTTTAAGTGCAAAGACAACAGTTGCCAACTCTAGATCATGAGTAGGATAATTCTTCTCATATTCCTTGAGTTGTCTTGATGCATAGGCTATGACTTTTCCATGTTGCATGAGAACACATCCCAACCCTTTGCTCGAAGCATTACTGTAGATGACAAATCCCTCCGAGCCAGATGGTATTGTTAGAACAGGTGCTGAAATGAGTCTCCTCTTGAGTTCTTGAAAACTCTGCTCACATTCTTCGCTCCAACCGAACTTTGTATCTTTTCGAGTCAGCTGAGTTAACGGAGTAGCGATTCGAGAAAATCCTTCCACGAATCTCCGATAATAACCAGCTAGACCGAGAAAGCTACGTACTTCGGTTACTGATTTAGGTTGCTCCCAGCTTTGAATAGCTTCAATCTTTGCCGGGTCAACCAATATTCCACGACTTGATACTACGTGCCCAAGGAATGCTACCTCTTCCAGCCAGAACTCGCATTTCTTCAACTTGGCATAAAGTTTGTATTCACGAAGCTTTTGGAGTACCAGCCTCAAGTGTTGCTCATGATCGTCACGGCTTTTGGAATAAACAAGGATGTCATCGATAAAGACGACCACAAAGTGATCCAAATATTCCTTAAATACCCTGTTCATCATATCCATGAAGGCAGCAGGAGCATTAGTCAATCCAAAAGACATAACTAAGAATTCATAATGCCCATACCGAGTTCTGAAGGCAGTCTTTGGAATATCCTCAGTTCTAACCTTCAGCTGATGATATCCAGAACGAAGATCGATCTTTGAAAAGAATTGTGCTCCTTGCAACTGGTCAAACAGGTCATCAATACGTGGCAATGGGTACCTATTTTTGATGGTGACATGATTCAACTCCCGATAATCAATACAAAGTCGCATACTCCCATCTTTCTTCTTCACGAACAGAACAGGAGCACCCCAAGGAGAAGTACTAGGACGAATAAAACCAATGTCTAACAATTCCTGCAGTTGGGTCTTTAACTCCTGAAGTTCAATAGGAGCCATTCGATATGGGCTTTGGAAATGGGTTTTGTACCGGGTTCAAGGTCGATACAAAATTCAATTTCACGCTCTGGGGGTAGGCCAGGAAGTTCTTCGGGAAATACGTCAGGAAATTTATTAACAACAGAAATATCATTCAAAGCTGACGTATTTTTGTTTAGATCTGTGACATGAGCTAAGAAAGCTTGACATCCGTTTTTCAATAAACGAATAGCTTTATGGCTTGAGATGACAGCGATTGATTTTAATGGTTTGGTTGCTTGAATTCGCATAATAGGTCGATTAGGAATATGAAAGCTAACAACCTTACGAAAACAATCAATTTTTGCATAATGAGTAGTTAACCAATCAATCCCTAGAATCACGTCAAATGCAAGTATTTTTAATGAAATCAGATCGATAGGTAATGTGTGGGTACCAACTTGAACCAAACAAGACTTAAAACCAGTGGAGGTAATGAAGGTTTCTCCCAACGGAGTTTCCACAGATAAGTCAAAGTCTAATTTCTCCGGAATCAAATTTAATCGATGAGCGCAAGTAGGAGAAATAAAAGAATGGGTTGAACCGGTATCAAATAAAGTATAAACTTCTTTAGAGTTTATGATAAGCTTACCCGTGATGACCTCATTCGGGTTCCTTGCTCTCTGGGAGTTCACAACAAACGCTCTCCCTTGCACAACCGGTTTTGACTTTTCTGGGACGGCTTTTGGTGCCTCCATCCTAGCTGAATTTGTTTTCGGTAAACGACAAAATCGGGCTAAATGACCTTCTCTTCCACAATTATAACATGCTTTGGACGGCATCGCGCAGTTTGGACTGATGTCCCTTCCCTCCGCATTTGAAACATATGATAGGTGGTCGTTCTCCTTCCTTAACGACAGGTGCTGGTGCTGACGTCTTTCCATCATTGTTGAATCTCCTCTTCTTGAAATGTCCATTCTTATTGTTTTGGCCCTGATTACCACCGAAGTGGTTACCATTTCTGGCCTGTTGATTCCCTCCACGCTTGTTGTCACCGCTTCGATGACTGCTCTCACTGGTATTATCATTTTGCCGGCTGCTCTCTTTTGGTTGCGTTGTCTCGTTATCGCGCTCCACCAACTGAGCCCTATTTACAACATCTGAATACAAACACAGTTTATGAGAAACAAGATGTTGACGTATCTCCGGCTTCAAACCTCTTAAAAACATCCGCGTCATTCTTTCTTCATTATCCACCAGGTGGGACGCAAACCGGGATAACTCCGCAAATTTTGCCTCGTACTGCGACACGGTCATATTATTCTGCTCCAATTTGATGAACTCCACCTCCTTCATGTGACGAATACTCTCGGGAAAGTATTTGTCGTTAAACAGATCTTGAAACTTCTCCCAAGACATCTTCAGTGCGGCAGGTTGAGTACGCTTTATCGATTCCCACCAGTAATCTGCCTCTCCTCGCAACATAAAGGCGGCAAAGGGAACCTTTTGCTCCTCGGAGCAACCCAAGACATCAAATATCTTGGTGATCTGCTTTATCCATGTTTCAGCTACAAGTGGTTTGGGTTCTCCCTTAAACTCCGGTGGTCCCAGCTCCTTAAACTGTTTAGCGGTGACTTTTATCACATCATTTGTAACATTACGGTCATGATTATACCGAATAATCCATGGTCATAATCATATCAAGCCCATCTATGCACTACAGGCCACAGATGACTTTCAACAGAATATAAACATGAGGATGATGACAATGATATAAGAATTCAATAAAACAAGTTCAAGAATTAATTTATCCAAGAATTAACAACGTCCAAATTGTCATCATGATACTGCTTTGTGGAGTAAAATTCAAGAATGATTAGAGAATATTTTCATGAAAAGATACTGGATGAAACGCAATTATCAAGGATATTCCACAAATTTCATGGAGTATAGAAGTCAAAACTTAACCAACTGAGTATAATAAAGAATGGAATAACAAAAGAAATCACCATGCATGCGATAGACCGCACAGACAGGTTATTCCAACAGAATAATAAATAATGGAACCAGGTCCGGCGTAAACGCACAGACAGGATATTTCGACAGAATAATAAATAATGGAACCAGATCCGGCGTAAAAGCACAGACAGGATATTCCAACAGAATAATAAGTAATGGAACCAGGTCCGGTGTAAAACACACAGACAGGATGTTCCAACAGAATAATAACAAGACGGAACCAGGTCCGGTGTAAAACACACAGACAGGATGTTCCAACAGAATAATAATAAAAACGGAACCAGGTCCGGTGTAAAACACACAGACAGGATGTTCCAACAGAATAATAGGAGAATGTCACCAAGTATAGGGTAGACCGCGTATACAGGTTATTCCAACAGAATAATAAGAAATAGAATAACAATAGTTCTCTTCATGAATAAGAAAGAATAACACCCCTTACCGTTTTAAAGAAGAGCTGAAATAAGGAAGTAGTTAAGTAGCAGAATACTCTTCTTCTCTCTCTCTATAGTTTCTCTCTATAGTTTCTCTCTCTAGAGTTCAGTAAATTCGTAAGAAATAATGAAGGAATGAGCTGCTATTTATAGAAAAATAGAATGCATAGTAACTAATCCATGAACGGTCCAGATTGATTACCTTAATCTGACGGTCCATATTTAAAGAAAAATCTTTTAAATAAAATATAATATATTCTATTTATAGAATAACTTTAATAAAGTATTCTGTTTTATTACGTTAATAATACGAATAAAACAAAACGTCATTATCGCTAAATAATTCATATTATTAACTGACAATAATTGAATCAAACTGAGTGACTTCTCACATAAGCATTAATAATCAATACCGTGTGCTACTATGCAACCACACGTATTACTGTACTTTTACTACCGAGTAGTTCAACAGTAACAATGGTAAAACTTCCGCCGTTATTTTTAATAAATATTTTTGTCGTTTTCTCAATCCGACAATAATTTCGTTGTGGGGTCCACCAATGATTGTGCCGTCGTACGAATATTCCCCGACCAAACGAATATATTAAAACAACTTGCTTACTTTGCAAAATTTATAAATATTACCCACAACTATAACATTATATCAAATTAACTCCATAATATTCAAAAATGATATTTATAGAAAATTCATCTTTATTTATAAAAGTTGGGGTCTTACAACCTCCCCTTCTTATGAAATTTCGCCCTCGAAATTAGGGTACGTACCTGGTATGTCGAAGAGGTAAGGATACCTTGATTTCATTTTAGATTCTAACTCCCAAGTCATTTCCTCAACATCGTGGTTTCTCCACAAAACTTTGACTTGAGGTATAACCTTGGAGCGTAGAATATGTTCCTTCTTATCCAAGATTTGAACAGGAACTTCTTCATACGTCAAATCCTCCGCTATTTCGTCCGGTTCTAACTCAATAATGTGGTTCGGGTCTTCCACATATTTGCGTAACATGGATATGTGAAAAACGTTATGAACACGAGACATACTTGGCGGTAAAGCGAGTCTATAAGCCACAGTTCCTACTCGATCGAGGATTAAAAATGGACCGATGAATCGAGGATTGAGCTTTCCTCTCTTTCCAAATCTCGTAACTCCTTTCCATGGAGCAACACGTAAGAACACATGATCTCCTACATCAAATTCCACGTCCTTTCGATGAAGATCAGCATAACTCTTTTGTCGATCTTGTGAGGTTTTTATACGTTGTCGGATCGTTTGAATCTTTTCTGTAGTCATACGTACCAACTCCGGTCCCAACAACGTTGCTTCACCCACCTCATCCCAGCATACTGGAGAACGACATTTTCTTCCATACAATGCTTCGAATGGAGCCATGCCAATACTTGCTTGATAACTGTTGTTGTAGGAAAACTCCACCAATGGTAAGAACTTGTCCCAACTTCCCTTGAAGTCAAAGACACAGAGTCTTAATAGATCTTCAAGAGTTTGAATAGTCCTCTCTGATTGTCCGTCCGTCTGAGGATGATATGCTGAACTAAATCGTAAATCTGTGCCCATAGCTTTTTGTAAACTAACCCAAAATCGTGAAGTGAATCTTGGGTCTCGATCAGAAACTATGGATACTGGCATACCATGCAGTCTTACAATCTCGTTTATGTACATACGAGCAAGACGTTCAAGTGTATAAGTTTCTCGTATCGGTAAGAAATGAGCAGACTTGGTCAATCTATCAACAATGACCCAAATCGCATCAATACCTTGAGAAACCTAGGAAGACCGGTAACGAAATCCATGGTAATGTGCTCCCACTTCCATTCTGGAATTTCAAGTGGTTGCAATGGACCTTTTGGTACTTGATGCTCCGCTTTGACTCGTTGACAAGTTAGACACCTTGAGATAAACAACGCTATCTCTCTCTTCATATTGCTCCACCAAAATGTATGACGAAGATCATGATACATTTTGGTACTTCCAGGATGGATTGCAAACGGTGTGTTGTGCGCCTCCATCATGATTTCATACTTTAAATCAGGGTTGTTAGGAACACAAAGTCTGGAGTTGACTCGAAGTATTCCTTCTTCATCGATTCTTGCTTCCGGCATAGCACCTTCTTGCACTTTCTTCCTCATACGCATCAGCTCCAGGTCTGTAGCTTGAGCAGCTTTAACTTTATCGATTAAAGTTGGTTCTACTCGTATATTCGCCATCATCACATGGGTCCCTGGAGTCTTTAACTCTATCTCCATCCTTTGCAAATCACACAAAATGGGCCTTTGTGTTGACAATATCGCACTCGTACTTGCATATGATCTTCTACTCAATGCGTCAGCTACCACGTTCGCTTTTCCAGGATGGTATTGAATGGTATGATCATAATCTTTCAACAGTTCAAGCCAACGTCGTTGTCGCATGTTGAGTTCCTTTTGAGTGAAGAAATATTTGAGGCTTTTATGATCCGTAAAGATCTCCACCTTCTCCCCATACAAGTAATGCCTCCAAATTTTAAGTGCAAAGACAACAGCTGCCAACTCTAGATCATGAGTAGGATAATTCCTCTCATATTCCTTGAGTTGTCTTGATGCATAGGCTATGACTTTTTCATGTTGCATGAGAACGCATCCCAACCCTTTGCTCGAAGCATCACTGTAGATGACAAATCCCTCCGAGCCAGATGGTATTGTTAGAACAGGTGCTGAAATGAGTCTCCTCTTGAGTTCTTGAAAACTCTGCTCACATTCTTCGCTCCAACCGAACTTTGTATCTTTCCGAGTCAGCTGAGTTAATGGAGTAGCGATTCGAGAAAATCCTTCCACGAATCTCCGATAATAACCAGCTAAACCAAGAAAGCTACGTACTTCGGTCACTGATTTAGGTTGCTCCCAGCTTTGAATAGCTTCAATCTTTGCCGGGTCAACCGATATTCCACGACTTGATACTACGTGCCCAAGGAATGCTACCTCTTCCAGCCAGAACTCGCATTTCTTCAACTTGGCATAAAGTTTGTATTCACGAAGCTTTTGGAGTACCAGCCTCAAGTGTTGCTCATGATCTTCACGGCTTTTGGAATAAACAAGGATGTCATCGATAAAGACGACCACAAAGTGATCCAAATATTCCTTGAATACCCTGTTCATCATATCCATGAAGGCAGCAGGAGCATTAGTCAATCCAAAAGACATAACTAAGAATTCATAATGCCCATACCGAGTTCTGAAGGCCGTCTTTGGAATATCCTCAGTTCTAACCTTCAGCTGATGATATCCAGAACGAAGATCGATCTTTGAAAAGAATTGTGCTCCTTGCAACTGGTCAAACAGGTCATCAATACGTGGCAATGGGTACCTATTTTTGATGGTGACATGATTCAACTCCCGATAATCAATACAAAGTCGCATACTCCCATCTTTCTTCTTCACGAACAGAACAGGAGCACCCCAAGGAGAAGTACTAGGACGAATAAAACCAATGTCTAACAATTCCTGCAGTTGAGTCTTTAACTCCTGAAGTTCAATAGGAGCCATTCGATATGGGGCTTTGGAAATGGGTTTTGTACCGGGTTCAAGGTCGATACAAAATTCAATTTCACGCTCTGGGGGTAGGCCAGGAAGTTCTTCGGGAAATACGTCAGGAAATTTATTAACAACAGAAATATCATTCAAAGCTGACGTATTTTTGTTTAGATCTGTGACATGAGCTAAGAAAGCTTGACATCCGTTTTTCAATAAACGAATAGCTTTATGGCTTGAGATGACAGCGATTGATTTTAATGGTTTGGTTGCTTGAATTCGCATAATAGGTCGATTAGGAATATGAAAGCTAACAACCTTACGAAAACAATCAATTTTTGCATGATGAGTAGTTAACCAATCAATCCCTAGAATCACGTCAAATGCAAGTATTTTTAATGAAATAAGATCGACAGGTAATGTGTGGGTACCAACTTGAACCAAACAAGACTTATAAACCGTGGATGTAATGAAGGTTTCTCCCAATGGAGTTTCAACTGCTAAGTCAAAGTCTAATTTCTCCGGAATCAAATTTAATCGATGAGCGCAAGTAGGAGAAATAAAAGAATGGGTAGAACCGGTATCAAATAAAGTATAGACTTCGTTAGAGTTTATGATAAGCTTACCCGTGATGACCTCATTCGGGTTCCTTGCTCTCTGGGAGTTCACAACAAACGCTCTCCCTTGCACAACCGGTTTTGACTTTTCTGGGACGGCCTTTGGTGCCTCCATCCTAGCTGAATTTGTCTTCGGTAAACGACAAAATCGGGCTAAATGACCTTCTCTTCCACAATTATAACATGCTTTGGACGGCATCGCGCAGTTTGGACTGATGTGCCCCTCCCCTCCGCATTTGAAACATATGATAGGTGGTCGTTCTCCTTCCTTAACGACAGGTGCTGGTGCTGACGTCTTTCCATCATTGTTGAATCTCCTCTTCTTGAAATGCCCATTCTTATTGTTTTGGCCCTGATTACCACCGAAGTGGTTACCATTTCTGGCCTGTTGATTCCCTCCACGCTTGTTGTCACCGCTTCGATGACTGCTCTCACTGGTATTATCATTTTGCCGGCTGCTCTCTTTTGGTTGCGTTGTCTCGTTATCGCGCTCCACCAACTGAGCCCTATTTACAACATCTGAATACAAACACAGTTTATGAGAAACAAGATGTTGACGTATCTCCGGCTTCAAACCTCTTAAAAACATCCGCGTCATTCTTTCTTCATTATCCACCAGGTGGGACGCAAACCGGGATAACTCCGCAAATTTTGCCTCGTACTGCGACACGGTCATATTATTCTGCTCCAATTTGATGAACTCCACCTCCTTCATGTGACGAATACTCTCGGGAAAGTATTTGTCGTTAAACAGCTCTTGGAACTTCTCCCAAGACATCTTCAGTGCGGCAGGTTGAGTACGCTTTATCGATTCCCACCAGTAATCTGCCTCTCCTCGCAACATAAAGGCGGCAAAGGGAACCTTTTGCTCCTCGGAGCAACCCAAGACATCAAATATCTTGGTGATCTGCTTTATCCATGTTTCAGCTACAAGTGGTTTTGGTTCTCCCTTAAACTCCGGTGGTCCCAGCTCCTTAAACTGTTTAGCGGTGACCGCCTGAGAGTTTCCAGTATTTCCACCTACGTTGTGGACAGGAGCCGCTTTCACCTGTTGTTGCATGAATTGCATAAAGCCTCTGAACATTTGATCATTCATCATTTGGTCAGTGTTGTTGTTTGCATGAGGATTGACACCTTCCTGATGCACATTATCCTGATTATTGATATGTGGTGAATCAACAGTCGTCTGTGCTCCATTGCTATTCTCAACATTCTCAGATGCCATTTTCAGATACTGCCACAAAATAAAAATTAATTGATATGTCATATATTATCCTTATATTATGACCGACCAATTAAATACCATGCAAATAAACTTAGGTATGTCATACTAGCGAAGGAATTCCCGTCTCTCCCCTCCTAGTTCTATTCTCACATCTTAGCCAGGGATCATATCCCTAAGCTCTGATACCAACTGTGACGCCCCCAAAATTAGGTATACATCACCCATCTTGGGTCGTCAGATACATAGTACAGAATACAAATACAACTTATTAATACAACTGTCGTGTACAATACGACAAAACATAAACTGTGAGTTTGAATACAAATATTATCTTCTAGAGAGTATTCATACTCAAAAGGAGTCCTCATTACATTTATTAACACACCATTACATAGAATAGTGAGGACTACTAACTAATACTATCATTCGGACCATCACTCCGTACCCCGACTTGTCCCAGCTACGTTCTCATTTCCTGAAGAGAACAGTGAAAGAAAGGGTGAGCTCAACTAGCCCAGTAAGAAATATTATGACTAAGATAATGCAGAATAAATTATCATTAGCCTTCAACAATGTTAAACTGATAAAATATAATAGACATCAAGTTTAACTGTAGCGGAACAAGCAATCCATTAAAAGAGTCAAGTAGAAAATAAACTCTACTATCTTTTATGATTTAAAAAGTTTTTCAACACTGTAATCGCTGAGACTCAGCTTAATAAAATAATCCACATCATCGAATCACCCCTGCACTACGGCCAAGGATATTCGTGTATTCATTAATGGTCATGATCATGCCAACAACTGTCCATCAATGCACTACGGGCCAATGAGGACTTTTACCACATCATTTGTAACATTACGGTCATGATTATACCGAATAATCCCTGGTCATAATCATACCAAGTCCATCTATGCACTACAGGCCACAGATGACTTTCAACATTTTATAAACATGAGGATGATGACAATGATATAAGAATTCAATAAAACAAGTTCAAGAATTAATTTATCCAGGAATTAACAACGTCCAAATTGTCAACATGATACTGCATTGTGGAGTAAAATTCAAGAATGCTTAGAAGAATATTTTCTTGAAAAGATACTGGATGAAACGCAACTATCAAGGATATTCCACAAATTTCATGGAGTATAGAAGTCAAAACTTAACCAACTGAGTATAATAAAGAATGGAATAACAAAAGAAATCACCATGCATGCGATAGACCGCACAGACAGGTTATTCCAACAGAATAATAAATAATGGAACCAGGTCCGGCGTAAACGCACAGACAGGATATTCCGACAGAATAATAAATAATGGAACCAGGTCCGGTGTAAAACACACAGACAGGATGTTCCAACAGAATAATAATAAAAACGGAACCAGGTCCGGTGTAAAACACACAGACAGGATGTTCCAACAGAATAATAAACGGAACCAGGTCCGGTGTAAAACACACAGACAGGATGTTCCAACAGAATAATAGAAGAATGTCACCAAGTATAGGGTAGACCGCGTATACTGGTTATTCCAACAGAATAATAACGAATGGAATAACAGAAGTTCTCTTCATGAATATAAAAGAAATAATATTCCCTACCTTAAAAGAACTGGATATTGGAAAAGTGATGTAGCAGAATTGTAAGACCCCGAATTTTATGAAATAAAAGTATTCAATTTTTCTTATAATTACAATTCAGTAAATGGTTAAATTGATAAAAAGTTAAAGTTATGGGTGAAATGTGAAAATTTTTCAAAATAAGCAAGTGGTTATAAAATAATCATTGTTGTCGGGGAATATTCGTTTGGTCGTGGAATATTCTTTCTGTCGGAGAATATTCGTACGACGGCGCAGCTATTTGTGGGTCCCATAACAGAATAACTGTCGGGTGAAGAAAACGACAAATTTGAGTTTTTACAAATAACGGCGTAGTTGTTACTGTTAACACTATTGGAATACCCGGTGGTTAAAATACAGTAATACGCGTTATTGCACAGTAGCACACGGTATTGCACAGTATTTTTGAAATTATTGATTCTTACGAAGGAAGGCACTACTCAATAATTGTTACAGTAATTACTGTTCAATATTTTATTTTATTGATTCAATAATTGCTACGTTAAAATTTTATATTATTGTTGTTCAATAATTGTCACTGCACAGTATTTTCTATTATCAGATCAATAATTCATATTATTTGAATAGTATTATTAGATAGCATTATTGGCAATGTCTAGAAAGTTCTGTCTAAGGAGAGGTTTGGTCATCTAATTGCGTGCCAGTAAGGAGAAATCCTTATTGGAAAGCCCCCTCTTTCTTGGGAACGGCCTGGTTGTCATAAATGTGATTCTGTAATATTATTTGTGAATAATTAATTATTGATTCATATGATAAGGAAATATTTATTGTATGTGGATATAAACGAGGGATATATTTTTGTGGTTAAAAATGAAAGAGATAATGTTGAGGTTTTTATCCGTATTTTTGTCGGAATGGAGGTATTAAAAATTAGGGTTTTTGAGATATTTTGCGAGGGTTATAATTTTTAATCCGACCGTTGGATCGTGGTAATTTTTGGATATGTTATACATATATAAGTTGAGTATATGTCCATAAATTTTGAACCGTTAAAAATGAACGTATGATTTGTTATGAATTTTAAGAGGTGGCTGATTCAGAAATCAGGTTATAAATCATTTTTGGTGGAAAATTCTAGAATTGGTGGGCCCCACTTGTGGTTGGTGAAGAAATGTGCTGAATTATATTTCAAATGTGGTGGGTGGGAATAGTAGCAGGTAAAGCCATCAGGTTGCAGGTCAAACCTACCAAAATTTTTCTATAAATAGAGGGCTAAGTTAGAATTGAAAATCACACCAGAAACATAAGCTTTCTCTCTTTCTCTCTCTATATTATGAAGCATATTTTGTGAGTTTTTAGATACTTGGTGAGTTGCAATTCATCAGTGCAAGTTTTCTTCAGCATCATATCCGATATCCAGTCAGAAGTACTGCTCTTTTGAGGTAAGGGATAGTAAGAGATTGTAAGGGATAGTAAGGGATAGTAAGGGATAGTAAGGGATTTTAAGGGTTGTTATGATTTTCAGTTTCGTAATTTTTCTGAACTTCAAAAATTCTGGAAAAATTTGAAATGATATTTTGATGAGTTTTATTGATTGTGTCCAAAAATGGTGATTTTTGGATGTATAGATTGAGAGTTATGAATTTTATGAGAAAAGACTATTTTAAAAGTAACTGCTTATAATTCCTTGTGGTTAACTCCAAAATTGATGAAATTTTTATTGGGAGTACATGTATATGATAGAAGTATACTCTGTAAATTTCAGAATTTTTAGACAAAAGTATAATTTTTGATAAATGTCTAAATATTCGGCTATTTTGGCCATATGAAAAATAGTAAATGACTTTTAAAAATTCTGAGAAAAATATATGTTCACTATGGGACTATATTATGTTAAATCCCAGAAAAGAAATATTTTTTGAACTGATTTGGTATTTTTCATGAAAATGGTCTAGCTATGAGTAAATGAATTAAATATGTTTTGTGAAGAAAGAAAATTGAAAAATAGGATTTTATGGCTTGAGAATCCTATATGAGGTATATGCAGATTTTTGATGAGGGTTTTGGTTATTGATGATGAAATTGTAAGAGTTGGCATTTTATGATGATTAAATGCATTAATTAGTAAAGTGTAAACAATTAAAATAAATTGTTTATAAATTTAAGTAATGTTATTCTTTCAATATCATTATACCGAAATATTGGTATGAATTTTATTGTAGAATTTCTATCTTTTGTGTCGGGGTTACTATTCATGAGTTATGAATATTACTCTTGAGATTAAAACTATATGTTGATCATATTATTTTTATCATCATATATAACATTTTTATAACCTTGATGTTGAAATTCTCTTTCGCTTGAGTGTAAAGATGGGTAAATTATTGGTATGATCATGACTATGGGTTCTCTTTGGCCAGTAGTGCAAAGTTGAATTGTTGACTGGTATGATCATGACCATTGAATTTATAAGTGAATATCTTTAGCTTAAGTGCAAAGGTGAATTGATTAATATGGTTATAATTATTGTTTATATAAATTTTGAAATGATTATATATTTCTTTGAGATATTAATATATTTGGCCTGTAGTGCAAATATGAACTGTTGATGAATATATTTGGCCTGTAGTGCAAATATGAATTGTTGATGAATATCTTTGGCCTGTAGTGCAAAGATGAACTGTTGTTGAATATCTTTGGCCTGTAGTGCAAAGATGAACTGTTGTTGAATATCTTTGGCCCGTAGTGCAAAGATGGTTTGTTGATGAATATCTTTGGCCCGTAGTGCAAAGATGGATTTGTTAGTATGATTATAAACAGGAACTGTGATTTGGTATAACCATGATCTTTGATGTTTCAGGTAAAGACAGGTGATGAAAATATTCTTCGTCCTGGGTGCGAAGAAAAATTTAGAATCACAATTATGATTATGAGTTATTCATATGATTATGGACCAGAATTGTTGATTGATGTTACAGGGATAAAACATTGTTGATGGATTTTTAACATGAAGAAGATAATAGACTTTATAGTCTATTTGACTCTTCTAATGGATTGCATGTTCCGCTGCGACTATGGTTGAAATTTTTTTATCATTTACCATATGTTCTAAATCTCTGATTTATTATTGATGAAGGCTATTGATAATTTAATTATCTTTAGTCATGATATTCTTTACTGAGCTAGTTGTGCTCACCCTTGTGCTTCACAATTCCTTTCAGGTAATAAGAGTGTAGCTGGGTCGAGCGGGGGTAACAAGGGAATAGAACGGTGGTCATCATTTAGTAGTTATATTTGGTGAAGAAAATAGGGTGAGGCGAACCCAACGTTGGAAGGGTGTTTTGTCACTATCATACAAGATGTCTAATGACATACAACCTCGTGTCATCATAAGACAGGGTTGTGCTCATCCACTTGCTGAGTATATCTATGGGCACTACCTATATAATCTTGGTGTTTGTTTGAAGTATAATTCTCAATTAGAGACAGTGGAGATAATGATAAGTCAAGAGAAGACTCACCATTGGGAAGAATATGATAGTAATCTTCTCATTTTTCTTTGGGGTCTATTGGGTCAACCAAGGATAATTCTGTGGCCATATGATATCTATCATAACCTAGATGCGTGGCCTCCCATGTACGAAGGTTTCCTTGAGCACTTCCCAAAGATTCTAATTTCTAAAACAGTTTTTGACTATACCTTTATGTAAGGTGTTATTGTGAGGTGATGTCCACGGTTGGAACATGAGTCACATTTGGTATATATTTGTATTCAAACTCACAGCATATGTGTTGTTGTATTTTGCACGACAATTGTTGTAATAAAGTTGTAGTTGTTTTCTGTACCATGTATTTGACGACTCAGAATGGGTTGGGTGGAATGGACCTATTTTGGGGGCGTCACAAGAATACTTTTAGTCTCTCTCTCTCTTATTCTCTCTATACTTTCTCTCTCTATAGCTTGAATGAATTCGTGAAAAATAATGAAGCCCTAGGCCTCTATTTATAGAAAAACTGAGGGTGGCTCTTGGTCTTAACGAAGGGTCAAATGACTCTTGGTCTTAACGAAGGGTCAAATGACTCTTGGTCTTAACGAAGGGTCAAATGACTCTTGGTAATATTGAAGGGACAACTACTATTGACGAAAGTAATTACTATTCACCAAGGTAAATACTATTGACGAAGGTAATTACTATTGACCAAGGTAAATACTATTGACCAAGGTAAATACTATTGACGAAGGTAATTACTATTGACCAAGGTAAATACTATTGACGAAGGTAATTACTATTGACGACGGTAATTACTATTGACGACGGTAATTACTATTGACGAAGAGACTCTTAGATGATGACATATGGCCCCCCATAAAATAACCAAACTTACCACAACGTCTCAATAATATAACATATTATACAGATGATACTATGACAATAATTTAAGAGATATGATGCAGCAATTACTGTAGCAATAATTGAGTATAGCTGAGTGACTTCTCACGTAAGCATCAATAATCAATACCGTGTGCTACTATGCAACCACGCGTATTACTGTACTTTTACTACCAAGTAGTTCAACAGTTTTAACGATTTTAACGGTAACACCTCAGCTGTTATTTTTATAGAAAGATAATTCTGTCGTTTTCTCAATCCGACAATAATTCCGTTGTGGGGTCCACCAATGATTGTGCCGTCGTACGAATATTCCCCGACAAAAAGAATATTTCCCGACCAAACGAATATTTTATAACAGCTTGCTTACTTTGCAAAATTTATAAATATTACCCACAACTATAACATTATATCAAATTAACTTCATAATATTCAAAAATGATATTTATAGAAAATTCATCTTTATTTATAAAAGTTGAGGTCTTACAGAAGACCCGTAACAAAATTCATGGTAATGTGTTCCCACTTCCATTTCGGAATCTCAAGTGGTTGCAATGTGCCCTTAGGCACTTGATGCTCCGCTTTTACACGTTGACAAGTTAAACACCTCTAGATAAACTTTGCAATCACTCTCTTCATATTGTTCCACCAAAATGTATGTCGAAGATCACGATACATTTTGGTACTTCCAGGATGGATTGCAAATGGTGTATTGTGTGCCTCCATCGTGATCTTGTTCTTCAAATCAGAATCATTAGGAACACAAAGTCTGGAGTGGACTCGAAGTATTCCTTCTTCATCGATTCTTGCTTCTGGAATAGCACCTTCTTGCACTTTCTTCTTCATACGCACCAGTTTCGGGTCTGTGGCTTGAGCAACTTTAACTTTTTCGATTAAAGTTGGTTCTATACGTATACTTGACATCATTGCATGGGTCCCTGGAGTCTTGAATTCTATCTTCATCTTTTGTAAATCACACCAAATGGGCCTTTGTGTTGACAACATCGCACTTGTTCCCGCGTGTGATCTTCTACTCAATGCGTCGGCTACCACGTTTGCTTTTTCAGGATGGTATTGAATGGTATGGTCGTAGTCTTCCAACAGCTCGAGCCAACGTTGTAAGAACCCAACTTATTAATAAATGAAATTAAATTTCCTCTATTTATTATTTTGAAATAGAAAGGGTTGATTTGATTAATGTGGTTAGTTATGGGTAAAATGCGCAAATATTTCAAATAAGCAAGTGGTTATAAAATATTCATTTTTGGTCGGTGAATATTCGTTTGGTCGTGGAATATTCTTGCTGTCGGGGAATATTCGTACGACGGTACAGCCTTGTGTGGGCCCCATAACGGAAAGCGATTGGATGAAAAAAACGACAAGTATAAGTTGTTTATAATTAACGGCGTAGTTGTTACCGTTAATACTGTTGGAATACCTGGTGGTTAAAATATAGTAGCACACGGTATTGCACCAATTATTGATTCTTACGAAGGAAGGCACTACTCAATAATTGTTACAGTAGTTACTGTTCAATATTTTATTTTATTGATTCAATAATTACTGCATTGATATCTTATATTATTGTTGTTTCAATAATTGTCACTGCAAAGTATTTTCCATTATCAGATCAATAATTCATATTATTTGAATAATATTATTAGATAATATTATTGTCAATGTCTAGAAAGTTCTGTCTAAGGAGAGGTTTGGTCATCCAATTGCGCGCCAGTAAGGAGAAATTCTTATTGGAAAGCCCCCTCTTTCCTAGGAACGGCCTGATTGTCATAAATGTGATTCTATAATATTATTTGTGAATAATTAATTATTGATTCATATGATAAGGAAATATTTATTTTATGTGGATATAAATGAGGAATATATTTTTGTGGTTAAAAATGAAGGAGTTAATGTTGAGGTTTTTATCAATATTTTTGTCAGAATGGAGGTATTAAAAATTAGGATTTTTGAGATATTTTGCGGGGGTTATAATTTTTAATCCGACCGTTGGATCGTGGTAATTTTTGGATATGTTATACATATATAAGTTGAGTATATGTCCACAAATTTTGAACTGTTAAAAATGAACGTATGATTTATTATGAATTTTACGAGATGACTGGTTCAGAAATTGTTGAATTTTTGGAGTTTATCATTTTGGTGGAAAATTTATAGAATTAGTGGGCCCCACTCTTGGTTGGTGAAGAAATGTACCTAAATTTTTATTCAAATGTGGTAGGCTTGAATAGTAGCAGGTAAAGCCATCAGGTTACAGGTTAAGTTTACTTCGGCGTGCTAACATTTTCCTATAAATAGATGGCTAAGTTAGAATTGAAAATCACACCAGAAATAAATTTTCTCTCTTTCTCTCTCTAGATTATTGAGTGTATTTTGTGAGTATTTAGATACTTTGAGAGTTTCTATTCATCAGAGCAAGTTTCTTTCAGCCTTATACCGGTATTCCGACCAGAAGTACTAATATTTTAAGGTAAGGGATATTATTTTCTTCTTAAATGATATTATTTCTTCAATATCATTATGCTGAAATATTAATATGAACTTTTTATCAAATTTGGAACTTTTTGTGTCGGAGTTACTATTCACGTATACGGCACTATTCACGTATATGTCACTATTCACGAGTACGACACTATTCACCGAAAAATAAAATTTTCTTCTTTTTGTCCAAGTTGTCTATTATGGTTACTATTTTTGATTGTATCCATGTTTTGATCTTTATTTTTGAATTCTGCTTCACAATTGATTATTATGAAGTATTATTGATCTTGGATAAACTGTTATACGAATCCCTACTATTTGTCATTTTGTCTCACTAGATTCGTTTTCTTTAAGATATTTTTCATGATGATATTACTGAATATCTTTGACCTGTAGTGCAAAGATGTATGATTACCTGATGAATATCTTTGGCCTGTAGTGCAAAGATGAACAGGTGTTGAGATGAACATGACTGACTGGTGATACAAATGAATATCTTTGGCATGTAGTGCAAAGATGAATATTTGGTTAAAGATGATTATTAATTGATGTTACAGGGATAAAATATTGATGATGGACTTTTAAATCTTAGAAGATAGTAGAATTTATTCTCTACTTGACTCTTCTAATGGCAAACTGTTTCCGCTGCAGTTGTTGATCTAAAACTTGTTGTCGATTATATTCTATCAAATTTTCTCCTGTTGAATACTAATGATAATTTGTTGTATATTATCTTAGTCATAATATTCTTTACTGGGCTAGTTGAGCTCACCCTTTTTCTTTTTGTTCTATTTTTCTTCTCAGGAGGTGAGAACATAGCAGGATCTAGTCGGGATATGGAGTGATGGTTCTAGAAAGATGTTTTAGCAGTCCTCACTATTTCTGTAAAATAGTGTTTGAATAATTGTAATGAGGATTTATTTGAGTGTGGATATTGTCTAGAAGATAATATTTGTATTTAAACTCACAGTATGTGTTGTCGTATTTTGCACGACAATTGTATTATTGAAGTTGTAGTTTGTTTTTTGTACCATGTATTTGGCGACTCAGAATGGGTGTTGTAAACCTATTTTGGGGGCGTCACAAACGTCGTTGCCTCATGTTGAGTTCTTTTTGAGTGAAGAAATATTTGAGTCTTTTATGGTCTGAATATATCTCCACTTTCTCCCCATATAGATAGTGCCTCCAGATTTTTTGTAAGACCCCAATTTTTATAAATAAAGATGAATTTTCTATAAATATCATTTTTGAATATTATGGAGTTAATTTGATATAATGTTATAGTTGTGGGTAATATTTATAAATTTTACAAAGTAAGCAAGTTGTTATAAAATATTCGTTTGGTCGGGGAATATTCTTTTTGTCGGGGAATATTCGTACGACGGCACAATCATTGGTGGACCCCACAACGAAATTATTGTCGGATTGAAAAAACGACAAAATTATCTTTCTATAAAAATAACGGCTGAGGTGTTACGTTAAAATCGTTAAAACTGTTGAACTACTTGGTAGTAAAAGTACAGTAATATGCGTGGTTGCATAGTAGCACACGGTATTGATTATTGATGCTTACGTGAGAAGTCACTCAGCTATACTCAATTATTGCTACAGTAATTGCTGCATCATATCTCTTAAATTATTGTCATAGTATCATCTGTATAATATGTTATATTATTAAATCAATAATTGAGACGTTGTGGTAAGTTTGGTTATTTTATGGGGGGCCATATGTCATCATCTAAAAGTCTCTTCGTCAATAGTAATTACCGTCGTCAATAGTAATTACCTTCGTCAATAGTATTTACCTTGGTCAATAGTAATTACCTTCGTCAATAGTATTTACCTTGGTCAATAGTAATTACCTTCGTCAATAGTATTTACCTTGGTCAATAGTAATTACTTTCGTCAATAGTAGTTGTCCCTTCAATATTACCAAGAGTCATTTGACCCTTCGTTAAGACCAAGAGTCATTTGACCCTTCGTTAAGACCAAGAGCCACCCTCAGTTTTTCTATAAATAGAGGCCTAGGGCTTCATTATTTTTCACGAATTCATTCAAGCTATAGAGAGAGAAAGTATAGAGAGAATAAGAGAGAGAGAATAAAAGTATTCTGCTACATCACTTTTCCAATATCCAGTTCTTTTAAGGTAGGGAATATTATTTCTTTTATATTCATGAAGAGAACTTCTGTTATTCCATTCGTTATTATTCTGTTGGAATAACCAGTATACGCGGTCTACCCTATACTTGGTGACATTCTTCTATTATTCTGTTGGAACATCCTGTCTGTGTGTTTTACACCGGACCTGGTTCCGTTTATTATTCTGTTGGAACATCCTGTCTGTGTGTTTTACACCGGACCTGGTTCCGTTTTATTATTATTCTGTTGGAATATCCTGTCTGTGTGTTTTACACCGGACCTGGTTCCATTATTTATTATTCTGTCGGAATATCCTGTCTGTGCGTTTACGCCGGACCTGGTTCCATTATTTATTATTCTGTTGGAATAACCTGTCTGTGCGGTCTATCGCATGCATGGTGATTTCTTTTGTTATTCCATTCTTTATTATACTCAGTTGGTTAAGTTTTGACTTCTATACTCCATGAAATTTGTGGAATATCCTTGATAGTTGCGTTTCATCCAGTATCTTTTCAAGAAAATATTCTTCTAAGCATTCTTGAATTTTACTCCACAATGCAGTATCATGTTGACAATTTGGACGTTGTTAATTCCTGGATAAATTAATTCTTGAACTTGTTTTATTGAATTCTTATATCATTGTCATCATCCTCATGTTTATAAAATGTTGAAAGTCATCTGTGGCCTGTAGTGCATAGATGGACTTGGTATGATTATGACCAGGGATTATTCGGTATAATCATGACCGTAATGTTACAAATGATGTGGTAAAAGTCCTCATTGGCCCGTAGTGCATTGATGGACAGTTGTTGGCATGATCATGACCATTAATGAATACACGAATATCCTTGGCCGTAGTGCAGGGGTGATTCGATGATGTGGATTATTTTATTAAGCTGAGTCTCAGCGATCACAGTGTTGAAAAACTTTTTAAATCATAAAAGATAGTAGAGTTTATTTTCTACTTGACTCTTTTAATGGATTGCTTGTTCCGCTACAGTTAAACTTGATGTCTATTATATTTTATCAGTTTAACATTGTTGAAGGCTAATGATAATTTATTCTGCATTATCTTAGTCATAATATTTCTTACTGGGCTAGTTGAGCTCACCCTTTCTTTCACTGTTCTCTTCAGGAAATGAGAACGTAGCTGGGACAAGTCGGGGTACGGAGTGATGGTCCGAATGATAGTATTAGTTAGTAGTCCTCACTATTCTATGTAATGGTGTGTTAATAAATGTAATGAGGACTCCTTTTGAGTATGAATACTCTCTAGAAGATAATATTTGTATTCAAACTCACAGTTTATGTTTTGTCGTATTGTACACGACAGTTGTATTAATAAGTTGTATTTGTATTCTGTACTATGTATCTGACGACCCAAGATGGGTGATGTATACCTAATTTTGGGGGCGTCACAGTTGGTATCAGAGCTTAGGGATATGATCCCTGGCTAAGATGTGAGAATAGAACTAGGAGGGGAGAGACGGGGAATTCCTTCGCTAGTATGACATACCTAAGTTTATTTGCATGGTATTTAATTGGTCGGTCATAATATAAGGATAATATATGACATATCAATTAATTTTTATTTTGTGGCAGTATCTGAAAATGGCATCTGAGAATGTTGAGAATAGCAATGGAGCACAGACGACTGTTGATTCACCACATATCAATAATCAGGATAATGTGCATCAGGAAGGTGTCAATCCTCATGCAAACAACAACACTGACCAAATGATGAATGATCAAATGTTCAGAGGCTTTATGCAATTCATGCAACAACAGGTGAAAGCGGCTCCTGTCCACAACGTAGGTGGAAATACTGGAAACTCTCAGGCGGTCACCGCTAAACAGTTTAAGGAGCTGGGACCACCGGAGTTTAAGGGAGAACCCAAACCACTTGTAGCTGAAACATGGATAAAGCAGATCACCAAGATATTTGATGTCTTGGGTTGCTCCGAGGAGCAAAAGGTTCCCTTTGCCGCCTTTATGTTGCGAGGAGAGGCAGATTACTGGTGGGAATCGATAAAGCGTACTCAACCTGCCGCACTGAAGATGTCCTGGGAGAAGTTCCAAGAGCTGTTTAACGACAAATACTTTCCCGAGAGTATTCGTCACATGAAGGAGGTGGAGTTCATCAAATTGGAGCAGAATAATATGACCGTGTCGCAGTACGAGGCAAAATTTGCGGAGTTATCCCGGTTTGCGTCCCACCTGGTGGATAATGAAGAAAGAATGACGCGGATGTTTTTAAGAGGTTTGAAGCCGGAGATACGTCAACATCTTGTTTCTCATAAACTGTGTTTGTATTCAGATGTTGTAAATAGGGCTCAGTTGGTGGAGCGCGATAACGAGACAACGCAACCAAAAGAGAGCAGCCGGCAAAATGATAATACCAGTGAGAGCAGTCATCGAAGCGGTGACAACAAGCGTGGAGGGAATCAACAGGCCAGAAATGGTAACCACTTCGGTGGTAATCAGGGCCAAAACAATAAGAATGGACATTTCAAGAAGAGGAGATTCAACAATGATGGAAAGACGTCAGCACCAGCACCTGTCGTTAAGGAAGGAGAACGACCACCTATCATATGTTTCAAATGCGGAGGGGAGGGGCACATCAGTCCAAACTGCGCGATGCCGTCCAAAGCATGTTATAATTGTGGAAGAGAAGGTCATTTAGCCCGATTTTGTCGTTTACCGAAGACAAATTCAGCTAGGATGGAGGCACCAAAAGCCGTCCCAGAAAAGTCAAAACCGGTTGTGCAAGGGAGAGCGTTTGTTGTGAACTCCCAGAGAGCAAGGAACCCGAATGAGGTCATCACGGGTAAGCTTATTATAAACTCTAAAGAAGTTTATACTTTATTTGATACCGGTTCAACCCATTCTTTTATTTCTCCTACTTGCGCTCATCGATTAAATTTGATTCCGGAGAAATTAGACTTTGACTTATCTGTGGAAACTCCGTTGGGAGAAACCTTCATTACCTCCACTGTTTATAAGTCTTGTTTGGTTCAAGTTGGTACCCACACATTACCTATCGATCTGATTTCATTAAAAATACTTGCATTTGACGTGATTCTAGGGATTGATTGGTTAACTACTCATTATGCAAAAATTGATTGTTTTCGTAAGGTTGTTAGTTTTCATATTCCTAATCGACCTATTATGCGAATTCAAGCAACCAAACCATTAAAATCAATCGCTGTCATCTCAAGCCATAAAACTATTCGTTTATTGAAAAACGGATGTCAAGCTTTCTTAGCTCATGTCACAGATCTAAACAAAAATACGTCAGTTTTGAATGATATTTCTATTGTTAATAAATTCCCTGACGTATTCCCTGAAGAACTTCCTGGCCTACCCCCAGAGCGTGAAATTGAATTTTGTATCGACCTTGAACCCGGTACAAAACCCATTTCCAAAGCCCCATATCGAATGGCTCCTATTGAACTTCAGGAGTTAAAGATCCAACTGCAGGAATTGTTAGACATTGGCTTTATTCGTCCTAGTACTTCTCCTTGGGGTGCTCCTGTTCTATTCGTGAAGAAGAAAGATGGAAGTATGCGACTTTGTATTGATTATCGGGAGTTGAATCATGTCACCATCAAAAACAGGTACCCATTGCCACGTATTGATGACCTGTTTGACCAGTTGCAAGGAGCACAATTCTTTTCAAAGATCGATCTTCGTTCTGGATATCATCAGCTGAAGGTTAGAACTGAGGATATTCCAAAGACGGCTTTTAGAACTCGGTACGGGCATTATGAATTCCTAGTCATGTCCTTTGGATTGACTAATGCTCCTGCTGCCTTCATGGATATGATGAACCGGGTATTCAAGGAATATTTGGATCACTTTGTGGTCGTCTTTATTGATGACATCCTTATTTATTCCAAAAGCCGTGAAGATCATGAGCAACACTTGAGGCTGGTACTCCAAAAGCTTCGTGAATACAAGCTTTATGCCAAGTTGAAGAAATGCGAGTTCTGGCTGGAGGAGGTAGCATTCCTTGGGCACGTAGTATCAAGTCGTGGAATATCGGTTGACCCGGCAAAGATTGAAGCTATTCAAAGCTGGGAGCAACCTAAATCAGTGACCGAGGTACGTAGCTTTCTTGGTTTAGCTGGTTATTATCGGAGATTCGTGGAAGGATTTTCTCGAATCGCTACTCCATTAACTCAGCTGACTCGGAAAGATACAAAGTTTGGTTGGAGCGAAGAATGTGAGCAGAGTTTTCAAGAACTCAAGAGGAGACTCATTTCAGCACCTGTTCTAACAATACCATCTGGCTCGGAGGGATTTGTCATCTACAGTGATGCTTCGAGCAAAGGGTTGGGATGCGTTCTCATGCAACATGGAAAAGTCATAGCCTATGCATCAAGACAACTCAAGGAATATGAGAGGAATTATCCTACTCATGATCTAGAGTTGGCAGCTGTTGTCTTTGCACTTAAAATTTGGAGGCATTACTTGTATGGGGAGAAAGTGGAGATCTTTACGGATCATAAAAGCCTCAAATATTTCTTCACTCAAAAGGAACTCAACATGCGACAACGACGTTGGCTTGAACTGTTGAAAGATTATGATCATACCATTCAATACCATCCTGGAAAAGCGAACGTGGTAGCTGACGCATTGAGTAGAAGATCATATGCGGGTACAAGTGCAATATTAACAACGCAAAGGCCCATTTTGTGTGACTTGCAAAGGATGGAGATAGAGTTGAAGACTCCAGGGACCCATGTGATGATGGCGAATATACGAGTAGAACCGACTTTAATCGATAAAGTTAAAGCTGCTCAAGCTACAGACCTGGAGCTGATGCGTATGAGGAAGAAAGTGCAAGAAGGTGTTATGCCGGAAGCAAGAATCGATGAAGAAGGAATACTTCGAGTCAACTCCAGACTTTGTGTTCCTAACAACCCTGATTTAAAGTATGAAATCATGATGGAGGCGCACAACACACCGTTTGCAATCCATCCTGGAAGTACCAAAATGTATCATGATCTTCGTCATACATTTTGGTGGAGCAATATGAAGAGAGAGATAGCGTTGTTTATCTCAAGGTGTCTAACTTGTCAACGAGTCAAAGCGGAGCATCAAGTACCAAAAGGTCCATTGCAACCACTTGAAATTCCAGAATGGAAGTGGGAGCACATTACCATGGATTTCGTTACCGGTCTTCCTAGGGTTTCTCAAGGTATTGATGCGATTTGGGTCATTGTTGATAGATTGACCAAGTCTGCTCATTTCTTACCGATACGAGAAACTTATACACTTGAACGTCTTGCTCGTATGTACATAAACGAGATTGTAAGACTGCATGGTATGCCAGTATCCATAGTTTCTGATCGAGACCCAAGATTCACTTCACGATTTTGGGTTAGTTTACAAAAAGCTATGGGCACGGAGTTACGATTTAGTTCAGCATATCATCCTCAGACGGACGGACAATCAGAGAGGACTATTCAAACTCTTGAAGATCTATTAAGACTCTGTGTCTTTGACTTCAAGGGAAGTTGGGACAAGTTCTTACCATTGGTGGAGTTTTCCTACAACAACAGTTATCAAGCAAGTATTGGCATGGCTCCATTCGAAGCATTGTATGGAAGAAAATGTCGTTCTCCAGTATGCTGGGATGAGGTGGGCGAAGCAACGTTGTTGGGACCGGAGTTGGTACGTATGACTACAGAAAAGATTCAAACGATCCGACAACGTATAAAAACCTCACAAGATCGACAAAAGAGTTATGCTGATCTTCATCGAAAGGACGTGGAATTTGATGTAGGAGATCATGTGTTCTTACGTGTTGCTCCATGGAAAGGAGTTACGAGATTTGGAAAGAGAGGAAAGCTAAATCCTCGATTCATCGGTCCATTTTTAATCCTCGATCGAGTAGGAACTGTGGCTTATAGACTCGCTTTACCGCCAAGTATGTCTCGTGTTCATAACGTTTTCCACATATCCATGTTACGCAAATATGTGGAAGACCCGAACCACATTATTGAGTTAGAACCGGACGAAATAGCGGAGGATTTGACGTATGAAGAAGTTCCTGTTCAAATCTTGGATAAGAAGGAACATATTCTACGCTCCAAGGTTATACCTCAAGTCAAAGTTTTGTGGAGAAACCACGATGTTGAGGAAATGACTTGGGAGTTAGAATCAGAAATGAAATCAAGGTATCCTTACCTCTTCGACATACCAGGTACGTACCCTAATTTCGAGGGCGAAATTTCATAAGAAGGGGAGGTTGTAAGACCCCAATTTTTATAAATAAAGATGAATTTTCTATAAATATCATTTTTGAATATTATGGAGTTAATTTGATATAATGTTATAGTTGTGGGTAATATTTATAAATTTTGCAAAGTAAGCAAGTTGTTATAAAATATTCGTTTGGTCGGGGAATATTCTTTTTGTCGGGGAATATTCGTACGACGGCACAATCATTGGTGGACCCCACAACGAAATTATTGTCGGATTGAGAAAACGACAAAATTATCTTTCTATAAAAATAACGGCTGAGGTGTTACGTTAAAATCGTTAAAACTGTTGAACTACTCGGTAGTAAAAGTACAGTAATACGCGTGGTTGCATAGTAGCACACGGTATTGATTATTGATGCTTACGTGAGAAGTCACTCAGCTATACTCAATTATTGCTACAGTAATTGCTGCATCATATCTCTTAAATTATTGTCATAGTATCATCTGTATAATATGTTATATTATTAAATCAATAATTGAGACGTTGTGGTAAGTTTGGTTATTTTATGGGGGGCCATATGTCATCATCTAAAAGTCTCTTCGTCAATAGTAATTACCGTCGTCAATAGTAATTACCTTCGTCAATAGTATTTACCTTGGTCAATAGTAATTACCTTCGTCAATAGTATTTACCTTGGTCAATAGTAATTACCTTCGTCAATAGTATTTACCTTGGTCAATAGTAATTACTTTCGTCAATAGTAGTTGTCCCTTCAATATTACCAAGAGTCATTTGACCCTTCGTTAAGACCAAGAGTCATTTGACCCTTCGTTAAGACCAAGAGCCACCCTCAGTTTTTCTATAAATAGAGGCCTAGGGCTTCATTATTTTTTACGAATTCATTCAAGCTATAGAGAGAGAAAGTATAGAGAGAATAAGAGAGAGAGAATAAAAGTATTCTGCTACATCACTTTTCCAATATCCAGTTCTTTTAAGGTAGGGAATATTATTTCTTTTATATTCATGAAGAGAACTTCTGTTATTCCATTCGTTATTATTCTGTTGGAATAACCAGTATACGCGGTCTACCCTATACTTGGTGACATTCTTCTATTATTCTGTTGGAACATCCTGTCTGTGTGTTTTACACCGGACCTGGTTCCGTTTATTATTCTGTTGGAACATCCTGTCTGTGTGTTTTACACCGGACCTGGTTCCGTTTTATTATTATTCTGTTGGAATATCCTGTCTGTGTGTTTTACACCGGACCTGGTTCCATTATTTATTATTCTGTCGGAATATCCTGTCTGTGCGTTTACGCCGGACCTGGTTCCATTATTTATTATTCTGTTGGAATAACCTGTCTGTGCGGTCTATCGCATGCATGGTGATTTCTTTTGTTATTCCATTCTTTATTATACTCAGTTGGTTAAGTTTTGACTTCTATACTCCATGAAATTTGTGGAATATCCTTGATAGTTGCGTTTCATCCAGTATCTTTTCAAGAAAATATTCTTCTAAGCATTCTTGAATTTTACTCCACAATGCAGTATCATGTTGACAATTTGGACGTTGTTAATTCCTGGATAAATTAATTCTTGAACTTGTTTTATTGAATTCTTATATCATTGTCATCATCCTCATGTTTATAAAATGTTGAAAGTCATCTGTGGCCTGTAGTGCATAGATGGACTTGGTATGATTATGACCAGGGATTATTCGGTATAATCATGACCGTAATGTTACAAATGATGTGGTAAAAGTCCTCATTGGCCCGTAGTGCATTGATGGACAGTTGTTGGCATGATCATGACCATTAATGAATACACGAATATCCTTGGCCGTAGTGCAGGGGTGATTCGATGATGTGGATTATTTTATTAAGCTGAGTCTCAGCGATTACAGTGTTGAAAAACTTTTTAAATCATAAAAGATAGTAGAGTTTATTTTCTACTTGACTCTTTTAATGGATTGCTTGTTCCGCTACAGTTAAACTTGATGTCTATTATATTTTATCAGTTTAACATTGTTGAAGGCTAATGATAATTTATTCTGCATTATCTTAGTCATAATATTTCTTACTGGGCTAGTTGAGCTCACCCTTTCTTTCACTGTTCTCTTCAGGAAATGAGAACGTAGCTGGGACAAGTCGGGGTACGGAGTGATGGTCCGAATGATAGTATTAGTTAGTAGTCCTCACTATTCTATGTAATGGTGTGTTAATAAATGTAATGAGGACTCCTTTTGAGTATGAATACTCTCTAGAAGATAATATTTGTATTCAAACTCACAGTTTATGTTTTGTCGTATTGTACACGACAGATGTATTAATCAGTTGTATTTGTATTCTGTACTATGTATCTGACGACCCAAGATGGGTGATGTATACCTAATTTTGGGGGCGTCACATTTTTAGCGCTAAAATGACTGCTGCCAACTCTAGATCATGAGTAGGATAATTCCTCTCATATTTTTTAAGTTGTCGTGAGGCATAGGCTATAACTTTCCCACGTTACAAGAGAACACATCCTAGCCCTTTGCCTGAAGCATCGCTGTAGATAACAAATCCATCCGAACCAGATGGTATGGTCAAAACAGGTGCCGACATGAGTTTCCTCTTAAGCTCTTGGAAACTCTTCTCGCATTCCTCGCTCCATACGAATTTGATATCTTTCCTAGTCAGCTGAGTTAATGGAGTAGCGATTCGAGAAAATCCTTCCACGAATCTCCGATAATAACCAGCTAAGCACAGAAAGCTACGTACTTCGGTCACCGACTTCGGTTGTTCCCAACTTTGTATTGCTTCAATCTTCGCCGGGTCAACAGATACTCCATGTTTTGACACCATGTGCCCAAGGAATGCTACTTCCTCAAGCCATAACTCGCATTTCTTCAACTTGGCATATAACTTGTTTTCACGAAGCCTTTGGAGTACCAGCTTCAAATGGTGCTAATGATTTTCACGACTTTTGGAATATATGAGGATGTCATCAATAAAAATAACAACGAACTGATCCAAATATTCCTTGAATACTCGGTTCATTATATCCATGAAAGCCGCAGGAGCATTAGTCAATCCAAAAGACATGACTAAGAATTCATAATGCCCGTACCGAGTTCTAAAGGCAGTCTTTGGAATATCCTCAGTTCTAATCTTCGGCTGATGATATCCAGAACGAAGATCGATTTTTGAAAAGAATTGTGCTCCTTGTAACTGGTCAAACAGGTCATCAATACGAGGTAGCGGATACCTATTCTTGATAGTGACATGGTTTAATTCTCGGTAGTCGATACAAAGTCGTATACTCCCGTCTTTCTTCTTTACGAATAAAACAGGAGCACCCCAAGTAGATGTACTAGGACGAATGAAACCAATGTCCAACAACTTTTGTAACTGGACCTTTAACTCCTGAAGTTCAATAGGAGCCATTCGATATGGGGTTTTAGAAATGGGCTTTGTACCAGATTCAAGATCTATAAATAATTTAACTTCACGTTCTGGGGGTAGACCGGGAAGTTCTTCGGGAAATACGTCAGGAAAGTCAATAACAATAGGAATATTATTCAAATATGACGTGTCTTTAACATGGGCTAAGAAAGCTTGACATCCGTTTTGTAATAAACGAATAGCTTTATGACTTGATATAACAGTGATTGATTTTAATGGCTTAGTTGCTTGAATTCGCACAACAGGTTGCTTAGGAATATGAAAACTAACAACCTTATGAAAATAATCAATTTTGGCATGATGAGTAGTTAACCAATCAATCCCTAAAATCACGTCAAATGCAAGTATCTTTAAAGAGATAAGGTCAACAGGTAAGGTGATGATGCCAACTTGGATCAAATAAGATTTATAAACAATGGATGTGATGAAAGTTTCTCCTAACGGAGTCTCCACATATAAATCAAAGTCTAATTTCTTCGGAGTCAAGTTTAAACGTTGAGCACAAGTAGGAGAAATAAATGAATGGGTAGCACCGGTATCTAGTAAGGTATAAATTTCGCATGAATTTATGATTAGCATACCCGTGATCACCTCATTTGGGTTCCTCGCATGTTGACCAGTTACGACAAACGCTCTTCCAGGAACGGTTGACTTTGACTTTTCTGGGACAGCCTTTTGAGTCACCATCCCCGCTGGACTTGGTTTCGCTACAGTGCAATCTCGAGCGATATGTCCTTCCTTTCCACAATTATAACATACCTTAAACTGTTGTGGACAGTTTGGGCTGATATGTCCTTTTTTTCCGCACTTATAGCATATGACCAGTGGTCATTCTCCTCCCTTGGAACCAGTTGTTACTGGTGCTGACGTCTTCGAATTGTCATTATTGAATCTGCTCTTTTTAAAATCTCCTCCCGACTCGCTTCTTCTATTCTCATGGCCATGATTACCACCAAAGTGGTTGCGGCTCTTGTCCGTATTTTTCTTTCTCCGCTGGTTATCGTTGTTCTGATGACTTCTGTCACCGGTATGACTCTGATTGTGGTCCCTCGGTTGAACGTACTCGTTATCTCGCTCTAATAATTGAGCCTTGTTGACAACATCTGAATAGAGAAAAAATTTATGTGAAATGAGATATTGACGTATGTCGGGTTTCAAACCTCTCAGAAACATCCGTGTTATACGTTCCTCATTCTCCACCAAATGAGGTGCAAACCTGAACAACTCTGCAAACTTCGCCTCGTAGTGGGACACCGTCATGTTATTCTTCTCCAGTCTAATAAACTCTATCTCCTTAATATGACGAATACTTTCAGGAAAGTAATTGTCATTGAACAATTTCTGAAACGTTTCCTAAGACATGCTAAGTGCGACTGGATGGGTACGCTTTACAGATTTTCACCAGTAATCGGCCTCATTACGGAACATAAAAGTGGTGAATGGAACCTTCTGTTCTTCTGTGCATTCCAAGACATTGAATATCTTGATCATTTGTTTTACCCACGTCTCTGCCTTAATCGGATCCGGCTTTCCCCAGAATTCTGGTGGTTCCAACTCCTTAAACTGCTTGGCTGTGACAAACCGTGAATTGTTATCATTTCCTCCTGTATTTTGAACACGAGTCTCCTTCATCTGATTTTACATGAACTGCAAAAAGCTTCTAAACATCCCATCGTTCATTATCTGCTCAGTGGTGTTGTTCACAGAAGGAACATTGCCAGCCTGTTGCACGTTCTCCTCGTTGGTGAGTACAGGCCTCTCCACGGTTTCGTTTACTCCACTGTTCACATTCTCAGTTGTCATTCTTAAATATTGCCATAAAACAAGGGTTAATTAAACAAATCACATAATACCCCTATATTATTACTGACCAACAAATAAGCTTAGGTATGACACACTAGCGAAGGATTTACTCGTCTCTCCCCTCCTAGTACTATTCTCCGATCTCCGTCAGAGACCATATCCCTAAGCTCTGATACCAACTGTGACGTCCCCAAAATAGGTATACATCACCCATTTTGAGTCGTCAATAACATGGTACAGAAACAACTACAACTTTATTAATACAATATAAAAACTGTGAGTTTAAATACAAATATTGTCTTCGAGACAATATTCACACTTAAATAAGTTCTCATTATAATTATTGATACATTATTTTAAAAAATGGTGAGGACTACTAAACAACTTTCTAGAACCATAATTCCATACCCCGACTAGTACTCGCTACATTCTCGCCTCCTGAGAAGAAAAATAGAACAAAAAGGAAAAAAGGTGAGCTCAACTGGTCCAGTAAAGAATATTATGACTATGATAATATAGAACAAATTATCGTTAGTCCTCAACAGGGAAAAATTTAATAGAATACAATAGACAACAAATTTTAAATCAAAATTCGCAGCGGAAATAATAATTCATTAAAAGAGTTAAGTAGATGATGAAATCTACTATCATCTATGAATTTAAAAGTCCATCATCAATAATTTATCCCTGTAACATCAATAACATCTTGAATCAAATATTAATCTTTGCACTACAGGCCAAAGATATTCATCAGTTGGTCATGTTCATCTCAACACCTGTTCATCTTTGCACTACGGGCCAAAGATATTCATCAAAAAATTATTAATCTTTGCATTACAGGCCAAAGATATTCAGTTATATCATCATTTAGGACTGAGGATGATGAAAAATATTTTAAAGAAAACGAATCCAGTGAAACAAAAGAATAAATATTAAGTATTCGTATTTCGGTTTATCCATGTCCAAGAATACCTCATAAATAATCATAGTGGAGTAAAATTCAAGAATGATCAAAACATGGATACAATCAAAGCTAGTATCCATAATAGATATTTTGGACGAAAAACGAAAATTTAATTTTTCTGTGAATAGTGTCGTATTCGTGAACAGTGCCGTATACGTGAATAGTGCCGTATACATGAATAGTAACCCCGACACAAAAAATTCCAAATTTGATAAAAAGTTTAAATTAATATTTCGACATAATGATATTGAAGAAAATAATATCATTTAAGAAGAAAATAACATCCCTTACCTCGAAAAGACAGTACTTCTGACTAGAATACTGGATATAGAGCTGAAAGAAACTTGCACCGTATAGCAACACTCAAAGTCTTAAAATACTCACAAGAATACGCTCGATAATATAGAGAGAGAAAACTTTAGTTTCTAGTGTGATTTTTAATTCTTACCTAAGCACCCTATTTATAGGAAAATGCTTATAACACCAAAGCAGAAAATTTAATAATATATTAATATTTATTAAATAAGCATACGCACCATTTGAATTCTCATTTCAGCACATTTACTATAGCCCACCAACTCACAAAACTTTTAAAAAACGTTTTTCTTAAAAATAATAATTAAAACTTCCAAAAATCAATTATTTCGAAACTTCGGAACTTCAATAATTTATAATAAATAGACCTTTTATCAGAAAAATTCAAACCTCATGTCTTTTTCATAGGAAATTTTATTATCTACAGCTTGCAGAAGAAAGTTTTTTCAAATTCTAAACAGAAATTGACCGAAATTCACAAACGGAAGATTCTACAGGCTATAATCAAATTTCAGTCAAAAAATGGGCCCACAGACATGTTTAACATATTTTAAACAACTTTTACAACAAAAATACTCTTTCTCTTCATATACTCATATATCCCACATTCATTGTAAAAATATCATCATTATTATATTATAATAATATAATAAAATATTATTTTATCAGAAAAGATAAAATATCAATTTTCAACAATTGTCACTTTAAAAATTTTCTCCATCTATATCCACATAAAATGAATATTTTCCTCATCATATAAATCAATAATTAATTATTCACAAATAATATTACAGAATCATAATACTGACAACCAGGCAGTTCCTAGGAAAGAGGGGGCGTTCCAATAAGGATTTCTCCTTACTGGCGCGCAATTAGATGACAAAACCTCTCTTTAGACAGAACTTTCTATATATTGTCAATAATATTATCTAATTATATTATTCAGATAATATGAATTATTGATTCGATAATAAAAAATACTGTGTAGTGACAATTATTGAAACAATAGTAATATAAAATATCAACGTAGCAATTATTGAATCAATAAAATAAAATACTGAACACTAATTACTGTAACAATTATTGAGTAGTGCCTTCTTACGTAAGAATCAATAATTAGTGCAATACCGTGTGCTACTGTGCAACAACGCGTATTACTTTGTTTTAACCACCGGGTATTCTAACAGTATTAACGGTAACAACTACGCCGTTCTTTATAAACAACTTATACTTGTCGTTTTCTTCATCCAATCACTTTCCGTTATGGGGCTCACAAAAGACTGCGCCGTCGTACGAATATTCCCCGACAGTAAGAATATTCTACAACTAAACGAATATTCTCCGACAACAATGAATATTTTATAACCATTTGCTTATTTAAAATATTTGCGTATTTTACCCATAACTAACCACATTATTCAAATCAACCCTTACTATTTCAAAATAATAAATAGAGGAAATTTAATTTCATTAATTAATAATTTGGGGTCTTACATTATGTTTGTTTACATCTTAATAACTCTTAATGAATATATCTTTGATTCGATCAGTGACAAAACTTGTTTAGTAAAAAAAAATTTACCTCTTAATCGGTGATAAGATATGAAATTAAATCTATAATATTCAAATGTAAGTCTGAATTATATTAATAATTTTTTAAATAAAATTAACCTCTTTAATATTATAAAATTCCGCTTGTATCTCTAATTTCCTAAACCCTTGAATCTTGATCAGATCCACCAGCAAATTCAACAAAAAACAGACGTAAAGCCCTAATTTTGATTTTGATGAATCCAAACAAGTAAAAATTGTGACGCCCCCAAAATAGGTATACATCACCCATTCTGAGTCGCCAAATACATGGTACAGAAACAAATACAACTTCAGTAATATAATTATCGTGCAAAATACGACAACACATATACTGTGAGTTTGAATACAAATATTGTCTACTAGAGAGTATACAAACTCAAAAGGAGTCCTCATTACAATTATCACACTATTTCACATAATAGTGAGGACTACCAATACAACCATGTGGACCGTCAATCCATTTTTCGACTATTCCCAGCTATATTCTCATTTCTTGAAGAGAACAGTGAAAGAAAGGGTGAGTTCAACTAGCCTAGTAAGAAATATTATGACTAAGATAATGTACAACAAATTATTATTAGTCTTCAACAGGGAAAAATCTGATAAAATATAATAGACAACAAGTTTTAGATCAACAACTGCAGCGAAAAAAGTAATCCATTAGAAGAGCCAATTAGAGCATAAAATCTACTATCTTCTATTATTTAAAAGATTTATCATCAATTTTATTGCTGAGATTCAGCTTAATAAATAATCCACATCATCGAATCATCCCTGCACTACGGGCCAAAGATAATCGTGTTTTCATCAACGGTCATTATCATGTCATAAAATAATTCATCTTTGCACCCTTGGCCAAAGAGAATCCATGGTCATAATCATACCAAAAATTATCCATCAATGCACTACGGGCCAATGAGGACTTTTACCACATCATTTGTAACATTACGGTCATGATTATACTGAATAATCCCTGGTCATAATCATACCAAGTCCATCTATGCACTACAGACCACAGATGACTTTCAACAGAATATAAACATGAGGATAATGACAATGATATAATAATTCAATTAAACAAGTTTAAGGATAAATTTTAAAGATTTATAATTTAATTTATCCAGAAATCAATAACGTACAAATTGTCAACATGATACTACTTTGTGGAGTAAAATTCAAGAATAATACTTAGTTGGCCATGTTCATTTCAACACCTGTTCATCTTTGTACTACGGGCCAAAGATATTCATCAAGTAATCATTCATCTTTGCACTACAGACTAAAGATATTCAGTAATATCATCATTTAGGACTGAGGGTGATGAAAAATATCTTAAAGAAAACGAATCCAGTGATATAAAAAACAAATATTAGGGATTCGTATTACAGTTTATCCAAGTTCAATAATACTCTGAAATAACCAATTTCGAAGCAGAATTCAAAAATAATGATCAAAATATGAATACAATCAAAGATAGTAACCATAATAGTCATCTTGGATAAAAAGAAGAAAATTTTATTTTTCGGTGAATAGTGCTGTATTCGTGAATAGTGTCGTATACATGAATAATGTCGTATACGTGAATAGTAATCCCGACACAAAAAGTTCTAAATTTGATAAAAAGTTCAGACCAATACTTCGGCATAATGATATTGAAAGAAATAATATCATTTACGAAGAAAATAACATCCCTTACCTCAGAATAACCGTACTTCTGACTGAATTTCGGATATAGTGCTGACAGAAACTAGCACTGAATAGCAACTCTCAAAGTATCAAAATACGCTCGAGAATATAGAGAGAGAAAGAGAGAAAACTTATGAATTCTGGTGTGATTTTCAATTCTAACTTAGCCCTCTATTTATAGAAAAATGTTAGCACGCCGAAGCAGACTTGACCTGCTACCTGATGGCTTTACCTGCTACTATTGCCACCCACCACATTTGAAATAAAATTCAACATATTTCTTCACCAACCACAAGTGGGGCCCCACTCAATTCTAGAATTTTTTACTAAAATCATTTATAAACCTAATTTTCGAATCAGTCACCTCTTAAAATTCATAACAATTATACGTTCATTCCATCCAATATCATCCTGGAAAAGCAAGCGTATTAGCTGACGCATTGAGTAGAAGATCATATGCGGGTACGAGTGCAATGTTGTTAACACAAAGGCCTATTTTGTATGACTTGCAAAGGATGGAGATAGAGATGAAGGCTCTAAGTACCCACGTGATGATATCAAACATACGAGTAGAACCGACTTTAATCGATAAAGTTAAAGCTGCTCAAGCTACGGACATGGAGCTGATGCGTATGAAGAATAAAGTGCAAGAAGGTGCTATTCCAGAAGCAAGAATCGATGAAGAAGGAATACTTCGAGTCAACTCCAGACTTTGTGTTCCTAACGATTTTGATTTGAAGCATAGAATAATGATGGAGGCACACAACACACCATTTACAATCCATCCTGGGAGTACCAAAATGTATCACGATCTTCGACATACATTTTGGTGGAGCAATATGAAAAAAAAGATCGCGGAGTTTATCTCGAGGTGTTTAACTTGTCAACGTGTAAAAGCAGAGCATCAAGTACCAAAGGGTCCATTACAACCACTTGAGATTTTGAAATAGAAGTGGGAACACGTGAATGAGATTGTGAGATTGCATAGCATGCCAGTATCCATAGTTTCGGATCGTGACCCAAGATTCACTTCACAATTTTGGGTTAGCTTGCAGAAAGCTATGGGCACGGATTTACGATCCAGTTCAGCATACCATCCTCAAACGGACGGACAATCAGAGAGGATTATTCAAACTCTTGAAGATCTATTAAGACTCTGTGACCTAGATTTCAAAGGAAGTTGGGATAAGTACTTGCCACTGGTGAAATTTTCCTACAACAACAGTTATCAGGAAAGTATAGGTATGGCTCCATTTGAAGCCTTGTATGGACGAAAGTGTCGTTCTCCAGTATGCTGGAAAGAGGTGGGAGAAGCAACGTTGTTGGGACCAGAATTGGTACGCATAACTATAGAGAAGATCCAAATGATTCGATTACGTATACAAACGGCACAGGATCGACAAAAGAGTTATGCTAATCTTCATCGAAAGGATGTAGAATTTAATATTAGGGATCATGTATTGTTACGTGTTGCACCATGGAAGGGAGTTACAAGATTTGGGAAGAGAGGAAAGCTCAATCCACGATTTGTCGGTCCATTTGAGATTCTTGACCGAATAAGAAATGTGGCCTATAGACTCGTATTACCTCCAAGTATGTCTCATGTTCATAATGTTTTTCACATATCTGTGCTTCGTAAATATGTGAAAGACCCGAACCACATTATTGAGTTAGAACTGGATAAGATAGCCGAAGATTTAACATACGAGGAGGTACCTGTTAAGATATTGGATAGGAAAGAGCATGTCCTACGTACGAAGGTTATACCACAAGTTAAGGTTTTGTGGAGAAACCATGCTATTGAAGAAATGACCTGGGAGTTATAATCAGAAATGAAAGCGAGGTATCCTCACCTTTTCGAAACACAAGGTACGTACGTCAATTTCGAGGACGAAATTTCATAAGGAAAGGAGGTTGTAAGACCCCAACTTATTAATAAATGAAATTAAATTTTTTTTATTTATTATTTTGAAATAGAAAGGGTTGATTTTATTAATGTGGTTAGTTATGGGTAAAATGCGTAAATATTTCAAATAAGCAAGTGGTTATAAAATATTGATTTTTAGTCGGTGAATATTCGTTTGGTCGTGAAATATTTTTGCTGTCGGGAAATATTCGTACGACGGCGCGGCCTTGTGTGGGCCCCATAACGGAAAGCGAATGAATGAAGAAAACGACAAGTATAATTTGTTTATAAATAACGACGTAGTTGTTACCGTTAATACTGTTGGAATACCTGGTGGTTAAAATACAGTAGCACAAGGTATTACACCAATTATTGATTCTTACGTAAGAAGGCACTACTCAATAATTGTTACAGTAGTTACTGTTCAATATTTTATTTTATTGATTCAATAATTGTTGCATTGATATTTTATATTATTGTTGTTTCAATAATTGTTGCTGCACAGTATTTTCCATTATCAGATCAATAATTGAATAATATTATTAGATAACATTATTGGCAATGTCTAGAAAGTTCTGTCTAAGGAGATGTTTGGTCATCTAATTGCGCGCTAGTAAGAAAAAATCCTTATTGGAAAGCCCCCTCTTTCCTGGGAACGGCCTGGTTGTCATAAATGTGATTCTGTAATATTATTTGTGAATAATTAATTATTGATTCATATGATAAGGAAATATTTATTTTATGTGGATATAAATGAGGGATATATTTCTATGGTTAAAAATGAAGGAGTTAATGTTGAGGTGTTTTATCTGTATTTTTGTCGGAACGGAGGTATTGAAAATCAAATTAGGGTTTTTGAGATATTTTGCGAGGGTTATAATTTTTAATCCGACCGTTGGATCGTGGTAATATTTGGATATGTTATACATATATAAGTTGAGTATATGTCCACAAATTTTGAACCGTTAAAAATGAACGTATGATTTGTCATGAATTTTACGAGATGACTGGTTCAGAAATTGTTGAATTTTCGGAGTTAATCATTTTTGTGAAAAATTCTAGAATTGGTGGGCCCCACTCTTGGTTGGTGAATAAATGTACTGAGATTTTTATTCAAATGTGGTGGGTGAAAATAGTAGCAGGTAAAGCTATCAGATTGCAGGTTAAGTCTACTTCGGCGTGCTGACATTTTCCTATAAATAGAGGGTTAAGTTAGAATTGAAAATCACACCAGATTTCATAAGTTTTCTCTCTTTATCTCTCTAGATGTGACGCCCCCAAAATTAGGTATACGTCACCCATCTTGGGTCGCCACTTACATGGTACAAAATACAAATACAAACTTAATTATACAAATGTCGTGTAACATACGACAATACATAAACTGAGAGTTCTAATAGGAATATTATCTTCTAGAGAGTATTCATACTCAAAAGGAGTCCTCATTACATTTATTAACACACTATTACATCGAATAATGAGGACTACTAACTAATGCTATCATTCGGACCATCACTCTGTTCCCTGACTTGCCCCAGCTACGTTCTCATTTCCTGAGGAGAACAGTGAAAGAAAGGGTGAGCTCAACTAGCCCAGTAAGAAATATTATGACTAAGATAATGCAGAATAAATTATCATTAGCCTTCAACAATGTTAAACTGATAAAATATAATAGACATCAAGTTTAACTGCAGCGGAACAAGCAATCCATTAAAAGAGTCAAGTAGAAAATAAACTCTACTATCTTTTATGATTTAAAAGATTTTCCAACACTGTGATCGCTGAGACTCAGCTTAATAAAATAATCCACATCATCGAATCATCCCTGCACTACGGCCAAGGATATTCGTATATTCATTAATGGTCATGATCATGCCAACAACTGTCCATCAATGCACTACGGGCCAATAAGGACTTTTACCACATCATTCGTAACATTACGGTCATGATTACACCGAATAATCCCTGGTCATAATCATACCAAGTCCATCTATGCACTACAGGCCACAGATGACTTTCAACATTTTATAAACATGAGGATGATGACAATGATATAAGAATTCAATAAAACAAGTTCAAGAATTAATTTATCCAAGAATTAACAACGTCCAAATTGTCAACATGATACTGCACTGTGGAGTAAAATTCAAGAATACTTAGAAGAATATTTTCATGAAAAGATACTGGATGAACCGCAATTATCAAGGATATTCCACAAATTTCATGGAGTATAGAAGTCAAAACTTAACCAACTGAGTATAATAAAGAATGGAATAACAAAAGAAATCACCATGCATGCGATAGACCGCACAGACATGTTATTCCAACAGAATAATAAATAATGGAACCAGGTCCGGCGTAAACGCACAGACAGGATATTCCGACAGAATAATAAATAATGGAACCAGGTCCGATGTAAAACACACAGACAGGATGTTCCAACAGAATAATAACAAGACGGAACCAGGTCCGGTGTAAAACACATAGACAGGATGTTCCAACAGAATAATAATAAAAACGGAACCAGGTCCGGTGTAAAACACCCAGACAGGATGTTCCAACAGGATAATAATAAAAACGGAACCAGGTCCGGTGTAAAACACACAGACAGGATGTTCTAACAGAATAATAATAAAAACGGAACCAGGTCCGGTGTAAAACACACAGACAGGATGTTCCAACAGAATAATAATAAAAACGGAACCAGGTCCGGTGTAAAACACACAGACAGGATGTTCCAACAGAATAATAGAAGAATGTCACCAAGTATAGGGTAGACCGCGTATACAGGTTATTCCAACAGAATACTAAGAAATGGAATAACAACAGTTCTCTTCATGAATATGAAAGAATAACACCCCTTACCGTAAAAGAACTGGATATAAGAGTAGTGAAGTAGCAGAAAACTTTTCTTCTATCTCTATATAGTCTCTCTCTATAGTTTCTCTCTCTAGAGTTCAGTGAATTCGTAAGAAAATAATGAAGGAATGAGCTTCTATTTATAGGAAAATGGAATGCATAGTAACTAATCCATGAACGGTCCAGATTGATTACTTTAATCTGACGGTCCATATTTAAAGAAAAATCTTTTAAATAAAATATAATATATTCTATTTATAGAATAACTTTAATAAAGTATTATGTTTTATATAAAAAGATGTTTCTGTTTTATTACGTTAATAATACGAATAAAACAAAACATCATTATCGCTAAATAATTCATATTATTAACTGACCATAATGGAATCAAACTGAGTGACTTCTCACATAAGCATTAATAATCAATACCGTGTGTTACTATGCAACCACACATATTACTGTACTTTTACTACCGAGTAGTTCAACAGTATCAACGGTAAACTTCCGCCGTTATTTTCATAAAGTATTTTTGTCGTTTTCTCAATCCGACAATAATTCCGTTGTGGGGTCCACCAATAATTGTACCGTCGTACGGATATTCCCCGATAAAAAGAATATTCTCCGACCAATCGAATATTATATGACAACTTGGATATTTTACAAAATTTATAAATACTACCCATAACTATTATATCAAATCCACACCATAATATAAAAAAAAATTATTTCGAGAAAAATTAAATATTTATTCATAAAATCTGGGGTTTCATACTAGATTATTGAGTGTATTTTGTGAGTATTTAGATACTTTGAGAGTTACTATTCAGCACAAGTTTCATTCAGCCTCATATCCGATATTCAGTCAGAAGTACGGTTATTTTGAGGTGAGGGATATTATTTTTTTCTTAAATGATATTATTTTCTTCAATATCATTATGCTGAAATATTGATATAAACTTTTTATTAAATTTAGAACTTTTTGTATCGAGGTTACTATTCACGTATACGATACTATTCACGTATACGGTACTATTCACGAATACGACACTATTCACCGAAAAATAATTTTTTTTTCTTTTTGTCCAAGATATCTATTATGGTTACTATCTTTGATTGTATCCATATTTTGATATTTATTTTTGAATTCTCCTTCACAATTGGTTATTATGGAGTATTATTGCACTTGGATAAACTATAATACGAATCCTTAATATTTGTCCTTTTGTCTCATTAGATTCGTTTTCTTTAAGATAATTTTTCATCATCCTCAATCCTAAATGATGATATTACTGAATATCTTTGACCTGTAGTGCAAAGATGAATGATTAACTGATGAATATCTTTGACCCGTAGTGCAAAGATGAACAGGTGTTGAGATGAACATGATCGACTGGTGTTACAAATAAATATCTTTGGCCGGTAGTGCAAAGATAAATATTTGATTCAAGATATATATTGATTGATGTTACAGGGATAAAATATTGATGATAGACTTTTAAATATTAGAAGATATTAGAATTCTTTCTCTACTTGACTCTTCTAATGGTTTGTTATTTTCGCTGCAGTTGTTGATCTAAAACTTGTTGTCTATTATATTTTATCAGATTTTTTCCTGTTGAAGACTAACGATAATTTGTTGTATATTATCTTAGTCATAATATTCTTCACTGGGCTAGTTGAGCTCACCTTTTTTTTTTTGTTTCATTTTTCTCAGGAAGCGAGAATATAGCGGGAACTAGTCGGGGTGTGGAGTGATGTTTCCAGTAAGTTGTGTTAGCAGTCCTCACTATTTTATAAAATAGTGTTTCAATAATTGTAATGAGGACTTATTTGCGTGTGAATATTGTCTAGAAGACAATATTTATATTTAAACTCACAGTATTGGGTTGTTGTATTTTACACAACAATTATATTAATGAAGTAGTAATTGTTTCTGTACCAAATTTTTGGCGACTCATAATGGGTGATGTATACCTATTTTGGGGACGTCACAATTTATATCCACATCAAATAAATATTTCCTTATCATATAAATCAATAATTAATTATTCACATATAATATTACAGAATCACAATTATGACAACCAGGCCGTTCCCAGGAAAGAGGGAACTTTCCAATAAGAATTTCTCCTTACTGACGCGCAATTAGGTGACCAAACCTCTACAGAACTTTCTAGACATTGTCAACAATGCTATCTAATAATATTATTCAAATAATATGAATTATTGATCTGATAATGGAAAATACTGTGTAGTAACAATTATTGAAACAACAATAATATAAAATATCAACGCAGCAATTATTGAATCAATAAAATAAAATATTGAACAGTAACTACTATAACAATTATTGAGTAGTGCCTTCTTACGTAAAGATCAATAATTCAAAAATACTGTACAAAATCGTGTGCAACCACGCGTATTACTGTATTTTAACCACCGGGTATTCCAACAGTGTTAACGGTAACAACTACGCCGTTATTTACAAAAATTTAATTTTGTCATTTTTTTCATCCGATAATTATTCTGTTATGGGACTCACAAATGATTGCGCCGTCGTACGAATATTCATCGAGAGAAAGAATATTCCACGACCAAACGAATATTCCCGACAAAAATAAATATTTTATAACCACTTGTTTATTTTACAAAATTTGCACATTTCACCTATAACCAAAATATTATATCAAATTAACACCTTATTATTTACAATAATAATTAAAAAAAATTTAATTTTATTCATTAATAAGTTGGGGTCTTACAGAAATGGCTCGGACTCATCGTCATCATCAACAATTCAGCTGACGACAATTCCCTCAACTTCAATGACCACTTCCCCACCGGCAATCTTTCTCTTCTATTACCCAATCAGGCGGACCCACCACCACTTCGCCTCATCTATGTCACTGAACGAAACGGATCATGTACTATATATCTCGCTGCGATTTATTATCATGATACTATGAAAATCGTTTACCCCGGTAAGACATCTGTTCTTCAAGTTTCTACTGAGTCAACTCACCGAGTTCAAATCCCACTGCTTAGTTATGGACGAAGTAGTAGCAGTGGTGGTCGAATCTCGATTCAGCTCTGGTTCATTTTCATCACCATCATCATCAACAACTTAGCAGCAACAACAACTGCCGTTGGTTCGGATCATGTTAATAAAAATGGTCTTACGGATCAGAGAAGAGAATAAAAGATGAGAAATAAAAAAGAGTTTAGAGGTTAATACGGTAAAATAATTAAGATATTTTGAAAAAATTAATTATTAAATAATATTTTTTGATTAATATATAATTTTATTCGGATACTCTATATTATTTAGATGTCTAAATTACACAATTAAGGGGGTGTATGTGACGCCCCCAAAATTAGGTATACATCACCCGGGTCGTCAGATACATAGTACAGAATACAAATACAACTTACTAATACAACTGTCGTGTACAATACGACAAAACATAAACTGTGAGTTTGAATACAAATATTATCTTCTAGAGAGTATTAATACTCAAAAGGAGTCCTCGTTACATTTATTAACACACCATTACATAGAATAGTGAGGACTACTAACTAATACTATCATTCGGACCATCACTCCGTTCCCCGACTTGCCCCAGCTACGTTCTCATTTCCTGAAGAGAACAGTGAAAGAAAGGGTGAGCTCAACTAGCCCAGTAAGAAATATTATGACTAAGATAATGCAGAATAAATTATCATTAGCCTTCAACAATGTTAAACTGATAAAATATAATAGACATCAAGTTTAACTGCAGCGGAACAAGCAATCCATTAAAAGAGTCAAGTAGAAAATAAACTCTACTATCTTTTATGATTTAAAAGATTTTCCAACACTGTGATCGCTGAGACTCAGCTTAATAAAATAATCCACATCATCGAATCACCCCTGCACTACGGCCAAGGATATTCGTATATTCATTAATGGTCATGATCATGCCAACAACTGTCCATCAATGCACTACGGGCCAATGAGGACTTTTACCACATCATTTGTAACATTACGGTCATGATTATACCGAATAATCCCTGGTCATAATCATACCAAGTCCATCTATGCACTACAGGCCACAGATGACTTTCAACAGAATATAAACATGAGGATGATGACAATGATATAAGAATTCAATAAAACAAGTTCAAGAATTAATTTATCCAAGAATTAACAACGTCCAAATTGTCAACATGATACTGCTTTGTGGAGTAAAATTCAAGAATGATCAGGAGAATATTTTCATGAAAAGATATTGGATGAAACGCAATTATCAAGGATATTCCACAAATTTCATGGAGTATAGAAGTCAAAACTTAACCAACTGAGTATAATAAAGAATGGAATAACAAAAGAAATCACCATGCATGCGATAGACCGCACAGACAGGTTATTCCAACAGAATAATAAATAATGGAACCAGGTCCGGCGTAAACGCACAGACAGGATATTCCGACAGAATAATAAATAATGGAACCAGATCCGGCGTAAAAGCACAGACAGGATATTCCAACAGAATAATAAGTAATGGAACCAGGTCCGGTGTAAAACACACAGACAGGATGTTCCAACAGAATAATAACAAGACGGAACCAGGTCCGGTGTAAAACACACAGACAGGATGTTCCAACAGAATAATAATAAAAACGGAACCAGGTCCGGTGTAAAACACACAGACAGGATGTTCCAACAGAATAATAGAAGAATGTCACCAAGTATAGGGTAGACCGCGTATACAGGTTATTCCAACAGAATAATAAGAAATAGAATAACAATAGTTCTCTTCATGAATAAGAAAGAATAACACCCCTTACCGTTTTAAAGAAGAGCTGAAATAAGGAAGTAGTTAAGTAGCAGAATACTCTTCTTCTCTCTCTCTATAGTTTCTCTCTATAGTTTCTCTCTCTAGAGTTCAGTAAATTCGTAAGAAATAATGAAGGAATGAGCTGCTATTTATAGAAAAATAGAATGCATAGTAACTAATCCATGAACGGTCCAGATTGATTACTTTAATCTGACGGTCCATATTTAAAGAAAAATCTTTTAAATAAAATATAATATATTCTATTTATAGAATAACTTTAATAAAGTATTCTGTTTTATTACGTTAATAATACGAATAAAACAAAACGTCATTATCGCTAAATAATTCATATTATTAACTGACAATAATTGAATCAAACTGAGTGACTTCTCACATAAGCATTAATAATCAATACCGTGTGCTACTATGCAACCACACGTATTACTGTACTTTTACTACCGAGTAGTTCAACAGTAACAATGGTAAAACTTCCGCCGTTATTTTTAATAAAATATTTTTGTCGTTTTCTCAATCCGACAATAATTTCGTTGTGGGGTCCACCAATGATTGTGCCGTCGTACGAATATTCCCCGACAAAAAGAATATTCCCCGACCAAACGAATATATTAAAACAACTTGCTTACTTTGCAAAATTTATAAATATTACCCACAACTATAACATTATATCAAGTTAACTCCATAATATTCAAAAATGATATTTATAGAAAAATTCATCTTTATTTATAAAAGTTGGGGTCTTACAACCTCCCCTTCTTATGAAATTTCGCCCTCGAAATTAGGGTACATACCTGGTATGTCGAAGAGGTAAAGATACCTTGATTTCATTTTAGATTCTAACTCCCAGGTCATTTCCTCAACATCGTGGTTTCTCCACAAAACTTTGACTTGAGGTATAACCTTGGAGCGTAGAATATGTTCCTTCTTATCCAAAATTTGAACAGGAACTTCTTCATACGTCAAATCCTCCGCTATTTCGTCCGGTTCTAACTCAATAATGTGGTTCGGGTCTTCCACATATTTGCGTAACATGGATATGTGAAAAACGTTATGAACACGAGACATACTTGGCGGTAAAGCGAGTCTATAAGCCACAGTTCCTACTCGATCGAGGATTAAAAATGGACCGATGAATCGAGGATTGAGCTTTCCTCTCTTTCCAAATCTCGTAACTCCTTTCCATGGAGCAACACGTAAGAACACATGATCTCCTACATCAAATTCCACGTCCTTTCGATGAAGATCAGCATAACTCTTTTGTCGATCTTGTGAGGTTTTTATACGTTGTCGGATCGTTTGAATCTTTTCTGTAGTCATACGTACCAACTCCGGTCCAACAATTTGCTTCACCCACCTCATCCCAGCATACTGGAGAACGACATTTTCTTCCATACAATGCTTCGAATGGAGCCATGCCAATACTTGCTTGATAACTGTTGTTGTAGGAAAACTCCACCAATGGTAAGAACTTGTCCCAACTTCCCTTGAAGTCAAAGACACAGAGTCTTAATAAATCTTCTAGAGTTTGAATAGTCCTCTCTGATTGTCCGTCCGTCTGAGGATGATATGCCGAACTAAATCGTAAATCTGTGCCCATAGCTTTTTGTAAACTAACCCAAAATCGTGAAGTGAATCTTGGGTCTCGATCAGAAACTATGGATACTGGCATACCATGCAGTCTTACAATCTCGTTTATGTACATACGAGCAAGACGTTCAAGTGTATAAGTTTCTCGTATCGGTAAGAAATGAGCAGACTTGGTCAATCTATCAACAATGACCCAAATCGCATCTATACCTTGAGAAACCTTAGGAAGACCGGTAACGAAATCCATGGTAATGTGCTCCCACTTCCATTCTGGAATTTCAAGTGGTTGCAATGGACCTTTTGGTACTTGATGCTCCGCTTTGACTCGTTGACAAGTTAGACACCTTGAGATAAACAACGCTATCTCTCTCTTCATATTGCTCCACCAAAATGTATGACGAAGATCATGATACATTTTGGTACTTCCAGGATGGATTGCAAACGGTGTGTTGTGCGCCTCCATCATGATTTCATACTTTAAATCAGGGTTGTTAGGAACACAAAGTCTGGAGTTGACTCGAAGTATTCCTTCTTCATCGATTCTTGCTTCCGGCATAGCACCTTCTTGCACTTTCTTCCTCATACGCATCAGCTCCAGGTCTGTAGCTTGAGCAGCTTTAACTTTATCGATTAAAGTTGGTTCTACTCGTATATTCGCCATCATCACATGGGTCCCTGGAGTCTTTAACTCTATCTCCATCCTTTGCAAATCACACAAAATGGGCCTTTGTGTTGACAATATCGCACTCGTACTTGCATATGATCTTCTACTCAATGCGTCAGCTACCACGTTCGCTTTTCCAGGATGGTATTGAATGGTATGATCATAATCTTTCAACAGTTCAAGCCAACGTCGTTGTCGCATGTTGAGTTCCTTTTGAGTGAAGAAATATTTAAGGCTTTTATGATCCGTAAAGATCTCCACCTTCTCCCCATACAAGTAATGCCTCCAAATTTTAAGTGCAAAGACAACAGCTGCCAACTCTAGATCATGAGTAGGATAATTCCTCTCATATTCCTTGAGTTGTCTTGATGCATAGGCTATGACTTTTCCATGTTGCATGAGAACGCATCCCAACCCTTTGCTCGAAGCATCACTGTAGATGACAAATCCCTCCGAGCCAGATGGTATTGTTAGAACAGGTGCTGAAATGAGTCTCCTCTTGAGTTCTTGAAAACTCTGCTCACATTCTTCGCTCCAACCGAACTTTGTATCTTTCCGAGTCAGCTGAGTTAATGGAGTAGCGATTCGAGAAAATCTCTCCACGAATCTCCGATAATAACCAGCTAAACCAAGAAAGCTACGTACTTCGGTCACTGATTTAGGTTGCTCCCAGCTTTGAATAGCTTCAATCTTTGCCGGGTCAACCGATATTCCACGACTTGATACTACGTGCCCAAGGAATGCTACCTCTTCCAGCCAGAACTCGCATTTCTTCAACTTGGCATAAAGTTTGTATTCACGAAGCTTTTGGAGTACCAACCTCAAGTGTTGCTCATGATCTTCACGGCTTTTGGAATAAACAAGGATGTCATCGATAAAGACGACCACAAAGTGATCCAAATATTCCTTGAATACCCTGTTCATCATATCCATGAAGGCAGCAGGAGCATTAGTCAATCCAAAAGACATAACTAAGAATTCATAATGCCCATACCGAGTTCTGAAGGCAGTCTTTGGAATATCCTCAGTTCTAACCTTCAGCTGATGATATCCAGAACGAAGATCGATCTTTGAAAAGAATTGTGCTCCTTGCAACTGGTCAAACAGGTCATCAATACGTGGCAATGGGTACCTATTTTTGATGGTGACATGATTCAACTCCCGATAATCAATACAAAGTCGCATACTCTCATCTTTCTTCTTCACGAACAGAACAGGAGCACCCCAAGGAGAAGTACTAGGACGAATAAAACCAATGTCTAACAATTCCTGCAGTTGAGTCTTTAACTCCTGAAGTTCAATAGGAGCCATTCGATATGGGGCTTTGGAAATGGGTTTTGTACCGGGTTCAAGGTCGATACAAAATTTAATTTCACGCTCTGGGGGTAGGCCAGGAAGTTCTTCGGGAAATACGTCAGGAAATTTATTAACAACAGAAATATCATTCAAAGCTGACGTATTTTTGTTTAGATCTGTGACATGAGCTAAGAAAGCTTGACATCCGTTTTTCAATAAACGAATAGCTTTATGGCTTGAGATGACAGCGATTGATTTTAATGGTTTGGTTGCTTGAATTCGCATAATAGGTCGATTAGGAATATGAAAGCTAACAACCTTACGAAAACAATCAATTTTTGCATGATGAGTAGTTAACCAATCAATCCCTAGAATCACGTCAAATGCAAGTATTTTTAATGAAATAAGATCGACAGGTAATGTGTGGGTACCAACTTGAACCAAACAAGACTTATAAACCGTGGATGTAATGAAGGTTTCTCAATGGAGTTTCAACTGCTAAGTCAAAGTCTAATTTCTCCGGAATCAAATTTAATCGATGAGCGCAAGTAGGAGAAATAAAAGAATGGGTAGAACCGGTATCAAATAAAGTATAGACTTCGTTAGAGTTTATGATAAGATTACCCGTGATGACCTCATTCGGGTTCCTTGCTCTCTAGGAGTTCACAACAAACGCTCTCCCTTGCACAACCGGTTTTGACTTTTCTGGAACGGCCTTTGGTGCCTCTATCCTAGCTGAATTTGTCTTCGGTAAACGACAAAATCGGGCTAAATGACCTTCTCTTCCACAATTATAACATGCTTTGGACGGCATCGCGCAGTTTGGACTGATGTGCCCCTCCCCTCCGCATTTGAAACATATGATAGGTGGTCGTTCTCCTTCCTTAACGACAGGTGCTGGTGCTGACGTCTTTCCATCATTGTTGAATCTCCTCTTCTTGAAATGCCCATTCTTATTATTTTGGCCCTGATTACCACCGAAGTGGTTACCATTTCTGGCCTGTTGATTCCCTCCACGCTTGTTGTCACCGCTTCGATGACCGCTCTCACTGGTATTATCATTTTGCCGGCTACTCTCTTTTGGTTGCGTTGTCTCGTTATCGCGCTCCACCAACTGAGCCCTATTTACAACATCTGAATACAAATACAGTTTATGAGAAACAAGATGTTGACGTATCTCCGGCTTCAAATCTCTTAAAAACATCCGCGTCATTCTTTCTTCATTATCCACCAGGTGGGACGCAAACCGGGATAACTCCGCAAATTTTGCCTCGTACTGCGACACAGTCATATTATTCTGCTCCAATTTGATGAACTTCACCTCCTTCATGTGACGAATACTCTCGGGAAAGTATTTGTCGTTAAACAGTTCTTGGAACTTCTCCCAGGTCATCTTTAGTGCGGCAGGTTGAGTACGCTTTATCGATTCCCACCAGTAATCTGCCTCTCCTCGCAACATAAAGGCGGCAAAGGGAACCTTTTGCTCCTCGGAGCAACCCAAGACATCAAATATCTTGGTGATCTGCTTTATCCATATTTCAGCTACAAGTGGTTTGGGTTCTCCCTTAAACTCCGGTGGTCCCAGCTCCTTAAACTGTTTAGCGGTGACCGCCTGAGAGTTTCCAGTATTTCCACCTACGTTGTGGACAGGAGCCGCTTTCACCTGTTGTTGCATGAATTGTATAAAACCTCTGAACATTCTATCATTCATCATCTGGTCAGTGTTGTTGTTTGCATGAGGATTGTCACCTTCCTGATGAACATTATCCTGATTATTGATATGTGGTGAATCAATAATCGCCTGTGCTCCATTGCTATTCTCAACATTCTCAGATGCCATTTTCAGATACTGCCACAAAATAAAAATTAATTGATATGTCATATTTTATCCTTATATTATGACCGACCAATTAAATACCATGCAAATAAACTTAGGTAGGTCATACTAGCGAAGGAATTCCCCGTCTCTCCCCTCCTAGTTCTATTCTCACATCTTAGCCAGGGATCATATCCCTAAGCTCTGATACCAACTGTGACGCCCCCAAAATTAGGTATACATCACCCATCTTGGGTCGTCAGATACATAGTACAGAATACAAATACAACTTACTAATACAACTGTCGTGTACAATACGACAAAACATAAATTGTGAGTTTGAATACAAATATTATCTTCTAGAGAGTATTCATACTCAAAAGGAGTCCTCGTTACATTTATTAACACACCATTACATAGAATAGTGAGGACTACTAACTAATACTATCATTCGGACCATCACTCCGTTTCCCGACTTGCCCCAGCTACGTTCTCATTTCCTGAAGAGAACAGTGAAAGAAAGGGTGAGCTCAACTAGTCCAGTAAGAAATATTATGACTAAGATAATGCAGAATAAATTATCATTAGCCTTCAACAATGTTAAACTGATAAAATATAATAGACATCAAGTTTAACTGCAGCGGAACAAGCAATCCATTAAAAGAGTCAAGTAGAAAATAAACTCTACTATCTTTTATGATTTAAAAGATTTTCCAACACTGTGATCGCTGAGACTCAGCTTAATAAAATAATTCACATCATCGAATCACCCCTGCACTACGGCCAAGGATATTCGTATATTCATTAATGGTCATGATCATGCCAACAACTGTCCATCAATGCACTACGGGCCAATGAGGACTTTTATCACATCATTTGTAACATTACGGTCATGATTATACCGAATAATCCATGGTTATAATCATACCAAGCCCATCTACGCACTACAGGCCACAGATGACTTTCAACAGAATATAAACATGAGGATGATGACAATGATATAAGAATTCAATAAAACAAGTTCAAGAATTAATTTATCCAAGAATTAACAACGTCCAAATTGTCAACATGATACTGCTTTGTGGAGTAAAATTCAAGAATGATCAGGAAAATATTTTCATGAAAAGATACTGGATGAAACGCAATTATCAAAGATATTCCACAAATTTCATAGAGTATAGAAGTCAAAACTTAACCAACTGAGTATAATAAAGAATGGAATAACAAAAGAAATCACCATGCATGCGATAGACCGCACAGACAGGTTATTCCAACAGAATAATAAATAATGGAACCAGGTCCGGCGTAAACGCACAGACAGGATATTCCGACAGAATAATAAATAATAGAACCAGGTCCGGCGTAAAAGCACAGACAGGATATTCCAACAGAATAATAAATAATGGAACCAGGTCCGGTGTAAAACACACAGACAAGATGTTCCAACAGAATAATAACAAGACGGAACCAGGTCCGGTGTAAAACACACAGACAGGATGTTCCAACAGAATAATAATAAAAACGGAACCAGGTCCGGTGTAAAACACACAGACAGGATGTTCCAACAGAATAATAGGAGAATGTCACCAAGTATAGGGTAGACCGCGTATACAGGTTATTCCAACAGAATAATAAGAAATAGAATAACAATAGTTCTCTTCATGAATAAGAAAGAATAACACCCCTTACCGTTTTAAAGAAGAGCTGAAATAAGGAAGTAGTTAAGTAGCAGAATACTCTTCTTCTCTCTCTCTATAGTTTTTCTCTATAGTTTCTATCTCTAGAGTTCAGTGAATTCGTAAGAAATAATGAAGGAATGAGCTGCTATTTATAGAAAAATAGAATGCATAGTAACTAATCCATGAACGGTCCAGATTGATTACCTTAATCTGACGGTCCATATTTAAAGAAAAATCTTTTAAATAAAATATAATATATTCTATTTATAGAATAACTTTAATAAAGTATTCTGTTTTATTACGTTAATAATACGAATAAAACAAAACGTCATTATCGCTAAATAATTCATATTATTAACTGACAATAATTGAATCAAACTGAGTGACTTCTCACATAAGCATTAATAATCAATACCGTGTGCTACTATGCAACCACACGTATTACTGTACTTTTACTACCGAGTAGTTCAACAGTAACAATGGTAAAACTTCCGCCGTTATTTTTAATAAACTATTTTTGTCATTTTCTCAATCCGACAATAATTTCGTTGTGGGGTCCACCAATGATTGTGCCGTCGTACGAATATTCCCCGACAAAAAGAATATTCCCCGACCAAACGAATATTTTAAAACAACTTGCTTACTTTGCAAAATTTATAAATATTACCCACAACTATAACATTATATCAAGTTAACTCCATAATATTCAAAAATGATATTTATAGAAAAATTTATCTTTATTTATAAAAGTTGGGGTCTTACAGTGTATTCAATTAAGATTTTTAAAGATTTTTTTTAAGTGACAAACTTTTATATAATTTATGCATTTTAATGACTTTTAAATACTTTAAATACTTTTTTAAAATAATTTTTATAGACTCCATGAAATAAGTAACATATTTTTATAAACTTTTTATCAAGACTGTGATAGACTTTTGTATACTTTTAATATATAAAATTGAAAAATTATTAAATTTAATATTAAAATTTTGCTACACAGTTAAATTATTTATTATATTTTTTAGTGTATATATTATAAATAATAATCCACTGCTTATGATAACAACTTTCAGAAAATATATTATACAAAAAATTTAAGTTCTGACAATATTATTTTATCTAAGTATTAAAATACATATATATTATAATATATTTATTACATGACTTCTGATCATTTAATTATATGCTCTATGATTTCATTTTTTTTCTTTCGCATAAAACGAAATTCATATTCTTATGCGAGCGTATAATTTAATACCATATTGATTACTTTATTACTACTATATACATGAATATATATAATCCTTCATTTTACCAAATCATGCAGTATAATTAATAATAAGACAAAAGCTTTAAATATATATACATACATAATATTCATAATTGATATGAGAGTTTCATGATTTTATCTCACATTTATTAAACAAATTTTTTTCGTCTTTGTATTGAAAGCTTTCGAATTGTCGCTTTCTCCTTTATCAATCTAATGTGTATTTTCTCTCTTTCTTCGATTACACGTACTACGAGACAGATTAAATATTTAGTTATTTGTTTACTTATTAATATATCTTGTTAATTCTCTTAATTATAATATAATTTAATTTTATCCACATGTAAATTAAATCCAATTAGTTTTAAGGCTCAAATTTTATCAAATTAATTTATCTTTCACATATTAATACTTATTAGCCCATATAAAATAAATAATTAGTTTGACACAATAAAAGACAAAGTCCAATTAAATTATTTAAAATATAAATTTAAATGTAAATTATTTATTTTAATTAATTTATTTATTATTATTATTTTCTGAGTATTACACCATGAATTTATATTTACACCGCAAATTTATGTGACGCCCCCAAAATTAGGTATACATCACCTATCTTGGGTCGCCAGATACATGGTACATAATTTAAATACAACTTACTAATACAACTGTCGTGTACAATACGACAAAATATAAACTGTGAGTTTGAATACAAATATTGTCTTCTAGAGAGTATTCATACTCAAAAGGAGTCCTCATTATAATTATTATCACACTATTACATAGAATATTGAGGTCTACTAATGTTATCATCTAGGACCATCATTCCATTTCCCGACTAGTCCCAGCTACGTTCTCATTTCCTGAGGAGAATAGTGAAAGAAATGGTGAGCTCAACTAGCCCAGTAAGAAATATTATGACTAAGATAATGCAGAATAAATTATCATTAGTCTCCAACAATGTTAAACTGATAAAATAGAATAGACATCAAGTTTAACTGCAGCGGAACAAGTAATCTATTAAAAGAGTCAAGTAGAAAATAAAATCTACTATCTTTTATGATTTAAAAGGTTTTTCATGACTTTTATCGCTGGGACTCAGCTTAATAAATAATCCACATCATCGAATCACCCCTGCACTACGACCAATGATATTCTTTAGTATCACGACCACGAATTATCCATGCACTACGGCTAAAGATAATCATATTTTCATCAACGGTCCTAATCATGTCATAAAATAATTCATCTCTGCACTACGGCCAAAGAGAATCCATAGCCATAATCATACCAAAAAACTGTCCATCAATGCACTACGGGCCAATGAGAACTTTTTCCACATCATTTGTAATATTACGGTCATGATTATACCGAATAATCCCTGGTCATAATCACACCAAGTCCATCTATGCACTACATGCCACAGATAACTTTCAACATTTTATAAACATGAGGATGATGACAATGATATAAGAATTCAATAAAATAAATTCAAGAATTAATTTATCCAATAATTACCAACGTCCAAATTGTCAATATGATACTGCTTTATGGCGTAAAATTCAAGAATTCTTAGAAGAATATTTTCATGAAAAGATACTAGATGAAGCGCAAATATCAAAGATATTCCACCAATTTCATGGAGTATAGAAGTCAAAGTTTTAACCAACTGAGAATAATAAGGAATGGAATAACAACAGAAATCACCATGCATGCGGTACTTCGCATAGACAGGTTATTCCAACAGAATAATAATAACGGAACCAGGTCATGTGAAAATCACACCGACAGGATGTTCCAACAGAATAATAAAGAATGGAATAACAACAGAAATCACCATGCATGCGGTACTTCGCATAGACAGGTTATTCCAACAGAATAATAAAAACAAAACAATAAAGACGGAACCAGGTCCGGCGTAAAGCACAGACAGGATGTTCCAACGGAATAATAAAGACAGAATAATAAAGACGGAACCAGGTCCGGCGTAAAGCACAGACAGGATATTTCAACAGAATAGTAAAGACGGAACCAGGTCCGGCGTAGAACGCACAAACAGGATGTTCCAATAGAATAATAAATAATGGAACCAGGTCCGGCGTAGAACGCACAGACAGGATGTTCTAGCAGAATAATAAGGAATGGAATAATAGAAGAATTTCACCAAGTATGCGGTACTTCACATAAACAGGTTATTCCAACATAATAACAAAGAATGGAACAACAGCAGTTCTCTTCATGAAGATGAAAGAAAGAAATAATATTCCCTACCTTTGAAAGAAACTGGATATAGGAGTAGTGAGGGAGCAGACTTCTCTTCTTCTATAGATTTTCTCTCTATAGCTTCTCTCTATAATTTATCTCTATAATAATGGCTCTAAAGCTTTAGTGAATTGGTGAAAAATGAAGGAAGAATGAGCTTCTATTTATAGGAAAACATAGTTTCGATAATTGCACGTTTTGGGGCTCGAAATATTATAGTACAATACCTCCAACTTTTCTTTCATTTTTAATTCAATCATCCAAGTATTATCAAACTTGCACCAACTCCCCTAATAGTAATTCATGTGAATCAATAGTGAAATCATGTGACTCAATAGTTCTAAACATGTGAAAAATTAATTACAATATAGTACCTCCCTCTATACCTCTATTTTTAACTTAGTCATACAAGTATTATCAATCTTGCATCAACTCCCCTAATAGTAACAAGAATGTGAGTCAATAGTATAACATGTGAACAAATAGTTATAATCATGTGAAATAATAGCAATCAATTGCTCATTTATCCGCTTAAATACCTGATTGGTCAATATAACCTCCAGATATCAATTATTATCGAAATAAATGTCGATTTTTACTAACACAAACAATTCCAACATAATGAAACCATTTTTATCAAAAATATAAATTTTAAAATTTTGAAGTTTGACTTTTTCCGAAAAAGTCAACTGTTGACTTTTTGAACAAATAGTGAATTTTGAAAAAATTTGTGTTTATGGACTATTTTTACTAATTTCGACGTTCCGGACTCAAATATCACGTCTGCGTCTCCAAATTCAACTCCGAACAACATTCATCATTAATATTATAACTCATGAATAGTAACTCGTGAATAGTACTCCGACACGAAAAGTGTCTCAAATATCCGAGTGAACAATACTAGAGTGAATAGTAATTTAGGTGAATAGTAATCCGTGAATAGTAACTCGTGAATAGTAGCTCGTAAATAGTAACTCGTGAATAGTACTCCGACACGAAAAGTACCCCAAATACCCGAGTGAATAATTTAGGTGAATAGTAATTTAGGTGAATAGTAATCCGTGAATAGTAACTCATGAATAGTAACTCGTGAATAGTACTCCGACACAAAAAGTGTCCCGAATACTCGATTGAACAATACTGAGTGACTTCTTACATAAGTATCAATAATTAATACCGTGTGCTACTATGCAACCACGCGTATTACTGTACTTTTAACACGGGGTGTTTCAACAGTTAACGGTAAAACTTCCGCCGTTATTTTCATAAAATATTTTTGTCGTTTTCTCAATCCGACAATAATTCAGTTGTGGGGTCCACCAATGATTATACCGTCGTACGATATTCCCCGACAAATCGAATATTATATAACAACTTGCATACTTTACAAAATTTATAAATACTACCCACAACTATAACATTATATCAAATCCATACCATAATATAAAATAAATAAATAAAAATATTTCAAGAATATTAAATATTTATTCATAAAATCTGGGGTCTCACAATTTATGTGTTTTATCTTTATCGACGATCCAAATTTGCACATTTATGTTTAATATTTAAAAGTCTTTAAAGATGAGGTCATACTTTAGATATGAATTGATAGTTATAATTTTTATTTTAAAATCTGTCAAACTCAGCTATTTAATAAAATCTAAAAAATTTATGACTTTTTGAATACCAAGATATTTTTATAGATTTTATAAAAATCTTAATTCAATACTACTTAATTTTTAAAGATATTAAAATAAATTATATTAATTAAATACGAATAAACTTTTATAAATTTTAATTAAATATAATTAAACTTTTAAAATCTTAATTGAATACAAAACTCTAAATTTTTTCCATTTATTTATTTCCCGTCGAAAGCTCACAAAGGCGAATGGAGATAATATTTTAATTAAAGAAAATTTTCCGAAACTCCTGAGTCCTGAGGCTAAAGCTTTACATATATATAGAGCTAAAATTCTGTAATCTTGACCATACAGATTACCGACGAAGAAAACAAGCCAAATCAAGCAGCCATACCAACATCACGACAGAGAACAATTGCCCTAGGGTTTCTTCTTCTGAGTCAATGGCTTCTACAAATTCCTCATCAACGAAGCAAAGGTATCAAAAAATTTCTCAGACATAAAATCCCTTTTTTTAATTATCTGATAATCTGAAAGTGTGAGATGTCTGTCGGATTTGAGATATTTGTACTTCATCGTCTTCAACTAACTGGCTCAGCTATTTATTACTAGTATTTAGTATAGCATCGGGGTTCATATTTTTTGTTGTTGTTGGGGAATTAATAATTTGTTTCTTCGTTAACATTCTTTAAATTAACGATATATTGAGTTCAGTTTAGCTATCTTGCTGCATTCTAGATTTCTAGTAAACTCCTGAGTAGTTTGCTATCATGGAAATCTCACCTTGATCTATTCTTGTTGTTTGTTGTTTATTGACCGAGTTCCAAAAAGGGAAACTTTAACTTCCTATTTTATTATTGCTAAACTTTATGAAGCCATATTTTTAAAATTGTTTTGACAGTAGTTGGCACAGGAGCTGTTATAACTTCTTAGTCATTTTGCAGGAGGAAGAGAAAGTGGGATCAACCTGCTGAATCCTTGCTTTCAACAGGAGTAGCAGTACCTGGGGTTTTACCATTGGGCAATGTTGGATCTCTTGTTGGGATGGCACTTCCAGGTGTTGCCCCGGTTTCTGGTACTTATGCTATGAGTCATTCCCCTGTTAGATCTGCAACCTTACAACAGGTGTTAATAACACCTTCCTTACAGCAACATGCTGCTGCTCTGGTTCAAAAAATAAACCAAGTAAGATGACAGAGTAGAGGGTTTACTTCATCACTTTCTTTTATAATTATTTACGTTCTTGATTGCAACAGGTAATACATTGTAATTGATGGTGAGCACTAATGAGTGCTTGTTTGAGAAAATTACTTGGATCCTAAATCTAATGGGTTTGGGAGACAATAAGTTGTTTTTTTTTCTCTTCTTTTTCTGGTAACCCTTTTTTCGCTAATATGTAAACAAGTTGCACATCCCACTATGGTGATGTAGTATCTGAATTCAAGCTCTTGGGTCTTGGCTCTGTATATTCTTTTTTGGTGTGTATTATTAATTCTGATGGATACCTTAGGCTATTTGAATAAAAAAAGTACAAATTTTATGTTGTTTGTGTATGTCATTTGAATAAGGTGCAACCCCTTTTTGTTGGTTCTTTATCTATTTTACTTTTAAACAATTTTGTAACCTTTTGTTTTAGACAAAGATCCAAGAGGAGTTGATAGCTCGGGAAATTGTTATAAATGATGCCGAGTCTTCTATTCGCTACAAGCTCACAAAACGGCAAACCCAAGAGGAGGTGAATCTTATATAAACCGCTGTCTCCATTTATTTTTATTTTTGGTTCACTTTATTATTATATATTTCTAATTTCGGATTTATACTATTCCAGATCCAGAAATGTACAGGATCTGTAGTCATAACTAGGTTAGTAAGTCATCTTGTCAGTTGTACAGGCATATCTGTCTGTTGCATTTCTTCTATATAATGCGTATACTGAATGGCCTTTTCAGGGGGAAATATCGACCACCGAATGGACCACCTGATGGTGAAAAACCTCTATATCTTCACATTTCAGCTGGGGCTCATGTAATTATTCTAATCATATTATTATTATTTCCTTAAGTGGCTGGGATTAACATTAAAGTAATGGTGTATTCTTTGTGTTAAGATAGAATTTGCAACTGGACACCTACTACTTTTCTGGTTCTTTAGGGTAATTCTGGTCATTTCACATTACAGATTTATTTTCGTCTGATAGTTTAATTACAGTAGTATATATTATTAATTATTAATGCATATGTTTTATTTTATTAAAAATTATTTACTCAGTCTTTCATCTTATACTTATACAATTTGTTAACCTTTTTTATTCAACTTAGTAGAAAATCATCTTTCACTAAAATAATTTTCTAGCTAAGGAAATACTTGGTATTTGGGTGTAATTTTCATAATCCTAGAACCCTGACTGCTAAAAGTTATGTTCAAAGACCAAACACACGAGGTTGCATTGTTATTTAAGGCGTGAGGCACACCAAGGTGCAAATGTCTCCTTGAGGTCTAGGCGTGAGGCGCACATATTTTTAAAAAATTAAAATTATATATATACATACATTTAATCATTTATGTATCATATTTATCAATCAGTAACATAGTTGGCAAGGTGGCACAGCTAGATGTGACTGTAGTTGGCCACCAAAATGCCTAGGCGATAAGGCGTCTGCTATGTTGTCTGTATGTTGAAAAGTCGTTAACAATGTGCAATTTATACATTATTATTTTACTTCAAAAGTATATTGAACAATAAAATTTTATATACATTAACACTCAAAACATAATAACTAAAATTATGAAATACAATTATAAACACAATTATATGAATTCTTCACAATCAAAATTCAAAAATAAAACACTTGACATTAAAAACTAGTAGAAAAGTCAACAAACATCACGTAGAAAATAAATAATGATGACTTACCCATCACCCGTTACAAGTACAATAAGTAATAAAATTACACGACATAATAAATCCATGAGTTATGATGAGTCACTTAACTTGGACGGTTGGGCCAGCGACCAAGGCGTGAGTCATGGCGGCTTGGTGTCCAAGGCGTCGCTTTTCCCTTCTCCAGTGTCAGGACGCTTAGGCGCACCATAACTATGACCATTAAGTAATTTTACAAACTTCTAAGCATATTCAAAAAGTTTTTATAACAAGTTCAAGGACCATACTTATGTAGTATAGTGATACACTGATATAATTACATTATGCATAAGTATGTAGTTAAATACTTACAATTTTACATATATATATATATATATATATATATTAGTAGTAAACGCTAAACAACAATATAAATGCATATTTGAATATTAAAAAAAATACTTATAAGTTATAAACACATTTAATTATTTATTAAGTTAGTAAACACAATAATAATAGTGTAGTAAAGTACCCAATTTTTTTGAAAAAAATTGGGCAGCATAATCCTTTGGTATTTTGCAAAATAGTCTTTTTTTGGGCAAGAGTAGAGAAGAGATACGGAGAAGGGAGAGATTTACCTGGAGGAGGAGGCTGCAATTGATGATCTAGATTGCTTAGGGATTTTTTTTTACACAACTTCGATAAGGCGTGCGCCTTGAGTGCTCCTCATTGAATGAGCCTCGCCTCAGGCGAGGCGAAGCGCCCAACGTGGGCTAGGATGGGCCTCACGCCTAGGTGAGGGCCTAGGCACGCCTTTAACAACACTACTAGGCTGCACACAATTATAGTGAACATGATGCAAGTACCACTTGGTCATCTTTGAAGATGTCTGGCAATGTGAACTTTATTTGTTCTTTTAAACTGCATATTCTCTGTTTTAGGTTGTTTCACTTGCAAAAATTACCCTGATTTTGATTCACGCACCTATTTATGCTATTTCTAATTATTGGTTCATAGACTGCTAATGTCAGGTGTGCTAATGTCAGGTGTTGCATAAGGTGAAAAGATTACAATAAAAAGAATATTACAATCCTTTCAAATAAAATAGCATATAATCATGAAAAGGGTCAATCGTAACAATAATGAACTCCACAAATACTCTTGAAATTAGTTATGTTCCAAATAAACTAATAAAATATGAAGATCTGAACGGTTACAAGTAACGAAAGAACATGTTATAATTATACGTCTTCAATCTAGTTAGTGGTTCTTTAGTTTGAAGGATTAGGGGGAAAAAACCTCTATGCTTTAATATACTATATTTTTGTAATATGGTTCACTAAAGTGAGATTTAGTTTTTCTGGTAGAATTTTATGGAGAAATAGAGTTGTTTTTTCCTTGCAAAATATGCATCTAATTTTTGTTTTGGCTTGGTTTTATTTACTCGCTTCAAGAAGTCTGCATCTATTTACTGATATTATCTCCATTTTATGTATATTTTCATTAAGGAGAATGATTTGATGTATTGAACTCTGCAGTTGGAAACAACAGCAGATCGGATAAAGGCAGTTGACCGTGCATCAGATATGGTGGAAGAAATGCTGAAACAGGGCTCGTTAAATAATGGACCAAAGGTAGCATGTATCCACATAGAGGCTGTAATTATGATATAATCGAAATTTATCAAGTAGAAATTATCAATATTAAAAAGGTTTATTTTTTCTTTTTAGGTAACCCATCCCTTGAGCACATGTGTCTTCCTTGGTTTTGAGGCAGACCCATTTTTGAACATTGTTGCTCGTATTCGTGGACCAAATGTGAGCTGCTCTTTTACTCTTCCTCTCTATATCTCCCCATTTTATTATTCCTTTAATGTATTCAGCAAGCTTTATGCTCCCTTTGTATTTTTTTTGGTTTATTTATTTATATATTTTTTTGGGTGGGGGTGTCCTGTGTGAAATGGGAGGAGAACTTTCATTTGAATTCTGTTTGTCTTGGCTAACCACATGAAGTTGTTCGGTTGAGTTCCTTTTTATGTTTTTTCCTTTTCTTTTAATAAGGGGACCATAAAATTAGAATTTTAATTGATTATTTTGTAACATATGTTATAGGAGAGCTATTTTTTAATGGTCCCCAATATTAGCAAATTAGTAACTACAGTGAGATCTGTCATCTATGTGAGCTCATTTGTGCTGTTTGTCCAATGTTTTGGTTCAATTTATTCACTTCACATGCTGCAGTTTTTTGTTTGCATTCATATTGCATCATAGACCCCTTAGCTTAGTTTCCTTCTTTTAGCCAATTTTTTATGGTGCATTCTGCTGTTTGATGATTTTATTTCAAAGTTTATATTACTCACAACAAAGACGAGAGATTCTAATGTTTGAAGCTTTCTCTGACATCTCCATATGATTGGGAGAGTTTTTTGTGTGTCGCTGCTGTTGGGTTTTGTACATGCAGGACCAGTATGTAAATCACATTATGAATGAAACAGGAGCAACTGTCTTACTAAGAGGACGTGGTTCTGAAAATCCTGAAAGTGCACAGGGTGAAGGTAGTATATCACATGTGAACTTAAAGCAACTTTTCAATTTTATATTTTCCAGATAATACCTTAAACGAATACACTATGTTTTTTGTCAGGAGGACAGCAACCACTGCACTTATTCTTGTCAAGTAATAATCCTAAAAGTCTCGAACATGCAAAGCTTTTGGCTGAAAATCTTCTAGATACAATATGTGCTGAATGTGGTGCCTCCAGGTAATTTGGGTTTTTATATCTCTGGTGTACCAAGAGTCTCGGAATATTAATGGGAGAATGGTGCATGTCTTGGGTTATTGCATATTCAGTTGATGGTGCCGAATGTGGTGCATCCAGGTAATTTGGGTTAAGCCATCAAAGTGCCCAAAAAACAGGAAATGCGCACAAACTATAAACGGGGTGAGAAACAAACACACAAGAGAAAGTTGTGCGAGGCATCGACACTTGACTCCTCCTAAATTGGTGTTCAATGACACCTAGAGCGATAACAGCAAGGCTCAAAGGAACCAAATACCTAAGAAAAACTAAAAGAGAAAGGGGGAAAGCAGAGCATTAACAAAAGGGAGATAATGAAGGGGTAGATTGAGAAAGGGGTGATTGGAGAAAAGGGGGTGGGGAACAAATGTAAGTGAGAGAGTGAAAATCCAAATCTGGAGGGGGAAGGGAGAAGGGCGTGCAGAAGCGGAAAGCAGAGCATTAACAAAAGGGAGATAATGAAGGGGTAGATTGAGAAAGGGGTGATTGGAGAAAAGGGGGTGGGGAACAAATGTAAGTGAGAGTGAAAATCCAAATCTGGAGGGGGAAGGGAGAAGGGCGTGCAGAAGCAAGGCGAGATGGAAAGAGGGGAAGAGAAGTGGCTGGGAGGGGTTAGGGCTCTGACATATGGCCAAAGCCAAGAGAAGGGGAGTACCTGACTTGTTGTCTTGAGAGAGAGAGAGAGAGAGAGAGGAGAGAGAAAATTTTCCCGTCTCTTAGGAACTAGTTATAAAGTAAGCTTGTTATATGCACAATTATTGTACCATTCCATTAACTCAAATAATATAAATAGCAACTTTTAACATTTATGCTTTTTTTTCTGTCACAGGGTCTCCTCATGTAAGGTTTATGGTGCTTTGCCACCACCACAGCAGTTGTTGGCTGCTATACCAACTACCAATTTGACTGCGGGCTCTGTAACAGTTCCAGCAGTTTCCTCAGCTACTGTCCCAGTGGCCACTACTTTCCCTTCTCAAGGGGCCATACCAAACATAGGTAGCTATTCCTGGCCCTCGGTGACTTGTGGTGGAACAAGTTATAATGGATATGGTGGAATATATCCGCAAGCCACACCTTTGCAACAAGTTGCCTTGGCCCTTAGACAGTCAGCTTCTCCCTTCACTTCTACAGTTTCTCCCGTAGCGGCAGCAGCGAGCACAGCGTCGTTGTCAAGTATGAGTTCTTCTGAAAGGGAGAAACGACCTCTGCAAAAGCGAAAGTTTCAGGAATTACCGGTTACTTCAAAGGGGCCTGCAGTATTCCACCAGGTATTGTGTTCTCTCAACTTCCAAGCTTATCTCAACAGACATAAATTTGCGCTATTGCAATTAGAATGCTTCTAGAGAATAAGAATTTAATGAGAGATTGTAACGGACCTAACGGTTCTATATATTGTAACTACTAACTACTACATATTTATAATGGAAAAATTAAGAATGAACAAGTCAAAACATCTGTAACAAGAGTTTTGATGAGGGAATACTGAATTCTCATAAACTAGTTTACATTTCCTGGGTGCAATTCATTAATCTCATATAGCTTTTGAGTTACTCACGGGGAAGGACTGAGAAAGGATAGTTGTTCAAAATGTCCGAGAGAATGCTTTGCAATTTTTACTCATGTTGAGATATTGATGTTCTAGGAATAGTGTGCTGCACATAAACCTTGTAAATTTGAGCTGCATGAGCTTGACTTTGTGGCATTGTAGAGGGCAAACTATCAGTGCACTCTTTGGCATGAAATTAACTGGAAGTAATGTTGAGATCTTCTTACTAAGTCGATGATTTTGATGGATTAACCGTGCTTCCCAAAGCAACATAACGAGATGTGCACATTTCTTGAGAATGGGTTGTCGTCGTTATATGTTTGAACATCTAATTTGTTAATACAAAATCAAATCCAGATGTATTGTTGCAAAAAGAAATCAGTTGTTTATTACTTACAGAATTTTAAAAAAAAGAAAAGAAAAAGTCTGATTTATTTTCTAAACCATAGATCACTTTTGCTATTATATAAAAAATTAACGAGTTCTAAAGTAACTTATTTATTTACTGATGAGGATATATATGAGCTTAGTTGAACCGAGTTTATTTGTGTGGTTAATGCCCATTCAAACTTGGCAAATCCTGATTAGATATAGGCTTGGTTTGAACAGAGGTGACTTGGTTTTACCTTGTATGGGTTGCAAAGATGCAACCAGTAGAGTGATCTATCAAAATCGAGTTGGAATGGTTGATTTAGTTGTTTGTCTGGAGAGCAGATTGATTGGTGAGGGAGGCTTCAACTTGGATACTCTTATGAGCTGTTGTGTGACTGGCATAAGTGACCCACTATGTATTTATGTTTGCGATCATTCTGTTTCAGTCTTATCAGGAGTATTATCACTAATTTATATTAAGAAAATCCCATGAGATACAGTAATAATATGCATGTATTGATTCTTATTGTTTAAATTTTGAATCTCTAGGTCAGTAATGAGGTTCACATGAAATGCCTTTTTTAAAACTTGTTTGAAAAGCTTAATTTTTTTTTCTTCTGACTTTACTACTCTATATTCCAGGTATTTTCTCTGACCTTGTATGAAGCTAACAGGCTGATACTGGACCTCTCTGTTGGACGTTTGTATGTTTCACAGGGTTTTTCAATGTGGGGCGGCATGGATTCATGGATGCAACTTTTGATGCTTATATCTGGAGATCATTTAAGTCTTTTTTATGCTTGTGCATTTTTTTAAGCATCTGCATAGAAATATTAAACCCCAAACACATGCACCAACTATCAAAATTTTATTATTTCAACATGAAAGGAAGTTTCCATTTGTCGCATGCATAGTTATCCGGATGTATGGCTCTGCGCTCTTGAGTTGATGTGAAAGTATGAAGCTTACACGCTTTGTCATTATCCCAAATACCCCACATTCGTCTCAATATCGTGTGCTAACTTTAGTTCATTCCTATTCATATTTCAATTATTAGTATCACATTACACTTGATCATCCCCGTCACATATTAGTTTCTGGTGCTCCACTTCTCCTTCTCCCTCGCCCACTTTATATATGTTCTGTCCGTGCACAATATAAGCATATAGAAATCATATCATAGTTTTCTGGATAATGGGAATACTGATCAAAAGATTCCAAGTTGTTGTTAATGCTCTATTTTAGTTATAATATTTTATCAAATCAGAGTAAAGCTTTGTTGAGGATCTATTTGGATTGTTTTCACAGAATATGTTGCAGGATTCAGAATTTTTAAAGCCACGTAGTCCAACGTCAAATATGGGTGAGAGAAATATTTCAACCATGCCATCTCCAAAGAAGTTGACCCAGCAAGCAATCAATGGACTTGCACCACCCCCTCCAAGGAGCATGCCGCCACCACCTCCTAAATTCAATTTCAATTCAACACCACCTGTTATGAAGTTGCCTGAGGACAGTCATGTTCGGAGCAAAACGAAATCTGAAGCTGTCCCTGGTACTTGTTACCTTATGTTTTTGCAATTTTGTAACATCTCAAACAATGTATGTTGATGGCAGGACTCAAGCTACCTTCCTCTTATAGTATTGCTTGCTTGCATCTTTTGCATTGCTGAACAACAAACATGCTATTAATTATTTTTTAAAATTGTTTCAGATACATTAGTCCAACTAATGGAGTATGGAGACGATGATGAAGACGATGATGACGTCGATTATAAATAGACCAATAATATCTAATTATAAATAGAATTGGGCTTTCTACACTACGAAAGATTGTTCGCTGTGTGAAATTTACGACTTTGTTGATTGTTTTATTATGGGTGATGACAGAAGTTGAACCTCCAAAGCACTATGCAATTCATTAGTCAATTGGAGCTGGGAAATTACTGAAGTAGCATGAAGCTTATGGGAAAGCATGATATTGTTGGTGGTTGGAACTAGAATGCATTGATTATCTGCTCTATGGCATATGTAGGTTATCAATCTGTCAATTTTGTCATTTGTGGCATTTCAGCATTTGTTGTTGTAACTTATAAGGTCAAGGGGGGTGTTTTTGTGCATCTTGGGCTCTATTTTCGCTGTACCTTGTAAATTGATAATTTTTACTGATCTCAGCAGTTTTAGTAGTTGATTTTAAATCATTCTTGCCAAAAATGCATGTGTGAAAAATGTATGATGCAGTAAAGAAAATGAAACAACACAATTTCAAGCTGTCCAAGGTATATAAAAATGGGATGAATAACTTCATAAGTTGAGAAAGTGGATTGGAGGGACCTTCCAAATTATCTACTCTTCTGCAATATGCACTACAGTTGTGTCACTACATTTCATGAGCAGAGGTACTCACAGCTGTGAGTTCATTAGGTAAACGATGAAATCTGCTCAGAGATCAAGACACCAGTCCCTAATGTTGTAGCAATACCATAAAATATGGGAATTTATACCTACGTTCATGCCAGACCTTATGGTTTTAGAGCATGCTTGATTCACTTATGGTTATTGCTTTTTCTAATTATTCAGACTACTAAATACAAGATAATATAATTATTGTGATTGGTTATATAATTTGAAAAAATAATATATATTTAGTTCGGATTTTAAGCTTACCCTTTATCTAACATAATTTGTATATCCTCCTTTAGCGACGGTTCGGTCCGTCGTTAGGTTTTAGCGACGGGCTGAACCATTGCCCAGTCTGGCGTTAAAGAGGGGTATGCAAGGTATGTTGAATAAGGGTATATGCTCTTGATCATTTCTATATATATATATATATATATATTTAGATTTACTTATTCAAAATTATTAAAAAAAGAAAATAAGGTGGAAAAATTCGCTTATTTGGGTCAGTTTTATACTAAAAATTGGAACTAATAATTTCAATTTTAAAATCTGAAGAAGCAACTCTTCCCTTTCTTTTTTTCAATTTTGCCAAAAATCTGATTATATTGACGAAATAAGAGAATCTAAAAAAGTGAAGTCCACATTATATTTGAAAAAAAAGAGAGAGCAAGAATCTAATATTGAATTTGACATAATTTCAACAGTATTTGACATTTTTTTTTTTGGCTAACATTCTTGAATCTCAAGAACTCGTACGTCCAAGTCTTATAAGTAATTTTTTTTACCATTGAGTCATCTCATGAGCGACTCGGTTATTTTAATGATTGAATTTACAATCTAATTAAACTTACAATCTAGGTCGGCTACATATTCATATTTTCTTGTTTGAAGCTCTAGAATTCATCGTACCTTACCAAATTCTATATTAAAACAACTGATTATTTTAATGGGGCACTGTAATTATAAATATAGTTTGGAAAATAGTGCTCCATTTTTTTATTGAGCCCAAGAAGATAATTTAATTATAACTCATGGATTATAATCCGAAGAGTATTAATCTTAGGATTAAATAGTCTTAGTCATGTGTTTGTTTTTTATGAGATTATTCAATATTTGGTTTTTTATGGGATTATTCATAGAATAACTTAAAATAATCTCATGTTATATTTATTTTTTTAGGATTAATTAAAGTATTGGATTAAAAAATATCATTTAGACTATTATACCCTTACCAATAATAACATATTTTAAACTTATTTATACATAATTTTTTTTAATATTTACTGATTATATATACACCCCCATGCCTACCCCCACCTCACTCCACCTCACCCCCACGCCCACCCCCACGCCCACCCCCACCCCCACCTCCACCCCAATCCCAACCCCAAAAAAATAATATTTTTTGATTATGTACACACTCCGACTCTGCCCACTCCCCCCTACCCACTAAAAATAATATTTAGCGATTATGTATATACCCCAATCCTCTTCAAAAAAATAATATTCAGTGATTATATATACCCATCCCACCCCCCAACCTCCAAAAAAAATAATATTTACTGATTATGTATACAACCACACCCCGCCCACCTACCCCCCCACCCCCCATCCCCCTCCCCACCCCAAATGATATTTACTTATTATGTATACACCCACCCCTGCCTAGCCCTAGCCCCAACCCCACCCCACCCCACCCCAAAAAAAAAATATTTACTGATTATATATACACTCCCACTCGCCCATCCCCCACCCGTCCACCCCCACCTTTTACCCCTCAAAAAAATAATATTCAGTGATTATGTATACACCCCATCCTCCACCATCCACAAAAAAATAATATTCAATTATTATATATACACCTCACCCCACCCTGCCCAAACACAACCCCTACCCCCACCCTCCTCTCCCTCCCCCTCCGCCTCCCCCAATAAAATAATAATATTTAGTCTTTGTATCAGTAAGTTTTAAATTATCAGTAATAATAACAGAAATTGCAGGATATGATGGTAAGATTGAGGTTAATTTAGTCTAGTAATTTTTAATTCCAAATGTTAGGGATTATAATACCAGGTAGAACGTACTATTAAATAATCCCTCATCTTAAACTATTTTATAATCTCATGACTAATAATCTCAAGCTCAAATTTAAAAATAAATAAGACACTTAAAATTAATAGTCATATCCAAGTGTAATCCTTGCAAACAAAAATAACCTTATAGTAAAACATTTCTGTTAAGTAAAGAAGAAAAAAGGAATTAGGACAACAGTCACAATTACGCTTTGTTTTTGAGTTTTAAAATAGACAGAAAAGAAAAGAAATAGACAATAAACGAAAAAGAAAAGAAATAAATAGAAAACTTGGCCAAAGTTTTCGTCCAAAATTTGTCTGATTTGGACGGAAAAGAAATTAGAATAAATAATTTTTTATAATTCTCATATTTTTCTCAACTTTTAATATAATAAATTTTAAATTACAACTCATGCCCTCAATTTATTTTTACCTACTAAACCTAATATTTTCATTATAACTAAAAAACGCAAGATTTTTTTTTTTAAAATTTCTATTTTTTTCTATTAAAAACTCAAAAACAACACAATTTTTTTTTTAAAGTTTTCTATTCTTTTTTTTTATTCTAATTTAAGTTTTCAATTCTTTTCTTTTCTGTTCAAAACTCATAAACATAGTGTTAGAAAAAGAATTTTTATACTACAGCCACGCCAGCTTAACTATTTTCATCAACTAGACCCATATTTCATGGAGGTCCTCTCAGCCACAGTCTTTTATGACACAAGTGGCTTGGCTTCTAAATAATTCATCTATAAGATAGAAAAATAAACCCCCATATATTAACGAAAACCACCCACACATTTTAAGTTGAAATAGACTGAAATTTGTTTTGGCTGGCAGTTACGGTGACAGGATGAGTTCCATCACATTATTTATCAGCCCAAGAGAAATTCACTAGTATGAGATAGAAGCCCCCCTATGACGGACAGAAAGATTGAATACATAAATCTACAGTTAAAGCGGTAACAAAAATCTTATAATGATTGGTAAGTAATACAACTTTCTAATTACTAAACGGATTGCAATAAAATGATAAATAAAGCTCTTAGAAACTTAAATGTAGTACAAATATTATAAGCAGCAGAACAAAATTTCTTACAATATATGGGAATCCATTACTCTTTGATGTCACTTCCTGTGGAAACTGTGCAATGATCTTGGGGATCCTTCAAATAGATCCATGAGGTAATTCTCTAGATCATCAGCATTGTACTTAATGTGCTTGTCACTTACGTGGTTGATATGTCTTCCTTCAAATGTCCGGTATGCCTGGATTACCTTGAGGGATGTTGAGATTCGAAGATCATCACGAAGCTGGCTATCTGGGATTAACCATCCGGTTTGACTCTTGTAAACCTCCTCAAAAGCAAGATAAAAGCTCTGCAGTCTCTCCTTTAGAAGCGTTTTTGAAATGGAATTTGAGCCAGAATTATAAAGACCCTCATCCCTTAGTAAGGAGAGGATTGAGCTCCACGTAGCTCGCTCGTAGTTCATCGCGTGCTGTTGGAATTTCCAGTTATGCTTGCGAATCCAGTCATCCCCTAAAATTGTTCTTAGCTCGGAACCCTTAACCTTTTCAGCCATGTAATGTATATTGTTCATCAAGAACAGGTGCCCCAGAGAATCATCCTTGTATAATTTGGATTTGTCATCGAGGTTGCATTCCAAAATTGAAGTAAGGGATCGAAAGTGTACCGCCATTGGAGAAAGATAGTGCCAACCTTTTCTGCTGTTATCCTCTTCAGTAACTGGACTCATGTCGGGAGAAAATGAAATGGGATCGTCTGTCTCATTGTCCTTGAGGAGCACATTGAGGGAGTCTCTATAATCTGTCAGGGTCCTAATGTAGTTCATTACATACCTAGTGAGATGGTGGATTCCACCACCAGCAAAGGCGCTAGTTGACATGTTTGATGCCACGGCATTCTTAAAATCAAGAAAAGTGGCCTTCACACAATCTCCCAACCTCTTTAAAATGTCCTCGCACTCACTTTTAATATATGATCCAGTTTCATCAGGGTATAGAGCCTCAATATCTGGAATAAGATCTGCTAGGACCTCGTACATGTCAAGAATGCGAAGCAACTTTTCTGGTTGGTGAGGACCAACTGCAATAGCTTCAGCGAAATTCAGAAGCTGCAACATAGAGGTCTTTGATGACTCTGCAAAACATACAACACTAACTGACTCGAGCTCCCCAAAAATCTGATCAGTAAGCCATTTTTCACTAGTAAGATAGACTCTCACAAATATCTTTATAGCTCGAATCCATCTCCTGATTTTGGAGTTCAAGGTACCCCATTCCATCCTCAGCACATCCTCAATGCTTGATTTCTCCACTTCAAGAATGAAGAGGCAGTCATCCAAGGCATCTTTTCGGACGTTGATATATGCCTGAGAGCACTCCCGACCATAGTTTGAATCAAACATTAAATTAACAATGCATTTGAGATCAGGAATAACATCCCGATGGATCAAGTCAATAATGAATTCCTCCGCCCCTCTGCTGATACTATCTCTTTGAAGTCCATCGTCAACAGAGTCATCTCCAAAAGAGATAATTGACCCCTCATCCACAGTAGTATCATCTTCGCTGGAACGGAACGACATGTGCTCAGGCTCAAAGGGCTGCCTATTCTGAACAAGTATGTGCCTAAATTCCTCCTCCAGCCTGGTCATGGCCGTCTGAAGAAGATCATGAGCTTTCCGCACAAGTGCATTCTCTTCACTATCTTTATTCAGGCTTAAACTCTCTAAACTTTCGGTCAATCTACGGGCTTCATCCACAGCCTTCAAATACTCATTAGCTTCTTCAGGACCACAATCCCATATCATCGACTGATCTACCTCCCAATTCATGACTTTATCATGAACCGAATTAAGCCGCTCTTCGATCTCACTCAATTCCTCATTGTTGTTTTCAGGGACTCGAGAGATGCTGGACAAATGGGAGCCTAGCTCCACCAAGATTTTCCTCGCATCATTTGTCAAATTCTTATTTGTCTCCAATGCCTTCACTATGTGCTGAGCCGCAGCAATTAAGTTCTCTTCTCCTTCCAGAGTTGGAATTACAGATTTATTGTCTTCCATTGCATATAACAACTCAAGACCACCAAGATCACAACATACAACAGCCACAAATGATGAAAAACCTTGAATTACCAAAATCCAGTAAAATAGAAGCTACCCATAAAAAAATTATCAAAAACCCTAACTATCTTAATCAAGATTCATGAACATGGCTCCAGACCAGTAATCAATTGAAGAAGTTGGAATTTCCCAATGAAGAATAATTTAATCAGTCAGGAAAGGAGGACAATTTTCCAGAACAATCCAGAAGCAAGTGCAAGGGAACCAGAAACAAATGATATAGGCAAGAGAAATTTGTTTAGGATCAATATCATACAATCACAGTATTCTTGGAGGGTGTTCCAGTAAAAGACCAAAGAAAGGGTAAGGAATATCAAATAGAACCAAATCACATGACAAATGGGAATTTAAGCTATTATTAAGAAGAAGAAGCTGAATACAAGCAGATTTTCAAACAAAGAGTGCTAAAATTGAAATAACTACCCACCAAAATCAGATCTTTATACATATAAACACACAACTACAAAAATCTGTTGAAGCCCAGTTCAAAAGTAAGAGAATAAGCGAGAAATAAACTGACCCTTTTGGAGATGATCTAAGAGAGAGTACTAATCAGAGCTTCCAAGGCAAGACTTTTCTCCCATGGCCGATCTCTGCAACTTTTTGTGGTCTTGTTAGTATTTATTTACTAGTAAATTTTTTTTGTTCTTATTGCTTCTAGCATTTTGGTTGCTTTTGACCATTGAAGAGTCTTTGTGGAAAAATAACATTGAGCCATGAAAAATGGGACACTTGTGTAAAATGGGAAGGGAATGGAATGGAATGGACTAATGGGGCACTCCAATTAAAATAAGGCAAGCGTAATTATCCGCTGCTTTCGTGTGTTTATCAGTATGGTGCTCCTGCCTAGACGTGTCGCCTATATTGTAGAAATTTAAAATTATTTTCTAGTTTTTGTCAACATTTGACCTGTTAATCTGTCCGCCTTCACAGGACTTTGACACGTTCCTGATTTTCCTTGATTCTCCCTGCTCTTATTTTCATTTTCCTTTTTATTTTGATAAAAAAAATTAATGGATAACACATTTTAATTTTGGGATATAAATGAATATACTCTCCCTCTATTTGTAATTTTATATTAAAAAATATTATTTTGAATGCATATTAAAATTATTATTTGTAATATGCTTAAAAAAACATTAGCATTAAATAACAATAATGTATTTAATTAAAAAGTTGCGTATGTGCACAGTTATTGAAATTGATAAAGTTTGATTTATATGTACAAAATTAAAATGAGGTAAAATTGTAGTATTGTCAAAGGCTTGTAACCAATTTCTACATTGGAATATTTATTAGTGTCATATATAGTGTAGTACAGGGCTTGCTATATGACACGTGCAGTTGTGGTCCATTCAGAACATAAATTTATTTCATGTTCAATACAACGTTGATGCATAGTATTCTCTGTCTACGGGTCAGTATTATATTGAATTATTGATCATAAAATAAACTTATCATGAAATTCACTTTATACTAACTACTCTCATTTGAAAGGAAAGATTTGACGACTTTTTTTTTCTCCATTTCCAGAAGCTGATTATAATTAGTTGTTGTTTTGCTTTATTCTTCAATTTCTAAGCATTGGAGACTTGGAGTACAGAAAAAATCAAATCAAAGACCAAATAATTGGAGTAACTTAACGGTTAACACTCTTAAAACAAGCTTAGTAGTTAGTTAGTGTACACGTTCTTGCAAATACTCCCCATACATCTGCTTGTTCCTTTTTTCTTTTTCTTTTTTTTTTTTGGCTAAAATTAAATTGTATTAAAGAAAGGGAAAAAATAAAAATAATGGGAAGATCCACCTACAGTGACAATCATAGGACAAGCCCTATGGTGACAACACTAAACAAAGCCAAAAATATAAACTAATGGCTGCATACAGGAGCTGCAGAATGCTAAAGCAAATAGTTCTTATCAATTGAGACACGACAGACCCAACAAAGCAGTCAAAAACTAAAAGAACAATAACATAATCAACTAACTAACTATTAACGTCAAGATCTTTTGTCACGTCTCAATTACGTAAGACGTCTTGATCCTGCACAGTAAACACGATCAACACCACAAGCTTGACGGCTTCGACAATCGGGGGTTAGCTCATGCGTGAGAGTCAGTATCGGTATTCACAAGGTTAACAATGGAGGATAAAATATCTAGTGTATTGAGAGAGATAAAATTCTCAGTCGTGTGTGTGCGTACCTTTTTCTTGAAGACTGACAAAGATGGCCCAGGCCCGCAGGCCAGGCCGCCCCGCCCAAGTGGCCCGTGATTTTTTTTTTTTTTTAAATAAAATGTTACTACTTGTGAGGCTTGAACACAAGACTTGTAAGTAAATAAATAAGAGTTCAAACCAACTAAGCTACAACAACTATTTGTTTTTAATGCAATTTTCAATATATTTTAACTATAATTAAAAATTATAATTAAGATATGTAGTTAATGTAGGTAATTAATTAATAATATTAATTTATAATACTATTAAAAATTTAATTGATTGAGATATGTAGTTAATAATTTCAAAGTATAAAACTATTAAACTAACAAATAACAATTATTAGTTTAAGTTAGATAATATAATTATAAAAATTATCAATTATCTATATATTAGTATTAATTACAGTATTTATTATTTTTAAAAGTAAAATAAATTATATTAATTTTAAAGAATCAAATTTGATTATATACTTTGAATTACTAACAATATATAATTCGAATCAACCACTAATTTTTTAGATTGCAAGTCCAAAATTTATACACAATAATATAGATAATTTTATTCCTTAATTATGCAATCCTCCTACTTATTGTAGTACATTTAGAAAGTAAATCAATCATTATCCCTTAATTATGCATTCCCCCTACTTATTTGAAAAGTAAATCAATCATTATCTTAAATCACGCCTTTAGAATAATATCTAAAATTATAATACTATTAAAATTTTAATTGATTGAGATATGTAGTTAATTTAAGTAATTAGAATTATTATTTATTATAAATTATTTTATTATTTTTAATATTTATTATTATTACTATTTTTGGTGTATCAAGATTTTGTAAAAAAAATAATAGAAAAAAGCCCGCGGGCCGGCCCGGCCCGCCCAACCCGGGCCACGAGCCTAACAAATCTGGCCCGCCAAAACCCAGGCCTTTTCGGCCCGGCCCGCCGTTGGCCCGGCCCGCGTTCAGCCTGGCCCAGCCCGCCCGTTTGCCAGGTCTAGTTATACTCTCTTGTCCGATTTTCGTGCCACCAACTACTATCTGACACAGCTCTCCACTCCTCAGTGATTTCTGCCGACTGCATGCAGGTTGTCACCTTTTTTCTTCACTGTGCATGCCGTCGGCCGGCTATAATCTCATCCACATTAATGATCTGCAGACTTATGGTCCACAACCTTCCTTTTTCATCATTACAAGTCAAAGACTTAGATATTAAAAGATCTAATGGATGAACCCATTGACCCGGTCTAATATTATGGAGATATAATAAAGATAATGTAAGGATTATGCCCAATAACTTTAGGACCCAATAGTGAAGATCCAATAGACTAATTAAATAAATAGGCCCACTCCATTCGGCCCAATAGAGGAAATATCATGTGACGCCCCCAAAATAGGTATACAACACTTATTCTGAGTCGTCAAAATACATGGTACAAAAACAACTACAACTTTATTAATACAACATAAAAACTGTGAGTTTAAATATAAATATTACCATCTAGACAATATCCACACTCAAATAAGTCATCATTACAATTATTGATACATTATTTTATAAAAATGGTGAGGACTACTAAAATGACTTTCTAGAACCTTCATTCCGTACCCCGACTGTGACGACCCCAAAATAGGTCCATTCCATCTAACCTATTCTGAGTCGCCAAATACATGGTACAGAAAATAATTACAATTTTATTACAACAATTGTCGTGCAAAATACAACAACACATATGCTGTGAGTTTGGAAACAAATATATACAAAATGTGACTCATGTCCCAATCGTGGACAACACCTCACAATGACACCTTACATAAAGGTATAGTCAAAAACTGTTTTAGAAATTAAAATCTTTGGAAAGTGCTCAAAAAAACCTTCGTACATGGGAGGTCATGCTTCTAGGTTGTGATAGATATCATATGGCCACAAAATTATCCTTGGTTGACCCAATAGACCAAAAAAAAATGAGAAGATTACTATCATATTCTTCCCAATGGGGAGTCTTCTCTTGACATATCATTATCTCCACTGTCTCTAATTGAGAATTATACTTCAAACAAACACCAAGATTATATAGGTAGTGCTCGTAAATATACTCAGCAAGTGGATGAGTACATCCCTGTCTTGTGATGAAACGAGGTTGTATATCATTAGACATCTGGTATGATAGTGGAAATACACCCTTCCAACGTTGGGTTCGCCTCACCCTATTTGATTCACCAAATATAACTACTAAATGATGTATACAACACTTTTCTATACTACTTAGGGGGAACCTCCACAGCTAGAGACCACTGTTCTATTTTTTCGTTACCCTCGCTCGACCCAACTACACTCTTATTACCTGAAAGGAATTATGAAACAAAAGGGTGAGCACAATTAGCCCAGTAAAGAATATCATGACTAAAGATAAATAATTTATCAATAGCCTTTAACAGTAATAAATCAGAGATTTAGAACATATGGTAGATGATAAAAATTTTAACCATAGTTGCAGTGGAACGAACAATCCATTAGAAGAGTCAAATAGACCATAAAGTCTATTATCTTCTCCATGTTAAAATCCACCAACAATATTTTATCCCTGTAACATCACTCAACAGTTCCTTTCCACAATCATATGAATAACTAATTATCATAATTGTGATTCTAAATTTTTCTTCGCACCCAAGACGAAGAATATTTTCATCACTTGTCTTTACCTGAAATATCAAAGATCATGGTTATACCAATTCACAGTTCCTGTTCATAATCATGCTAATAAATCCATCTTTGCACTACGGTCAAAGATATTCATCAACAAACCATCTTTGCACTACGGGCCAAAGATATTCAACAACAGTTCATCTTCGCACTACAGGCCAAAGATATTCATCAATAATTCATCTTTGCACTACAGGCCAAAAATATTCATCAACAATTCATCTTTGCACTACAGGCCAAAGATATTCATCAATAATTCATCTTTTCACTACAGGCCAAAGATATTCATCAACAGTTCATATTTGCACTACAGGCCAAATATATTCATCAACAGTTCATATTTGCACTATAGGCCAAATATATTAATATCTCAAAGAAATATATAATCATTTCAGAATTATATAAACAATAATTATAACCATGTTGATTAATTCACCTTTACACTTAAGCTAAAGATATTTAGTTATAAATTCAATGGTCATGATCATACCAGTCAACAATTCAACTTTGCACTACTGGCCAAAGAGAACCCATAGTCATGATCATACTAACAATCTACCCATCTTTACACTCAAGTGAAAGAATTTCAACATCAGGGTTATAAAAATATTATATATGATAATAAAAATAATATGATCAAAATATAAATTTAATTTCAAGAGTAATATTCATAAATTAACTATAATTTGGTCAGAAAAAGAAACCAATTTCGTCGTAAATAGTAACTCGTGAATAGTAACTCCGACACAAAAAAGTAGAAATTTTATAATAAAATTTATACTAATATTTCGGTATAATGATAGTGAAAGAATAACATTTTTTAAATTTATAAATAATTTATTTTAATTGTTTACACTTTACTAAATAATGCATTTAATCATCCTAAAATGCCAAAATCATAAGATTTCATTACTAATAACCAAAACCCTCATAAAAAATCTGCATATACCTCATATAGGATTCTCAAGCCATAAAATCCTATTTTCCAATTTTCTTACTTCGCATAACATATTTAATTCATTTACTCATAACTAGTCTATTTTTATGAAAAATACCAAATCAGTTCTAAAAATTTTTTTTTATGGGATTTAGCAGAATATAGTCCCATATTGAACATATATTTTTCTCAGAATTTTTAAAACTCATTTACTATTTTTCATATGGCCAAAACAGCCGAATATTTAGACATTTATCATAAATTGTAATTTTATCCAAAAATTACAAAATTCACAAAGTACACTGATATTATATAGATATATTTCCAATAAAAATTTCATCAATTTTGGAGTTAACCACAAGGAGTTATTAGCGGTTACTTTTAAAATAATTTTTTCCCGTAAAATTCATAACTCTTAATCTATACATCCAAAAATCACTATTTTTGGACACAATTAATAAAACTCATCAAAATATCATTTCAAATTTTTCTAAAATTTTCTGAAGGTTAGAAGAATTACGAACTGAAAAACATAATAACCCTTAAAATCCCTTACCTCAAAAGAGCAGTACTTCTGATCGGTATAAGGCTGAAAGAAACTTGTACTGAATAACAACTCTGAAAGTATCTAAATACTCACTAGAATATACTTGAGAATATAGAGAGAAAGAAAACTTGTTTCTGGTGTGATTTTCAATTCTAACTTAAGCACCTATTTATAGGAAAATGCTAGAACGCCAAAGGAGACTAAAATAATAAATTAATATTATTTATTCTCTATTTTCTACACACCAACCATCAGCAATCAAAGCATGCCAAGGCTGAAAAAAAAATCCCAGCAGCCCACATGTGTTCTACAACCAAAGTGGGTCCCACCCATAAAATAATAAAAATTATTTTATTTTTTGAAACTTCAATAATTCATAGAAAATAACTTTTTTATCAGAAAATTCGAATCTCCCATTTTTTTTTATAAAAAATTCAATTCTCTACAACTTTAAAGAAGAAAATTTTTTCAAATTCCAAACAGAAATTGACCGAAATTCATAAACGGACGATTTTACAAGCTATAATCAAATTTCAGTCAAGAAATGGGGTCCACCGACACACAAAATATGTGTTAATAATTTAATACAACAAAAATACTCTTCCTCCTCATATACTCATATATCCCACATTCATTGTAAAACTATCACCATTAATATATTATTAAATATAATAATAAATTATTTTATCAGAAAAGATAAAATATTATTTTTCAACAATTGTCACTTTAAAAATTTTCTCCATCTATATCCACATAAAATTAATATTTTTCTCATCATATAAATCAATAATTAATTATTCACAAATAATATTACAGAATCACAGTACTGACAACCAGGCCGTTCCCAGGAAAGAGGGGGCCAAACCTCTCCTTAGACAGAACTTTCTAGACATTGCCAATAATGCTATCTAATAATATTATTCAAATAATATGAATTATTGATCTGATAATGGAGATGATGTGCATCAACAATTATTGAAACAACAATAATATAAAATATCAACGCAGCAATTATTGAATCAATAAAATAAAATATTGAACAGTAATTACTGTGACAATTATTCAGTAGTGTCTTCTTATGTAAGAATCAATAATTTCAAAAATATTGTGCAATACCGTCTGCTACTGTGCAATAACGCGTATTACTGTATTTTAACCATCGGGTATTCCAACAGTGTTAACGGTAACAACTACGCCGTTAATTATAAAAACTCAATTTTTGTTGTTATCTTCATCCAACCGTTTTCCGTTATGGGACCCACAAATAACTGTGCCGTCGTACGAATATTCCCCGACAGAAAGAATATTTTCCGACAACAATGATTATTTTATAACTACTTGTTTATTTTGAAAAATTTTTACATTTCACCCATAACTTTAACTTTTTATCAATTTAACCATTTACTGAATTGTAATTATAAGAAAAATTGAATACTTTTATTTCATAAAATTCGGGGTCTTACACCGACTAGTACTCGCTACATTCTCGCCTCCTGAGAAGAAAATAGAACAAAAGAAAAAGGGTGAGCTCAACTAGCCCAGTAAAGAATATTATGACTAAGATAATATAAAATAAATTATCGTTAGTCTTCAACAGGGAAAAATCTAATAGAATACAATAGACAACAAGTTTTAAATCAATATTCACAGCGGAAATAATAATTCATTAAAAGAGTTAAGTAGAGAATGAAATCTACTATCTTCTATATATGAATTTAAAAGTTCATCGTCTATCTTTTATCCCTGTAACATCAATCAATATATATCTGGAATCAAATATTCATTTTTGCACTACAGGCCAAAGATATTCATCAGTTGGTCATGTTCATCTCAACACCTGTTCATCTTTGCACTACGGGTCAAAGATATTCATCATAAAATCATTAATATTTGCACTACAGGCCAAAGATATTCAGTTATATCATCATTTAGGACTGAGGATGATGAAAAATATTTTAAAGAACGAATTCAGTGAAACAAAAGAATAAATGTTAAGGATTCGTATTTCGGTTTATCCATGTCCAAGAATATCTCATAAGTAATCATAGTGGAGTAAAATTCAAGAATGATCAAAACATGTATACAATCAAAGCTAGTATCCAGAATAGATATTTTGGACGAAAAATAAAAATTTAATTTTTCTGTGAATAGTGCCGTATACGTGCATAGTGACTCCGACACTAAAAGATAAAAATTTCACAAAAAAATATCATCATGCTTCGTGAATAGTACTCGTAAATAGTAACTCATAAATAGTAACTCATGAATAGTAACCCCGACATGAAAAGTTTTAAATTTGATAAAAATTTCCAACCAATATTTCAGCACAATGATATTGAAGTAATAATATCATTTTTGAATAAAATAACATCCCTTACCTGGTAAAGACAGTACTTCTAGTTGAAACACCGGATATAGACTATGACTTGACTTGCACCGTATAGCAACACTCACAGTATTAAAATACTCACAAGAATACGCTCAAAATATCGAGAGAGAAAGAGAGAGAAATCTTTAATTTCTGGTGTAATTTTCAATTCTAACCTAAGCACCCTATTTATAGGAAAATGCTTAGAACACCGAAGCAGAAAATTTAATAAATTAATAATGTATTTATATAAATTTTCAAGCTAATCGTAGAAAATCTGAAATCAGCCCATTCAACACACATGTGGAACACACCATAATGAAAAAAATATTTTTGTTATTTAAAAAATTTTAAACTTCTAAAAATTAATTATTTCGGAACTCTGGAACTTTAATAATTCATAATAAATAGCCATTTTATCAGAAAATTTGAATCTCAGCAATTTTTTTATAGGAAATTCAATTCTCTACAACTTTGCAGAAGAAAGTTTTTCCAAATTCCAAACAGAAATTGACCGAAATCCACAAACGAGCAATTTTAAAGGCTATAATCAAATTTCAGTCAAGAAATGGGCCCACAGACATGTTTAACATGCTTTAAATAATTTTTGTAACAAAAATACTTTTTCTCCTCATATACTCATATATCCCACATTCATTGTAAAAATATCATCATTATTATATTATAATAATATAATAAAATATTATTTTATCAGAAAAGATAAAATATCGATTTTCAACAATTGTCACTTTAAAAAAAATTTCTCCATCTATATCCACATAAAATAAATATTTTCCTCATCATATATATAAGACCCCAACTTATTATAAATAAAAGTGAATTTTCTTCTATTCATTATTCTAAATTAATAAGGTATTAATTTGATATAATGTTTTGGATATGGATGAAATGTGAAAATTTTACAAAATAAGCAAGTGGTTATAAAATATTCATTTTGTCGGGAAATATTCGTTTGGTCGTGGAATATTCTTTCTGTCGGGGAATATTCGTACGATGGCGCAGCAATTTGTGGTCCCCGTAACGGATAACGGTCGGATGAAGAAAATGACAAATTTTAGTTTTTACAAATAACGGCGTAGTTGTTACCGTTAACACTGTTAGAATACCCGGTGGTTAAAATACAGTAATACGCGTGGTTGCACAGTAGCACACGGATTGCATAGTATTTTTGAATTATTGATTATTACGAAGGAAGACACTACTCAATAATTGTAACAGTAGTTACTGTTCAATATTTTATTTTATTGATTCAATAATTGCTGCATTGATATTTTATATTATTGTTGTTTCAATAATTGTCACTGCACAGTATTTCCCATTATCAGATCAATAATTCATATTATTTGAATAATATTATTAGATAACATTATTGGCAATGTCTAGAAAATTCTGTCTAAGGAGAGGTTTGGTCATCTAATTGCGCGTCAGTAAGGATAAATCCTTATTAGAAAGCCCCCTCCTTCTTAGGAACGGTCTGGTTGTCATAAATGTGATTCTGTAATATTAATTGTGAATAATTAATTATTGATTCATATGATAAGGAAATATTTATTTTATGTGGATATAAATGAGGGATATATTTTTGTGGTTAAAAATGAAGGAGTTAATGTTGAGATTTTTATCAGTATTTTTGTCGGAATGGAGGTATTATAAATCAATCAGGGTTTTTGAGATATATTGCGGGGGTTATAATTTTTAATCCGACCGTTGGATCGTTGTGATTTTTGGATATATTATACTTATATAAGTTGAGTATATGTCCACAAATTTTGAACCGTTAAAAATGAACGTATGATTTGTTATGAATTTTAAGAGATGACTGGTTTAGAAATTATTGAAGTTTCGGAATTTATCATTTTGGTAGAAAATTTTAGAATTGGTGGGCCCCACTTTTGGTTGGTGAGAAATGTGCTGAAATTTTTATTCAAATGTGGTGGGTGGAAATAGTAGCAGGTAAAGTCATCAGGTTACAGGTAAAGTCTGCTTCGTCGTGCTAACATTTTCCTATAAATAGAGGGCTAAGTTAGAATTAAAAATCACACCAGAATTCATAAGTTTTTCTCTTTTTCTCTCTATATTATCGAGCGTATTGTTGTGAGTATACTTTGAGTGTTGCTATACGGTGCAAGTTTCTGTCAGCACTATATCCGAAATTTAATCAGAAGTACGGTTATTTTAAGGTAAGGGATATTATTTTCTTCTTAAATGATATTATTTTCTTCAATATCATTATACTAAAATATTGATATGTACTTTTTATCAAATTTGGAATATTTTGTGTCGGGGTTACTATTCACGTATACGACACTATTCACCAAAAAATAAAATTTTCTTCTTTTTGTCCAAGATGTCTATTATGGTTACTATCTTTGATTGTATCCATGTTTTGATCTTTATTTTTGAATTCTGCTTCACAATTGATTACTATGAAGTATTATTGATCTTGGATAAACTGTTATACGAATCCCTACTATTTGTCCTTCTGTCTCACTGGATTCATTTTTTTAAAGATATTTTTCATCATCCTAAGTCCTAAATGATGATATTACTGGCCTGTAGTGCAAAGATGAATGATTAACTGATGAATATATTTGGCCTGTAGTGCAAAGATGAACAGGTGTTGAGATGAACATGACCGACTGGTGATACAAATGAATATCTTTGGCCTGTAGTGCAAAGATGAATATTTGATTAAAGATGGTTATTGATTGTTGTTACAGGGATAAAATATTGATGATGGACTTTTAAATCTTAGAAGATAGTAGAACTCATTCTCTACTTGACTCTTCTAATGGTTTGCTGTTTTCGCTGCAGTTGTTGATCTAAAACTTGTTGTCTATTATATTTTATCAGGTTTTTCCCTGTTGAAGACTAATGATAATTTGTTCTATATTATCTTAGTCATAATATTCTTTACTGGGCTAGTTGAGCTCACCCTTTTCCTTTTTATTCCATTTTTCTTCTCAGGAGGTGAGAACATAGCAGGATCGAGTCGGGGTATGGAGTAATGGTTCTAAAAAGATGTTTTAGCAGTCCTCACTATTTTTGGAAAATAGTGTTTGAATAATTATAATGAGGACTTATTTGAGTGTGGATATTGTCTAGAAGACAATATTTGTATTTAAACTCACAGTATGTGTTGTCGTATTTTGCACGACAATTGTATTATTGAAGTTGTAGTTTGCTTTCTGTACCATGTATTTGGCGACTCAGAGTGGGTGTTGTATACCTATTTTGGGGGCGTCACAGTTGGTATCGGAGCTTAGGGATATGGTCTCTGGCGGAGATCGGGGAATAGAACTAGGAGGGGAGAGATTAGTAAATCCTTCGCTAGTGTGTCCTACCTAAGCTTTTTTGTTGGTCAGTCATAATATAGGGATATTATGTGATATGTTAATTTGTTTAATTAACCCTTGTTTTATGGCAGTATTTAAGAATGGCTGCTGAAAACGTTAACAATGGAGTGTATGAGACTGTGGAACAACCTTTAGTTACAAACTAGGAGAACGTGCAACGGGAAGACAATATTCCTCCTGTAAACAACACTACCGAACAAACGATGAATGATGGAATGTTTAGGAGCTTTTTGCAGTTCATGCAAAATCAGACGAGGGAGACTCGTGTACAAAATACGGGTGGAAGTGATAGCAACGCGCGGTTTGTCACAGCCAAGGAGTTCAAGGAGTTGGGACCACCAGAATTTAAAGGAAAGCCGGATCCGATCATGGCGGAAACGTGGGTCAAGCAAATTATCAAGATATTTGATGTCTTGGGATGCACGGAGGAACAGAAGGTTCCATTCGCCACCTTTATGTTTCGCGGTGAGGCAAACTACTGGTGGGAGTCTGTGAAGCGTACTCAGCCTGACGCACGCAACATGTCCTGGGAATCATTTCAAAAACTTTTTAATGACAAGTACTTTCTTGAAAGTATTCGTCATATGAAGGAGGTGGAGTTTATCAGACTGGAACAAAACAACATAACGGTGTCCCAGTACGAGGCGAAGTTCGCTAAGTTATCCAGGTTTGCACCTCATTTGGTAGAGAATGAGGAACGAATGACAAGGATGTTTCTGAGAGGTCTAAAACCCGAGATTCGTCAATACCTTATCTCTCATAAATTTTCTCTGTATTCAGATGTTGTCAACAGGGCTCAATTATTAGAGCGAGATAGTGAGTATGTTCAACCGAGGGACCACAACCAGGGTCATACCGGTGACAGCAGTCATCAGAGCGATGATAACCAACGAGGAGGGAAAAATACGAACAAAGGCGGTAACCACTCGGGTAGTCATCGTGGCCATGATAATAGGAGAGGTGAGTCAAGTGGAAATTTCAGAAAGAGGAGATTCAACAATGACGGGAAGACATCAGCAGCAACACCAGCACCAACAACAAATTCTAGGGGAGGAGAACGACCGCCAGTTAGATGTTACAAATGCGGGAAAGAGGGACACATCAGCCCAAACTGTCCACAACAATCCAAGGTATGTTACAACTGTGGAAAGGAAGGCCACATAGCTCGGGATTGTTCTGTAGCAAAACCAAGTTCAACGGGGATGGTGACTCCAAGGGCTGTCCCGGATAAGTCGAAATCAGCGGTTCCTGGAAGAGCGTTTGTCGTGACTGGCCAAAACGTGAGGAACCCGAACGAGGTGATCACGGGTAAGCTAATCTTGAACTCTTGCGAAGTTTATACCTTACTAGATACCGGTTCTACCCATTCTTTTATCTCTCCTGCTTGTGCTCAACGTTTAAACTTGACTCCGGAGAAATTAAACTTTGACTTATCTGTTGAAACTCCGTTGGGTGAAACCTTCGTTACATCTACAGTTTATAAATCTTGCATGATCCAAGTTGGCACTATCACATTACCTGTTGATCTTATCTCTTTAAAGATACTTGCTTTTGATGTGATTTTAGGAATTGATTAGTTAACCACTCATCATGCTAAAATTGATTATTTTCGTAAGGTTGTTAGTTTTTATATTCCTAACCAACCTGTTATACGAGTTCAAACTACTAAACCACTAAAATCAGTCACTGTCATATCAAGCCACAAAGCTATTCGTTTATTGAAAAATAGATGTCAAGCTTTCTTAGCCCATGTTATGGATTTGAACAAAGACAAGTCAGATTTGAATAATATTTCTGTTGTTAGAGAATTTCCCGATGTATTTCCTGAAGAACTTCCCGGTCTACCCCCAGAACGTGATGTTGAATTCTTTATTGACCTTGAACCGGGTACAAAACCCATTTCTAAAACCCCATATCGAATGGCTCCTATTGAACTTCAGGAGTTAAAAATCCAACTACAGGAGTTATTAGACATCGGTTTCATTCGTCCTAGTACATCTCCTTGGGGTGCTCCTGTTTTATTTGTAAAGAAGAAAGACGGGAGTATGCGACTTTGTATTGAATACCGAGAATTGAACCATGTCACCATTAAGAATAGGTATCCGTTACCTCGCATTGATGACCTGTTCGACCAGTTGCAAGGAGCACAATTCTTTTCAAAGATCAACCTTCGTTCTGGATATCATCAGCTGAAGATTAAAACTAAGGATATTCCAAAGACTGCCTTCAGAACTCGGTACGGGCATTATGAATTCTTAGTAATGTCTTTTGGACTGACTAATGCTTCAGCTGCTTTCATGGATATGATGAACCGTGTATTCAAGGAATATTTGGATCAATTCGTTGTTGTTTTTATTGATGACATCCTCATCTATTCCAAAAGCCGTGAAGATCATGGGCACCATTTGAAGTTGATACTTGAAAGGCTTTGTGAAAACAAACTTTATGTCAAGCTGAAGAAATGCGAGCTCTGGCTTGAGGAAGTAGCATTCCTTGGGCACGTGGTGTCAAAACATGGAGTATCTGTTGACCCGGCGAAGATTAAAGCAATACAAAGTTGGGAGCAACCGAAGTCGGTGACCGAAGTACGCAGTTTTCTGGGCTTAGCTGGTTATTATCGGAGATTCGTGGAAGAATTTTCTCGAATCGCTACTCCGTTAACTCAGCTGACTCGGAAAGATACAAAATTCGTATGGAGCGAGGAATGCGAGAAGAGTTTCCAAGAGCTCAAAAGGAGACTCATTTCGGCACCTGTTCTGGCAATACCATCTGGTACGGATGGATTTGTTATCTACAGCGATGCTTCAGGCAAAGGGTTAGGATGTATTCTCATGCAACATGGGAAAGTCATAGCCTATGCCTCGCGACAACTCAAAGAATATGAGAGGAATTATCCTACTCATGATCTGGAGTTGGCAGCAGTCGTATTTGCGTTGAAAATTTGGAGACACTACTTGTATGGGGAGAAAGTAGAGATTTATACGGACCATAAAAGCCTCAAATATTTCTTCAACCAAAAAGAACTCAACATGCGGCAACGACGTTGGCTTGAACTATTGAAAGATTACGATCACACTATTCAATATCATCTAGGAAAATCGAACGTAGTAGCTGACGCATTGAGTAGAAGATCATATGCTAGTACGAGCGCGATATTGTTAATGCAAAGGCCCATTCTGTATGACTTGCAAAGGATGGAGGTAGAATTAAAGACTCCAGGGACCCACATGATGATGGCGAATATACGAGTAGAACCGACTTTAATCGATAAAGTTAAAGCTGCTCAAGCTACGGACCTGGGGCTGATACATATGAAGAAGAAAGTGCAAGAAGGAGCTATTCCAGAAGCGAGAATCGATGAAGAAGGAATACTTAGATTCAACTCCAGACTTAGTGTTCCTAACGATTCTGACTTGAAGCATAGAATCATGATGGAGGCACACAACACCCCGTTTGTAATCCATCCTGGGAGTACCAAAATATATCATGATATTCGACACACATTTTGGTGGAACAATATGAAGAGAGAAATCGCGGAGTTTATCTCGAGGTGTTTAACCTGTCAACGTGTAAAGGCGGAGCATCAAGTGTCAAAGGGTCCATTGCAACCACTTGAGATTCCGGAATGAAAGTGGGAACACATTACTATGGATTTCGTTACAGGTCTTCCCAACGTATCTCAAGGCATAGATGCGATTTGGGTTATTGTGGATAGATTAACCAAGTCTGCTCATTTCTTGCCTATACGTGAGACTTATTCCCTTGAACGTCTTGCTCGTATGTATGTGAATGATATTGTGAGATTGCATGGCATGCCAGTATCCATAGTTTCGGATCGTGACCCAAGATTCACTTTATGATTTTGGGTTAGCTTGCAGAAAGCTATGGGCACGAATTTACGATTCAGTTCAGCATACCATCCTCAAACGGACGGACAATCAGAGAGGACTATTCAAATTCTTGAAGATCTATTAAGACTTTGTGTCCTAGATTTCAAAGGGAGTTGGGATAAGTACCTACCACTGGTGGAATTCTTCTACAACAACAGTTATCAAGCAAGTATAGGCATGGCTCCATTCGAGGCGTTGTATGGAAGAAAATGTTGCTCTCCAGTATGCTGGGACGAGGTGGGAGAAGCAACGTTGTTGGGACCAGAATTAGTACGCATGACTACAGAAAAGATCCAAATGATTCGACAATGTATTCAAACCTCACAAGATCGACAAAAGAGTTATGCTGATCATCATAAAAAGGACGTAGACTTTAATATTGGAGATTATGTACTGTTACGTGTTGCTCCATAGAAGGGAGTTACAAGATTTAGAAAGAGAGGAAAGCTCAATCCAAGATTTGTTGGTCCATTTGAAATTCTTGACCGAATAGGAAATGTGGCCTATAAACTCGCATTACCTCCAAGTATGTCTCGTGTTCATAATATTTTTCACATATCCATGCTTCGTAAATATGTGAAAGACCCGAACCATATTATTGCGTTAGAACCAGACGAGATAGCCGAAGATTTAACGTATGAAGAGGTACATGTTAAGATCTTGGATAAGAAAGAGCATGTCCTACACACCAAGGTTATACCACAAGTTAAGATTTTGTGGAGGAACCATGCTATTGAAGAAATGACATGGGAGTTAGAATCAGAAATAAAAGCAAGGTACCCTCACCTGTTTGAAACACCAGGTACGTACGTCAATTTTGAAGACGAAATTTTATAAGGAGGGAAGGTTGTAAGACCCCAACTTATTATAAATAAAAGTGAATTTTCCTCTATTCATTATTCTAAATTAATAAGGTATTAATTTGATATAATGCTTTGGATATGGGTGAAATGTGAAAATTTTACAAAATAAGCAAGTGGTTATAAAATATTCATTTTGTCGAGGAATATTCGTTTGGTCGTGGAATATTCTTTTTATCGGAGAATATTCGTACGACGACGCAGCAATTTGTGGGCCCCATAATGGATAACGGTTGGATAAAAAAACGATAAATTTGAGTTTTTACAAATAACGGCGTAGTTGTTACCGTTAACACTGTTGAAATACCCCGTGGTTAAAATACAGTAATACGCATGGTTGCACAGTAGCACACGAATTGCACAGTATTTTTGAATTATTGATTATTACAAAGAAAGGCACTACTCAATAATTGTTACAGTAGTTACTGTTTAATATTTTATTTTATTGATTCAATAATTACTGTATTGATATTTATATTATTGTTCTTTCAATAATTGTCACTGCACAGTATTTTCCATTATCAGATCAATAATTCATATTATTTGAATAATATTATTAGATAACATTATTGGTAATGTCTAGAAAGTTCTGTCTAAGGAGAGGTTTGGTCATCTAATTGCGCGCCAGTAAGAAGAAATCCTTATTGAAAAGTCTCCTTTTTCCTGAGAACGGCCTGGTTGTCATAAATGTGATTCTGTAATATTAATTATGAATAATTAATTATTGATTCATATGATAAGGAAATATTTATTTTATGTGAATATAAATGTTGGATATATTTTGTGGTTAAAAATAAAGGAGTTAATGTGGAGGTGTTTTATCAGTATTTTTGTCGGAATGGAGGTATTATAAATCAATCAAGGTTTTTGAGATATATTGCGGGGGTTATAATTTTTAATCCGACCGTTGGATCGTTGTGATTTTTGGATATGTTATACATATATAAGTTGAGTATATGTCCACAAATTTTGAACCGTTAAAAATGAACGTATGATTTGTTATGAATTTTAAGAGATGACTGGTTCAAAAATTGTTGAAGTTTCAAAATTTATCATTTTGGTAGAAAATTATAGAATTAGTGGGCCCCACTTTTGGTAGGTGAGAAATGTGCTGAAATTTTTATTCAAATGTGGTGGGTGGGAATAGTAGCAGGTAAAGCCATCAGGTTGCAGGTCAAGTCTGCTTCGGCGTGCTAACATTTTCCTATAAATAGAGGGCTAAGTTAGAATTGAAAATCACACCAGAATTCATAAGTTTTTCTATTTTTCTCTCTATATTATCGAGCGTATTCTTGTGAGTATACTTTGAGTGTTGCTATACGGTGCAAGTTTCTGTCAGTACTATATCCGAAATTCAATCAGAAGTACGGTTATTTTGAGGTAAGGGATATTATTTTCTTCTTAAATGATATTATTTTCTTCAATATCATTATGCTGAAATATTGATATGTACTTTTTATCAAATTTGAAATATTTTGTGTCGGGGTTACTATTCACGTATACGGCACTATTCACGAATACGGCACTATTCATCGAACATAAAATTTTCTTCTTTTTGTCCAAGATGTCTATTATGGTTACTATCTTTGATTGTATCCATGTTTTGATCTTTATTTTTGAATTCTGCTTCACAATTGATTACTATGAAATATTATTGATCTTGGATAAACTGTTATACGAATCCCTACTATTTGTCCTTCTGTCTCACTGGATTCGTTTTCTTTAAGATATTTTTCATCATCCTAAGTCCTAAATGATGATATTACTGGCCTGTAGTGCAAAGATGAATGATTAACTGATGAATATCTTTGGCCCGTAGTGCAAAGATGAACAGGTGTTGAGATGAGCATGACCGACTGGTGATACAAATGAATATCTTTGGCCTGTAGTGTAAAGATGAATATTTGATTAAAGATGGTTATTGATTGTTGTTACAGGGATAAAATATTGATGATGGACTTTTAAATCTTAGAAGATAGTAGAACTCATTCTCTACTTGACTCTTCTAATAGTTTGTTGTTTCCGCTGCAGTTGTTGATCTAAAACTTGTTGTCTATTATATTTTATCAGGTTTTTCTCTGTTGAAGACTAATGATAATTTGTTCTATAGTATCTTAGTTGTAAGACCCCGAATTTTATGAAATAAAAGTATTCAATTTTTTTTATAATTACTATTCAGTAAATGGTTAAATTGATAAATGTTAAAGTTAAGGGTGATATATAAATTTTTTTCGAAATACATAAGTGGTTATAAAATATTCATCGTTGTCGGGGAATATTCGTTTGATCGTGGAATATTCTTACTGTCGGGAAATATTCATACGACGGCGCAGCCTTTTGTGGGCCCCATAACGGAAAGCGATTGGATAAAAAAAACGACAAGAGTAAGTTGTTTATAAATAACGGCGTAGTTGTTACCGTTAACACTGTTGGAATACCCGGTGGTTAAAACACAGTAATACGCGTTGTTGCACAGTAGCACACGGTATTGCACTAATTATTAATTTTTACGTAAGAAGGCATTACTCAATAATTGTTACAGTAATTATTATTCAGTATTTTATTTTATTGATTCAATAATTGCTGCGTTGATATTTTATATTACTGTTGTTTTAATAATTGTCACTACACAGTATTTTCTATTATCGGAGCAATAATTCATATTATCTTAATAATATTATTAGATAACATTATTGGCAATATCTACAAAGTTCTGTCTAAGGAGAGGTTTGGTCATCTAATTGCGCGCCAGTAAGGAGAGATCCTTATTGGAAAGCCCCCTCTTTCCTGGGAACTGCCTGGCTGTCAGTAATGTGATTCTGTAATATTATTTGTGAATAATTAATTATTGATTTATATGATGAGGAAAATATTGATTTTATGTGGATATAGATGGAGAAAATTTTTAATGTGACAATTGTTGTAAATTAATATTTTATCTTTTTCTGATAAAATAATTCAATTAAATATATTATTTTAATAATATATTAATGGTGATATTTTTATAATGAATGTGGGATATATGAATAAATGAGGAGGAAGAGTATTTTTGTGGCATTAAATGATTAACACATGTTTTGTGTGTTGGTGGACACAATTCTTGACTGAAAATTTATTATTGACTGTAAAATCGCCCGTTTGTGAATTTCGGTCAATTTTTGTTTGGAATTTAGAAAAACTTTCTTCTGTAAAGTTGTAGAGAATTGAAATTCCTATAAAAACTCGCGAGATTCGAATTTTCTGATAAAATGGCTATTTATTATGAATTATTGAAGTTCCGAAATAATTGATTTTTGGAAGTTTTATTTATTTTTATTAACAAAAACGTTTTTTACACTTTGGTGGGCCCCACTTGCACATGTTGATGGTTGAATCCAGATTTTCAAAGGTGGGCTAAGAAAAATTTATAATTATATTATTATTTTATTAAATTTTCTGCTTTGGTGTTCTAAACATTTTCCTATAAATAGGGTGCTTAGGTTAGAATTGAAAATCACACCAGAAACTGAAGTTTTCTCTCTATCTCTCTCTCTCTATATTATTGAGTGTATTCTTGTGAGTATTTTGATATCTTGAGTGTTGCTATACGGTGCAAGTTCGTTCAGCGTTATTCCAGTCAGGAGTACTGCTCTTTTGAGGTACGGGATTGTAAGGGATAGTAAGGGATAGTAAGAGATTTTAAGGGTTGTTATATTTTTCAGTTTCGTAATTTTTTCTGACCTTCAAAAATTCTGAAAAAATTTGAAATGATATTTTGATGAGTTTTCTTGATTGTGTCCAAAAATAGTGATTTTTGGATGTATAAATTGAGAGTTATGAATTTTATGATAAAAGACTATTTTAAAAGTAACCGCTTATAATTCCTTGTGGTTAACTCTAAAATTGATAAAATTTTTATTGGGAGTACATGTATATGATAGAAGTATACTCTGTAAATTTCAGAATTTTTAGACAAAAGTACAATTTTTGATAAATGTCTAAATATTCGGATGTTTTGGTCATATGAAAAATAGTAAATGAATTTTAAAAATTCTGAAAAAAAATATATGTTCAATATGAGACTATATTCAGCTAAATCTCAGAAAAGAAATATTTTTGGAACTGATTTGATATTTTTCATGAAAATAGTCTAGTTATGAGTTAATGAAGTAAATATGTTATGTGAAGTAAGAAAATTAGAAAATAGGATTTTATGGCTTGAGAATCCTATATGAGGTATTTGCAGATTTTTTTGATAAGGGTTTTTGGTTATTGGTGATGAAATATTATGAGTTTGACATTTTAAGATGATTAAATGCATTATTTAGTAAAGTGTAAACAATTAAAATAAATTATTTATAAGCTTAAGAAATGTTATTCTTTCAATATCATTATACCGAAATATTGGTATAGATTTTATTGTGGAATTTTTACCTTTTTGTGTCAGAGTTACTATTCATGAGTTACTATTCATAAGTTACTATTCACGAGTTACTATTCACGATAAAATTGGTTTCTTTTTCTAACCAAATTATAGTTGAGTTATGAATATTACTCTTGAGATTAAAACTATGTATTGATTATATTGATTTTATTATCATATATAACATTTTTATAACCCTGATGTTGAAATTCTCTTTCACTGGAGTGTAAAGATGGGTAGATTATTGGTATGATCATGACTAGGGTTCTCTTTGGCCTGTAATGCAAAGTTGAATTGTGACTGATATGATCATGACCATTGAATTTATAATTGAATATCTTAAGCTTAAGTGTAAAGATGAATTGATTAACATGGTTATAATTATTGTTTATATAAATTCTGAAATGATTATATATTTGAGATATGAATATATTTGGCCTGTAGTGCAAATATGAACTGTTGAGGAATATTTTTGGCCTGTAGTGCAAAGATGAATTGTTAATGAATATCTTTGGCCTGTAGTGCAAAGATGGTCTGTTGATGAATATCTTTGGTTGTAGTACAAAGATGAAATTGTTAGTATGATTATAATCAGGAACTGTGATTTGGTATAACCATGATCTTTGATATTTCAGGTAAAGACATGTGATGAAAGTTATCTTCGTCCTGGATGCGAAGAGGAATTTAGAATTACAATTATGATTATGAATTATTTATATGATTGTGGACCAGAACTATTGATTGATGTTAGAGGGATAAAACATTGTTTGTAAGACCCCGAATTTTATGAAATAAAAGTATTCAATTTTTCTTATAATTACTATTCAGTAAATGGTTAAATTGATAAATGTTAAAGTTAAGGGTGATATATATTTTTTTTCAAAATACACAAGTGGTTATAAAATAATCATTGTTGTCGGGGAATATTCGTTTGGTCGTGGAATATTCTTTCTGTCGGGAAATATTCGTACGACGGCGCAGCCATTTGTGGGCCCCATAACAGAATAACTGTCGGGTGAAGAAAACGATAAATTTGAGTTTTTACAAATAACGGCGTAGTTGTTACCGTTAACACTGTTGGAATACCCGGTGGTTAAAATACAGTAATACGCATTATTGCACAGTAGCACACGGTATTGCATAGTATTTTTGAAATTATTGATTCTTACGTAAGAAGACACTACTCAATAATTGTTACAGTAATTACTGTTCAATATTTTATTTTATTGATTCAATAATTGCTACGTTGAAATTTTATATTATTGTTGTTCAATAATTGTTGCTGCACAGTATTTCCCATTATCAGATCAATAATTCATATTATTTGAATAGTATTATTAGATAGCATTATTGGCAATGTCTAGAAAGTTCTGTCTAAGGAGAGGTTTGGTCATCTAATTGCGCGCCAGTAAGGAGAAATCCTTATTGGAAAGCCCCCTCTTTCCTGGGAACGGCCTGGTTGTCATAAATGTGATTCTGTAATATTATTTGTGAATAATTAATTATTGATTCATATGATAAGAAAATATTTATTTTATGTGGATATAAATGAGGGATATATTTTTGTGGTTAAAAAATGAAGGAGTTAATGTTGAGATTTTTATCCGTATTTTTGTCGGAATGGAGGTATTAAAAATCAGGGTTTTTGAGATATTTTGCGGGGGTTATAATTTTTAATCCGACCGTTGGATCGTGGTAATTTTTGGATATGTTATACATATATAAGTTGAGTATATGCCCACAAATTTTGAACCGTTAAAAATGAACGTATGATTTATTATGAATTTTACGAGATGACTGGTTCAGAAATTGTTGAATTTTCGGAGTTTATCATTTTGGTGGAAAATTCTAGAATTGGTGGGCCCCACTTGTGGTTGGTGAAGAAATGTGCTGAATTATATTTCAAATGTGGTGGGTGGGAATAGTAGCAGGTAAAGCCATCAGGTTGCAGGTCAAACCTACCAAAATTTTCCTATAAATAGAGGGCTAAGTTAGAATTGAAAATCACACCAGAAACATAAGCTTTCTCTCTTTCTCTCTCTATATTATGAAGTATATTTTGTGAGTTTTTAGATACTTGGTGAGTTGCTATTCATTAGTGCAAGTTTCCTTCAGCATCATATCCGATATCCAGTCAGAAGTACTGCTCTTTTGAGGTAAGGGATATTAAGGGATTTTAAGGGTTGTTACGATTTTCAGTTTCGTAATTTTTCTGATCTTCAAAAATTCTGGAAAAATTCAAAATGATATTTTGATGAGTTTTCTTGATTGTGTCCAAAAATGGTGATTTTTGGATGTATAGATTGAGAGTTATGAATTTTATGAGAAAGGACTATTTTAAAAGTAACAGCTTATAATTCTTTGTGGTTAACTCTAAAATTGATGAAATTTTTATTGGGAGTACATGTATATGATAGAAGTATACTCTGTAAATTTCAGAATTTTTAGACAAAAGTACAATTTTTGATAAATGTCTAAATATTTGGCTATTTTGGCCATATGAAAAATAGTAAATGACTTTTAAAAATTCTGAGAAAAATATATATTCACTATGGGACTATATTATGCTAAATTCCAGAAAATAAATATTTTTGGAACTGATTTGGTATTTTTCACAAAAATGGTCTAGTTATGAGTAAATGAATTAAATATGTTTTGTGAAGAAAGAAAATTGGAAAATAGGATTTTATGGCTTGAGAATCCTATATGAGGTATATGCAGATTTTTGATGAGGGTTTTGGTTATTGATGATAAAATTGTAAGAGTTGGTATTTTATGATGATTAAATGCATTAATTAGTAAAGTGTAAACAATTAAAATAAATTGTTTATAAATTTAAGTAATGTTATTCTTTCAATATCATTATACCGAAATATTGGTATGTATTTTATTGTGGAATTTCTATCTTTTGTGTCGGGGTTACTATTCATGAGTTACTATTCACGATTTACTATTCATGAGTTACGAATATTACTCTTGAGATTAAAACTATATGTTGATCATATTTGTAACGACCCCAAAATAGATCCATTCCATCCAACCTATTCTGAGTCGCCAAATACATGGTACAGAAAACAACTATAACTTTATTACAACAATTGTCGTGCAAAATACAACAACACATATGCTGTGAGTTTGGATACAAATATATACCAAATGTGACTCATGTTCCAACCGTGGACATCACCTCACAATGACACCTTACATAAAGGTATAGTCAAAAATTGTTTTAGAAATTAGAATCTTTGGGAAGTGCTCAAGGAAACCTTCGTACATGGGAGGCCACGCGTCTAGGTTATGATAGATATCATATGGCCACAGAATTATCCTTGGTTGACCCAATAGACCCCAAAGAAAGACGAGAAGATTACTATCATATTCTTCCCAATGGTGAGTCTTCTCTTGACATATCATTATCTCTACTGTCTCTAATTGAGAATTATACTTTAAACAAACACCAAGATTATATAGGTAGTGCTCGTATATATACTCAGCAAGTGGATGAGCACATCCCTGTCTTATGATGACACGAGGTTGTATGTCGTTAGACATCTTGTATGATAGTGGCAAACCACCCTTCCAACGTTGGGTACACCTTACCCTATTGGATTCACCAAATATAACTACTAAATGAACTTTTCTATACTGCTTCGGGAGAACATCCACAGCTAGAGACCACCGTTCTATTTTCTCGTTACCCTCGCTCGACCCAGCTACACTCTTATTACCTGAAAGGAATTGTGAAGCAAAAGGGTGAGCACAACTAGCTCAGTAAAGAATATCATGACTAAAGATAATTAAATTATCAATAGCCTTCATCAATAATAAATCAGAGATTTAGAACATATGGTAAATGATAAAAATTTCAACCATAGTTGCAGCGGAACGAGCAATCCATTAGAAGAGTCAAATAGACTATAAAGTCTATTATCTTCTCCATGTTAAAAATCCACCAACAATGTTTTATCCCTGTAACATCACTCAACAGTTCCTTTCCACAATCATATGAATAACTCATAATCATAATTGTAATTCTAAATTCCTCTTCGCATTCAGGACGAAGATAATTTTTATCACATGTCTTTACCTGAAATATCAAAGATCATGGTTATACCAAATCACAGTTCCTATTCATAATCATGCTAATAAATCCATCGTCGCACTCATCAATAATTCATCTTTGCACTACGACCAAAGATATTCAACAACAGTTCATCTTTGCACTACAGGCCAAAGATATTCATCAACAGACCATCTTTGCACTACAGGCCAAAGATAATCAACAACAGTTCATCTTTGCACTACGGGCTAAAGATATTCATTAACAATTCATATTTGCACTACAGGCTAAATATATTCATATCTCAAAGAAATATATAATCATTTCAGAATTTATATAAACAATAATTATAACCATGTTGATCAATTCACCTTTGCACTTAAGCTAAAGATATTCAATTATAAATTCAATGGTCATGATCATACCAGTCAACAATTCAACTTTGCACTACTGGCCAAAGAGAACCCATAGTCATGATCATACCAAAAATCTACCCATCTTTACACTCAAGTCAAAGAGAAATATCATCATTAGGGTTATAAAAATGTTATATATGATAATAAAATCAATATAACCAAAACATCTAGATTTAATCTCAAGAGTAATATTCATAAATCAACTATAATTTAGTTAGAAAAAAAAACTAATTTTATCTTGAATAGTACCCGTGAATAGTAACTCGTGAATAGTAATTCGTGAATAGTAACTCATGAATAGTAATTTCGACACAAAAAGGTAGAAATTCCACAATAAAATCCATACCAATATTTTGGTATAATGATATTGAAAGAATAACATTTCCTAAGCTTATAAACAATTTATTTAAATTGTTTACACTTACTAAATAATGCATTTAATCATTCAAAAATACCAAACTCATAAGATTTCATTACCAATAAACAAAACCCTCATCAAAAATCTGCATATACCTCATATAGGATTCTCAAGCTATAAAATCCTATTTTTCATTTTTCTTACTTCACATAACATATTTAATTCATTCACTCATAACTAGTAACTTTCATGAAAAATACCAAATCAGTTCCAAAAATATTTCTTTTCTGGAATTTAGTATAATATAGTCCCATAGTGAACATATATTTTTCTCAGAATTTTTAAAAGTCATTTACTATTTTTCATATGGCCAAAATAGCCGAATATTTAGACATTTATCAAAAATTGTACTTTTATCTAAAAATTCTGAAATTCACAGAGTATACTCCTTTCATATACATGTACTCCCAATAAAAATTTCATCAATTTTGGAGTTAACCACAAGGAATTATAAGCGGTTACTTTTAAAATAGTCTTTTCCCGTAAAATTCATAACTCTTAATCTATACATCCAAAAATCACCATTTTTGGACACAATCAATAAAACTCATCAAAATATCATTTCAAATTTTTCCATAATTTTTGAAGATCAGAAAAATTACGAAACTGAAAATCATAACAACCCTTAAAATCCATTACTATCCCTTACAATCCCTTACTATCCCTTACAATCCCTTACCTCAAAAGAGCAGTACTTCTGACTGGAATGCAAAGCCGAAGGAAACTTGCACTGAATAACAACTCTCAAAGTATCTAAATACTCACAAAATATGCTTCATAATATAGAGAGAGAAAGAGAGAAAGCTTATGTTTCTGGTGTGATTTTCAATTCTAACTTAGCCCTCTATTTATAGGAAAATTTTGGTAGGTTTGACCTGCAACCTGATGGCTTTACCTGCTACTATTCCCACCCACCACATTTGAAATATAATTCAGCACATTTCTTCACCAACCACAAGTGGGGCCCACCAATTCTAGAATTTTCCACCAAAAATGATTTATAACCTGCTTTCCGAATCAGCCACCTCTTAAAATTCATAACAAATCATACCTTAATTTTTAACGGTTCAAAATTTATGGACATATACTCAACTTATATATGTATAACATATCCAAAAATTACCACGATCCAACGGTCGGATTAAAAATTATAACCCCCGCAAAATATCTCAAAAATCCTAATTTTTTAATACCTCCGTTCCGACAAAAATACGGATAAAACACCTCAACATTAACTCCTTCATTTTTAACCACAAAAATATATCCCTTATTTATATCCACATAAAATAAATATTTCCTTAACATATGAATCAATAATTAATTATTCACAAATAATATTACAGAATCACATTTATGACAACCAGGCCGTTCCCAGGAAAGAGGGGGCTTTCCAATAAGGATTTCTCCTTACTGGCGCGCAATTAGATTACCAAACCTCTCCTTAGACAGAACTTTCTAGACATTGCCAATAATGTTATCTAATAATACTATTCAAATAATATGAATTATTGATCTGATAATGGGAAATACTGTGCAGTGAAAATTATTGAACAACAATAATATAAAATTTCAACGTAGCAATTATTGAATCAATAAAATAAAATATTGAACAGTAATTACTGTAACAATTATTGAGTAGTGCCTTCTTACGTAAGAATCAATAATTTCAAAAATATTATGCAATACCGTGTGCTACTGTGCAATAACGCGTATTACTGTATTTTAACCACCGGGTATTCCAACAGTGTTAACGGTAACAACTACGCCGTTATTTGTAAAAACTCAAATTTGTCGTTTTCTTCATCCGACAGTTATTCTGTTATGGGGCCCACAAATGGCTGCGCCGTCGTACGAATATTCCCCGACAGAAAGAATATTCCACGACCAAACGAATATTCCCCGACAACAATGATTATTTTATAACCACTTGCTTATTTTGAAAAAAAATCATATTTCACTCATAACTTTAAACTTTTATCAATTTAACCATTTACTGAATAGTAATTATAAGAAAAATTGAATACTTTTATTTCATAAAATTCGGGGTCTTACAATATTATTTTTATCATCATATATAACATTTTTATAACCCTGATGTTGAAATTCTCTTTCACTGGAGTGTAAAGATGGGTAGATTATTGGTATGATCATGACTAGGGTTCTCTTTGGCCTGTAGTGCGAATATGAATTGTTGATGAATATCTTTGGCATGTAGTGCAAAGATGGCCTGTTGATGAATATCTTTGGCCTGTAGTGCAAAGATGAACTGTTGTTGAATATCTTTGGCCCGTAGTGCAAAGATGGTTTGTTGATGAATATCTTTGGCCCGTAGTGCAAAGATGGATTTGTTAGTATGATTATAAACAGGAACTGTGATTTGGTATAACCATGATCTTTGATGTTTCAGGTAAAGACAGGTGATGAAAATATTCTTCGTCCTGGGTGCGAAGAAAAATTTAGAATCACAATTATGATTATGAGTTATTCATATGATTGTGGAAAGGAACTGTTGATTGATGTTACAGGGATAAAACATTGTTGATGGATTTTTAACATGGAGAAGATAATAGACTTTATAGTCTATTTGACTCTTCTAATGGATTGCTCGTTCCACTGCAACTATGGTTGAAATTTTTATCATTTACCATATGTTCTAAATCTCTGATTTATTGTTGATGAAGGCTATTGATAATTGAATTACCTTTAGTCATGATATTCTTTATTGAGCTAGTTGTGCTCACCCTTTTGCTTCACAATTCCTTTCAGGTAATAAGAGTGTAGTTGGGTCGAGCGGGGGTAACAAGGGAATAGAACGGTGGTCATCATTTAGTAGTTATATTTGGTGAAGAAAATAGGGTGAGGCGAACCCAACGTTGAAAGGGTGTTTTGTCACTATCATACAAGATGTCTAATGACATACAACCTCGTGTCATCATAAGACAGGGTTGTGCTCATCCACTTGCTGAGTATATCTATGGGCACTGTAAGACCCCGAATTTTATGAAATAAAAGTATTCAATTTTTCTATTTAGTAAATGGTTAAATTGATAAAAAGTTAAAGTTAAGGGTGATATATGAATTTTTTTTCAAAAATAAGCAAGTGGTTATAAAATAATCATTGATGTCGGGGAATATTCGTTTGGTCGTGGAATATTCTTTCTGTCGGGGAATATTCGTACGACGGCGTAGCTATTTGTGGGCCCTATAACCGAAAACGGTCGGATTAAGATAACGACAAAAAATTGAGTTTTTTTCAAATAACGGCGTAGTTGTTACCGTTAATACTGTTGGAATACCCGGTGGTTAAAACACAGTAATACGCGTTGTTACACAGTAGCACACGGTATTGCACCAATTATTGACTCTTACGTAAGAAGACACTACTCAATAATGGTTACAGTAATTACTGTTTAGTATTTTATTGATTCCATAATTGCTACGTGGATATTTTATATTACTGTTGTTTTAATAATTGTCACTACATAGTATTTTCTATTATCGGAGCAATAATTCATATTATCTGAATAATATTATTAGATAACATTATTGGCAATGTCTAGAAAGTTCTGTCTAAGGAGAGGTTTGGTCATTTAATTTCGCGCCAGTAAGGAAGATATCCTTATTGGAAAGCCCCCTCTTTCCTGGGAACGGCCTGATTGCCAGTACTGTGATTCTGTAATATTATTTGTGTATAATTAATTATTGATTTATATGATGAGGAAAATATTGATTTTATGTGGATATAGATGGAGAAAATTTTTAATGTGACAATTGTTGAAAATTAATATTTTATCTTTTTCTGATAAAATAATTCATTTAAATATATTATTTTAATAATATATTAATGGTGATATTTTTACAATGAATGTGGGATATATGATTAAATGAGGAGGAAGAGTATTTTGTTGGATTAAATATTTAACACATGTTTTGTTGGTGGACACAATTCTTGACCGAAAATTTATTATAGATTGTAAAATCGTCCGTTTGTGGATTTCGGTCAATTTCTGTTTGGAATTTGGAAAAACTTTCTTCTGCAAAGTTGTAGAGAATTAAATTTCCTATGCAAAGGACGTGAGGTTTGAATTTTTCTGATAAAAAGACTATTTATTATGAATTATTGAAGTTCCGGATTATTGTGTCTGAATTGATTTTGTAACAAAAATTGTTTAAAACATGTTTTTCATTTTTGGTGCATTTGTGTGGAAAATGTGTTTTTGATGTGGTGGGCTAAGGAAAATTTGGTTATAAATATATTATTATATTCAATTTTCTGCTTTAATGTTCTAAGCATTTTCCTATAAATAGGTGCTTAGGTTAGAATTGAAAATCACACCAGAAACTGAAGTTTTCTCTCTATTTCTCTCTCTATATTATCAAGTGTATTCTTGTGAGTATTTTGATATCTTGAGTATTGCTATACGGTGCAAGTTCGTTCAGCGTTATTCCAGTCAGGAGTACTGCTGTTTTGAGGTAAGGGATAGTAAGGGATATTGTCGTAAGAGATGTTATTTTTTATCAATGATATTATTTCATTCAATATCATTATACCGGAATATTGGTAAAAATTTTCTTGTGAAATTCTTATCTTTTCATGTCGGGGTTACTTTTTATGAGTTACTATTCACGAGTTACTATTTACGAGTTACTATTCAGGAGTTACTATTCACGAGCTACTATTCATGAGTTACTATTCATGAGTTACTATTCACGAGTTACTATTCTCTTTTTCTGACCAAATTATAGTTGATTTATGAATATTACTCTTGAGATTAAAATTATATGTTGATCATATTATTTTTATTATCATATATAACATTTTTATAACCCTAATGATGATATTTCTCTTTGACTTGAGTGTAAAGATGGGTAGATTTTTGGTATGATCATGACTATGGATTCTCTTTGGCCAGTAGTGCAAAGTTGAATTGTTGACTGATATGATCATGACCATTGAATTTATAATTGAATATCTTTAGCTTAAGTGCAAAGGTGAAATGATCAACGTGGTTATAATTATTGGTTATATAAATTCTGAAATGATTATATATTTCTTTGAGATAATAATATATTTGGCTTGTAGTGCAAATATGAGTTGTTGAGGAATATCTTTGGCCTGTAGTGCAAAGATAAGTTGTTGATGAATATCTTTGGCCCGTAGTGCAAATATGAAATTATTAGTATGATTATGAACAGGAACTGTGATTTGGTATAACCATAATCTTTGATGTTTCAGGTAAAGACAAGTGATGAAAATTATCTTGTTTTGGATGAGAAGAAGAATTTAGAACTACAAATATGATTATGAGTTATACATGTGATTGTGGAAAGGAATTGTTGATTGATGTTACAGGGATAAAACATTGTTGGTAGACTTTTAACATGGAGAAGATAATAGACTTTGTAGTCTATTTGACTCTTCTAATGGATTGCTCGTTCCGCTGCAACTATGGTTGAAAAATTTTATCATCTACCATATGTTCTAAATCTCTGATTTAATTCTGTTGAAGGCTATTGATAATTTAATTATCTTTAGTCATGATATTCTTTACTGAGCTAGTTGTGCTCACCCTTCTGTTTCACAATTCCTTTCAGGTAATAAGTGTGTAGCTGGGTCGAGCGGGGGTAACAGGAGAATAGAACGGTGGTCATCATTTAGTAGTTATATTTGGTGAATCATCTAGGGTGATGCGAACCCAACGTTGGAAGGGTGTTTTGCCACTATCATACAAGATGTCTAATGATATACAATCTCGTGTCATCATAAGACAGGGATGTGCTCATCCACTTACTGAGTATATTTACGAGCACTACCTATATAATCTTGGTGTCTATTTGAAGTATAATTCTCAATTAGAGACAGTGGAGATAATGATAAGTCAAGAGAAGACTCACCATTGGGAAGAATATGATAGTAACCTTCTTGTTTTTCTTTGGGGTCTATTGGGTCAACCAAGGATAATTCTGTGGCCATATGATATCTATCATAACCTAGAAGCATAGCCTCCCATGTACGAGGGTTTCCTTGAGCACTTCCCAAAGATTCTAATTTTTAAAACAGTTTTTGACTATACCTTTATGTAAGGTTTCATTGTGACGTGCTATCCAAGGTTGGGACATGAGTCACAGTTGGTATATATTTGTACCCAAACTCATAGCATATGTGTTGTTGTATTTTGTACGACAATTATTGTAATAAAGTTGTAGTTGTTATCTGTACCATGTATTTGGCGACTCAAAATAGGTTGGATGGAATGGACCTATTTTGGGGGCGTTACATGCACTACCTATATAATCTTGGTGTTTGTTTGAAGTATAATTCACGATTAAAGACAGTGGAGATAATGATAAGTCAAGAGAAGACTCACCATTGGGAAGGATACGATAGTAATCTTCTCGTTTTTTTTGGGGTCTATTGTGTCAACCAAGGATAATTCTATGGCCATATGATATCTATCATAACCTAGACGCATGGCCTCCCATGTACGAAGGTTTCCTTGAGCACTTCCCAAAGATTCTAATTTCTAAAACAGTTTTTGACTATACCTTTATATAAGGTGTCATTGTGAGGTGATGTCCACGGTTGGAACATGAGTCACATTTGGTATATATTTGTATCCAAACTCACAGCATATGTGTTGTTGTATTTTGCACGACAATTGTTGTAATAAAATTGTGGTTGTTTTCTGTACCATGTATTTGACGACTCAGAATAGGTTAGATGGAATGGACCTATTTTGGGGGCGTTACATTAGTCATAATATTCTTTACTGGGCTAGTTGAGCTCACCCTTTTTCTTTTTGTTCCATTTTTCTTCTCAGGAGGTGAGAACATAGCAGGATCGAGTCGGGATATAGAGTAATGGTTCTAGAAAGATGTTTTAGCAGTCCTCACTATTTCTGTAAAATAGTGTTTGAATAATTATAATGAGGACTTATTTGAGTGTGGATATTGTCTAGAAAATAATATTTGTATTTAAACTCACAGTATGTGTTGTCGTATTTTGCACGACAATTGTATTATTGAAGTTGTAGTTGAAAGTAATATGCACACAAGCCAATCATATTTGATGATAAAGCATATACTTTGTAATAATCTTATTTATTTATTAATAAAAAGTAATAATTTATTAAAGGCTTTTAATTATCTACATGATGCTGTTTTTTAATATGTGATAAACCCATAGTTTTAAGCAATGCTTTTAGAATAATGATGTTGATCATTCTAATGAGATCTAAATTCTTAGAAAGCTTTTAACTAAAATAGTTCCCAATCATTGGATTACTAAATTGGGGATTAGTGAATCCGGATAGATTGGTACATACGTTGCTTGCTCATTGGATGAGGATGATTGATCTCATGATCATTTGTGTGGAGACACTAAAGCAAGTATGTAGGTGCTTATTAGAGAATAAGTTCACTGAACGTGGCTCGCTAAGGAATACCTAATGGAGTTTTACTTGCCTGTCAATAGGAATTCCTGAAGTGATAGTAGTACAAGTGATCCTTGGACTTGAGATCATCATAGTATCTTGTGTATGATGAGTTATACTTTGACTTATTCCTTAAGACCCTTAGGGTATATCGAAGGGTATGCTTGGGTATAATAAGTTATACATGGAGATAATGTATGATCAATAAAGAATCTACCGCTTCTAGTAAATGAAGAGAAATATCCTATGTGATTCGATAAATGACAACCAAGTAGTCATTGGCCAAGGCAGAATGAAATTAGAAAGGAGTTTCTAATTTGCATTATTTGGAGTTGTGCATTTAAGAGTCGAAATACATATAATTAAATAAAATAAGACTTGACAGTAATTCCATGTCTTATATTTAATTGGGACATTGTATGGTAGAAGGATTGAATTGTACGGTAACTATTAACTCAAAGGTTCTTTTATGATTAATGTTAAAATCTATATTATCTGGAAAGTCGTTGATCGCTAGGGAGGCTTATCCCTATTGTAGAATAAATATTATTTATTTAAATAAATTATTAGTTTAATTTATTTATTTAAATAAGATTAGAATTGTTCTAATTGATTTATTCACAACCGGTTTAATATGGAGAACCTAAAGGGTCACACCATAAAAGGAAGAATAATTATTTAAGAAGTTAATGGCATAATCGTAATAATAAGTTAAGTATATTTAATTTAATCTATGGTGATAGAATAAATTAAATAGCTTAATATTTATTATTTAATATTTTAGAAATATTAAATATAAATTAATAAGAGGAGTCTTATTATTATTATTATTATTATTATTATTATTATTATTATTATTATTATTATTATTTAATTCCTAAAGGAGTTTAGGAATTAATTAATAAAAGTACTCTCAAATATCCTAATAAGATTAGGAAGCAAATTAATTAAAAGAGTTTAATTAATTATCCCTAATAAGATTAGGGAGCTTAATTAATTAAAAGAATTTTAATTAATTAAAATAAAACCCAATTCCTTAATTGTTAAGGAGGGTTGCCCACATCTATAAATAAGAGGAGTCTTATTATGGGTGTGAGAGTGGTTGACTTTTACAACATACGTAATTCCAATAGTTGGGAGAGTACGCTCTTTTTCTATGGTAGATAGAAAAAAACTAGGGTTTTGTCAAACACCCATCTTCTTGAATTTTTCTTATTCCTTGGTGGATCACCTCTAGAGGCTAAACACTTGGGTGGCTAACGTTGATCAAAAGAAGGAACCAAACCCGGTGGATTCAAGTTGAACACGAAAAGGATTGGAGGTGAACTTGTACCTGAGGAAGCTCGGATCTTCAAGGGTATGATTCTCGTTCTTTATCTTTTCGTTTAATTAATAATTGTGCATAAAGGGTGATCCGGGTTTGTGGTTTGTAAAATTTTAAAACTCTGATTTTACACGTTTCCGCTTATTTTTGCAATTTGATTGCGTTCATGAATATTACAAACCTAACAGTAGTTTGCTTTCTGTACCATGTATTTGGCGACTCAGAGTGGGTGTTGTATACCTATTTTGGGGGTGTCACAATATAAATTAATAATTAATTATTCACAAATAATATTACCGAATCACAATACTGACAACCAGACAGTTCCCAAGAAAGAGGGGGCTTTTCAATAAGGATTTCTCCTTACTGGCGCGCAATTAGGTGACAAACCTCTCCTTAGACAGAACTTTCTAGACATTGCCAATAATGTTATCTAATAATATTATTCAGATAATATGAATTATTGCTCCGATAATGAAAAATACTATGTAGTGACAATTATTGAAACAACAGTAATATAAAATATCAACGCAGCAATTATTGAATCAATAAAATAAAATACTGAACAGTAATTACTGTAACCATTATTGAGTAGTGCCTTCTTACGTAAGAATCAATAATTGGTGCAATACCGCGTGCTACTGTGCAACAACACGTATTATTGTGTTTTAACCACCGGATATTCCAACAGTATTAACAGTAACAACTACGCCGTTATTTATAAACAACTTATACTTGTAATTTTCTTCATCCAATCGCTTTTCGTTATAGGGCCCACACAAGGCTGCGCCGTCGTACGAATATTCTCCCACAATAAGAATATTCCACGACCAAACGACTATTCTCCAATAAAAATGAATATTTTATAACCACTTGCTTATTTAAAATATTTGCGCATTTTACCAATAACTAACCACATTAATCAAATCAACCCTTACTATTTCAAAATGATAAATAGAGGAAATTAAATTTTATTTATTAATAATTTGGGGTCTTACATATCATGACCCAACATTGCCCCCTAGTTTTTTACTAAATAGGATATTTAATAGAAAACTATAAGTGGTCCATGATATTATAGGATTTGATAGGATCGAAATAAGCCCAAACTGAAATTTACCAAAGCCCAACCAGTGAAGGATAAAAAATAAAAATAAAACTGAAAAGATGGATTAAAATTGGAGGTTCAATTGAAAGGCCCAATCTGCTAGATGCTTGAGACTTAGCCCGGACGCCACTTTTTCAAATCCGTGATTATGATTATCCACCTCGTGTACCATGTAACCGTCAGTATAAAAGGTAAACTTTACCAAATTTGACAGTTTTACCTGCCAATTTGAATTTCGGACTTTTGAGCTCTCTTCTTCTCCCTAGAATTTTTCTTTCATTCTCTGCGAAATCTCATCAATGACTTCCCAAGGTTCTGAACAAGGCTCGCCTATTCTAGTGACACCGATCAGTGTCGCTCCACCAAATCCAAACCCCAACAAGGAAGCTTCGAGCTTCAATCCGACAGTTGTAACTCCTAGTAAGAATCCGGTAACGAAGCCCCTTCCCAACCCTTCTGCATTTTATAAGAGTAAGGAACGATACTTCCATGCCAACATTCCATCGATAGTTACAGAGATCGAGTTGAAGAAGATTCGAGCGCGTTGTCGTATTCCGGACACTCATTCAGTGAGAGTTCCCAGATCAGAGGAACGAATGTACCAACGGCCAGAGAGATGGACGGCCGTTCCGGTGACTATTCTTGAGAAGGGGGTTCGATTCCCTCTCCATGTGTTTATGATAACCCTCCTAGGGTTTCTTGGAGTTGGGTTCGCCCAATTGGTGCTGAACTCTTATATTCATATCTTGGCATTCATCGCTTTCTGTCATGAACTAGGCGTCGAGCCCACACTTGACTTTTTCTTCACCGTATACAAGGTCGGCCAGTCTAGAGAGAAAGGATTTAAGGCCCTAAGCAGGCATCCCTCAAAGACAGGAGAGAAATTCGAGAGACGTTCGTTGGTAAACACTCCTTTGAGCAATAGAGGATGACATGAGAAGTGGTTTTTCGTCAGGGGACCTGAAATCACCTCTTTACCGGACTGGGCCACTGATGAGAAAATTTCTACTAATGTCGTGGACGTTCCTGAAGAACGTGAGGCCGAAATGATTGAGCTTTTTGACAATTTTCCTAAGGAGGAATGGAATTACGGACTTTTTTCTAAGCAGGCGTGGCTATACAACCACAAATGTAAGTATTAACTTATCCTATGAATATTTGAAAATTGATGTGATATGGATTCTGATGAAAAACTATTAATTTTCTGTAGTAACTTTGATTTAACTATCGTCGTCAGATGTGAAGGAATTGGAAGACTTTCTGACTGGAAAGTCTGCATAAACTGTTGCCGAACCTACACAGCAGGAAGCCCTCTCCGAAGACAACCCACCTGTTGGAACATACCCTGCTGAACCCCCAATTCAAACAACCACTGTTGAATTTCAAACCACCGAGCCAGAAGTCGAAGAACCCATTCTACTAGAAGAAAACCTTCGACCTCGCCGAAAGAGGAGGGCTATCTGAAAACCGCGACCGATTTCCATTCCATCAGATTTCGAAACCTTTTCTGAACCTGAACCAATTATTAACCCAACACCTACTCGAGGGAGCTTATTCGATCTACCTGTAGACGATCATAAACAGCTCCTTCGAGTCAAGAAATTAAGAGCCCATATTACTCCTTTAACCGCTGACGAGCTCAGAGTGCCTTCTTCGACCGTTCCCCCCATTTCAACCCTAGTGGACACTCGAGTGACTAATGAAGAAGAACAAATCGAACCCCCCGTAGCACCATCTTGAAAGAGAAAACACCCATCTAGTAGTCAACCAGATTTGACATCTATACCTTCACCAGTTCGTGACCCCACTCCCATCCGATCTCCATCCCCCGAGAATATATATATGGACCCTTCTCCGACTCATGACCAACCTATGCCTTCTCCTCCCAGGCCTTCATCGCAAGAATTCCATAATGAGGCAATTGGAGCACCGACCTTGTGGCCTCGGTTCAACGCCAATTTTCCCTTCTGGCTCTTCGATGCCTTCGTTCGGGAGACCGACGATCACCGATTTGATAACCATTCGAACGGGAATTTTCTTGATGAAGGCATGGGCTATTTGGCAAAGGTAAGCGATAACTTTCTTGGTACACATTTGTCTTTTCTTATTTAAGTACCTGAGATTAACTGAATTTTTTTGAATATATGCAGGCAAATATTGTCTTCGGACGTTTACGTCCCAGACATATAAATGTTGAATCCGATGAGGAGGCTATGAGAAGGGAGAACAATATGTTGAAGGCATCATTGGCTCGGGAGAGAAGTGAACATGAAAGTGTTTCCTTTTATAGAGGAGTTTTATTTTTTTTACATGGAATTGGATTCCATAATTAATTAAAATAAAGGAGTTTATTTTGATTAAAGATTTTGATTAAAATAAAATAGTTTATTTTATTCAAAATTGGATAAATTAAAATAAAATAGTTTTATTTTAATTTAAATTTGGATTAAAATAAAGGAGTTTATTTTGATTCAAAATTAGATTTTATGCTAACTAAATTTGCCCATTAAATGATATCAATATATATATTAAATGTTTATTATTCATGAGATGAATGTTATTTATTGATGCATATGGTGATGTGTATGATAATAAAAGGGATTGATTATGGATTATTGACCAATGTGATTGGATTTTATTTTAGTTGGATGCTTGAATGTATGGGTTTTATTAAATGGGGTCTGCGTACCTCGTCTTTTCTAATTTTTTTTTCTTAATGTAAATTCTATCTCCCTCCTATGTACTTCCCCTTGACTGCTGATCAAGGTTTCTATTTATTTTAAATAAGTTCTGTAATAGGAATAGTTAGAATTAAATTTTGAAGAATTGGAGATCAAGGAGCAAGGAGCGCGTGAAGACCCGTTTATAATGGAGCCCGGGTTTAAATGTAATAGTTATATTTAAATATTAATTCTTGCACCCCTAGGGTTTGACCTTTTTGGTTCACTTGGTGGCTCTAGTGAACCAAACTAGAATAAAAGTCCATAATCAATCCGGGTAGAATATAGTATTCTATATGTGCATGCTTATACTATATATATTATATATTATGCAAACATGCTTCGCATGTTAATTAATATGACGCGTATTTTATATATATATGTGCATGCGCGCTTAACAAGATGAGACAAATTAATAACAAATCCCTCAAATATTTTATATTAAGTCCTAAGCATTCAAAGATATTTGGAATATCGAACGTCGCCTTCTAGCATGATAAAATTAATAGAGTATTAAATATTTAATATGAGTTTGTTGTGTCACCACAAGGCAAGTATTAAGTATTTAAGATGTTAATTTATCACATTTGATGCTTATAAAGAAAATTGAACAATATTATTTTGTTGTGTCACCACAAGGACAATATTTTTTCTTTTTTGAATATATGGAGTGCTAGGTTGGATTTAACTTGGATAATTTTGATTCGGATGTGCCACCACTTGATCAAAATAATCTAAGAGGCAAAATACAAGGAGTTGCATAGTTGATGTAATTGACAAGAGTTGTCTACCTATTTATTTATATATAGTTTGTTGTGTCACCACAAGGCTATATACATTTAAAATGGGATCCATATTCTCACTAGCAAATCTTTAATTAGATTTTGCCGAACTATATTTGTGAGGGTAATATAGTTTGATGAAAATAGTGGGAGATACCAATTTAAAATAAGACCTAAATTATTTCGGTAATTAATAAAAGAATGTATGTAAAATGTTGTTAATTATAAAATTCATTTACAGAATTTTACAATGTCTAAATCACTATCACTGCGAAGCATATTAGATGCTATTTAACCGAACCGTATTAAACGGATTGGTTAAGGAATTTGAGAATAGTTCTCACGGCTGAAAAAGCTATTTTATGTCCTTAATACGTCTATCCCTGCAATGGTTGCAGACAATGCCTCTGAGGAAGAGATTGCTACTTTTAGAAAGTGGCAAGATGATGCACAGTTAGCTCAATGCATCATTCTCGTATCCATGAGTAACAAGCTTCAGCGTCAGCCTGAAACTATGGATACTCCTACTATACTCCTACACGTCAAGTAGTTGATGGTGAGAAAAGTATGACTAAAAGATATCAGATATCTAAGAAGCTCTTCCGATCTAGAATGACCATTGACACTATAGTACAGACATATGTCCTAAACATGATCAATATGATCGAACAATTAAGACAATGGGTTTTGTCATGGATGGAGAGTTGAGCCAAGATTTGATCTTACACTCACTCCCGGACTCCTTTCACAATTGTTGTGAATTTTTCATATGACCAAGCTAGATATCAGCCTCGCTGATTTGCTTAACATGTTGAAAAATATTGAGAGTCACTTTCCAACCAAGAAAGACCAAGTCTTACTGGTAGGGGCCAAAGGATCTTCTGAAAAGAAGAACGATTCAAAGAAGGTAAATAGAAAGGCAAAAATAAAGGATAATAAGAATAAAACTGATATGGATAGCAAAGGAGTTTGCTTCCACTGCAATAAGCCTGGACACTGGAAAGAAACTGCGAGAAGTATCTTGCAGAGGCTAACCAAAGAATCTTAGTGAAGTTTCGGTTACAAATACAAATTTGTTCATGATTTAAAATAAAAATTTTCTTTAAGTCAAGGTTCTACTCGGGTATTGGATACCGACTTTGGTTATCATAAATATAGATTTATGAAGGGACCAAGTAGAAGTAGAAATCTAAACAAAGATAAGTAATCTTATGTGTGGTAAATGAAGCAAAGGTTGCTACATTAGCCATAGAAACTTATAGTTTAGCATTGCCTACGGGCAAATCTATTAAGTCAATAAGTTGTTATTGTATTTCAGTTCTTGTTAGAAACATTATTTCTATTTTATTGTTGGACAATAAGATTTTTTTTTTGGTACTATAATTAAGAACAATTGTTGTTCTATTTATAATAATAATGTTTTGTATAGAACTGGAATATTACTTAATGGATTTTGTATACTTGACTTACGTAAAAATTTATTTTATAAATTGAACAAACTAGTATAAGAAAAGGAGATGATCATTCAAAGAGTTGAATATGTGTATTTGATGAAATACAATTGTGAATTGTTTAAAAGGTTCGAAGAATTCAGAAGTGAAACAAATTGGCAAAGTATTAAGATTCTTTGATTAGATCAAGGAATAAATACTTGTGCAATAAGTTTTTAGATCATCTCAAATGGTTTTCTCACAATGGACGCCTCCTGATACACAATAATTAATTGATGTATCTGAAAGGAAAAATCGTACCTTGTTGGACATGGTACGGTCCATAATGATTTTACCAACATTCCAGTATCCTTCTAGGATCATGTCCTAGAAATGGCTGCATATCTACGGAAAAGGTAACCTCAAAATCCGGCCCCAAGATTCCATAAAAGTTATGGACAGGGAGGATTCCTAATCTTAAGTATGTTAAGATAAGGGGTTGTCCAACTTATGTGAAACGGTTTTAAAGGATAAGCTTGGGATAAGATTTGATATGTACAGATTTGTGGGACATCCTAAAGTAAGTTTAGGGTATATGTTCTATAATCCTACTTAGCAAAATGTGTTTATTGCGAAACACACTGCCTTCTAAGATAAATGTATTTATCATTGAAAGGGCTAGTGGGAGGATAATAGATCTTGAAGAGTTCAAGAACCACAAAATACTATAAGTCAAATAAGAGAAACCTGTAGATAGACCTATTGTACCACAACCGAATCGTAAATCTGGAATAGTACCGAAGATACCTAGGAGGTATGGATTCATTATGGATGATGATGATGAGGTACGCATCATAGAAGATGTTGATCCAGAGTTACATACGATGAGGTAAGAGTTCTAGTGTGTACAAAAGGGTCAGTGGGAGCGATGTGACATTCCTAGTATTATATGTTGATATACTACGGATAAGGAATGATATACCAATGCTACAATCAGTAAAGATAAAGTTGTCTAAACATTCCTCCATGAATGATTTGGGAAGAGTATCTTAATTGGGGATACAAATCTATATATATAGATTTAAAAGGATGCTCGACTTAACCCATGGAACGTATATTCATTTGATGCTAAAGTTGTTTAGCATGACAAACTCCAAGAAATGTCTCATGTTGATGAGCCATAGAGTGTATCTCTCTTAATAGTCCCCATAGACTCCAAAAGAAAGATCGCATGAGTAACTATCATGTATGCAATGAAATATACGAGACCTGATGTTGATCAGTCATATTCTGGAGAAGTTCACTGTGAGACAGTGGAAAACATCTTAAAGTACTTAACCGGCACTAAAGATGTGATAATACATGGTGGGTGTGAATTAAAACTAGAGGGTTAACAGACTCAAGTTTTTCAGACAGACCAAGACAATAGAAAATCCACTTTAAGGTAAAGCGTTACCTTGAGCAGTGGTGCAGTGAATTGAAAAGGTTCCAAACAGTAAAGAGTTATTAGTTTAGTGATAAAGACAAAGTACATAGCTGTAAATGAAGCTGCAAGTTGATTGTTTGGATGAAAAGTTCATTACAGAACTAGGAATAGTTCCTAAGTCTCATCTTGGATCGAAACATGTGTTGCAACACTTTCATTTGATTAAAGAATCATTGAAAGATGGGAAATCACTATAGAGATAGTAGACTCTCAGGAACAACATTACATATCCATTAACTAAAGCTTATCCAACAGCAGGATAATCGTCACTTAGAGAAGAAGAGTATGAGATACCATGACGATTGGCTTTAGTGCAAGTGGGAGATTGAAAGTAATATGCACACAAGCCAATCATATTTGATGATAAAGCATATACTTTGTAACAATCTTATTTATTTATTAATAAAAAGTAATAATTTATTAAAGGCTTTTAATTATCTACATGATGCTGTTTTTTAATATGTGATAAACCCATAGTTTTAAGCAATGCTTTTAGAATAATGATGTTGATCATTCTAATGAGATCTAAATTCTTAGAAAGCTTTTAACTAAAATAGTTCCCAATCATTGGATTACTAAATTGGGGATTAGTGAATCCGGATAGATTGGTACATACGTTGCTTGCTCATTGGATGAGGATGATTGATCTCATGATCATTTGTGTGGAGACACTAAAGCAAGTATGTAGGTGCTTATTAGAGAATAAGTTCACTGAACGTGGCTCGCTAAGGAATACCTAATGGAGTTTTACTTGCCTGTCAATAGGAATTCCTGAAGTGATAGTAGTACAAGTGATCCTTGGACTTGAGATCATCATAGTATCTTGTGTATGATGAGTTATACTTTGACTTATTCCTTAAGACCCTTAGGGTATATCGAAGGGTATGCTTGGGTATAATAAGTTATACATGGAGATAATGTATGATCAATAAAGAATCTACCGCTTCTAGTAAATGAAGAGAAATATCCTATGTGATTCGATAAATGACAACCAAGTAGTCCTTGGCCAAGGCAGAATGAAATTAGAAAGGAGTTTCTAATTTGCATTATTTGGAGTTGTGCATTTAAGAGTCGAAATACATATAATTAAATAAAATAAGACTTGACAGTAATTCCATGTCTTATATTTAATTGGGACATTGTATGGTAGAAGGATTGAATTGTACGGTAACTATTAACTCAAAGGTTCTTTTATGATTAATGTTAAAATCTATATTATCTGGAAAGTCGTTGATCGCTAGGGAGGCTTATCCCTATTGTAGAATAAATATTATTTATTTAAATAAATTATTAGTTTAATTTATTTATTTAAATAAGATTAGAATTGTTCTAATTGATTTATTCACAACCGGTTTAATATGGAGAACCTAAAGGGTCACACCATAAAAGGAAGAATAATTATTTAAGAAGTTAATGGCATAATCGTAATAATAAGTTAAGTATATTTAATTTAATCTATGGTGATAGAATAAATTAAATAGCTTAATATTTATTATTTAATATTTTAGAAATATTAAATATAAATTAATAAGAGGAGTCTTATTATTATTATTATTATTATTATTATTATTATTATTATTATTATTTAATTCCTAAAGGAGTTTAGGAATTAATTAATAAAAGTACTCTCAAATATCCTAATAAGATTAGGAAGCAAATTAATTAAAAGAGTTTAATTAATTATCCCTAATAAGATTAGGGAGCTTAATTAATTAAAAGAATTTTAATTAATTAAAATAAAACCCAATTCCTTAATTGTTAAGGAGGGTTGCCCACATCTATAAATAAGAGGAGTCTTATTATGGGTGTGAGAGTGGTTGACTTTTACAACATACGTAATTCCAATAGTTGGGAGAGTACGCTCTTTTTCTATGGTAGATAGAAAAAAACTAGGGTTTTGTCAAACACCCATCTTCTTGAATTTTTCTTATTCCTTGGTGGATCACCTCTAGAGGCTAAACACTTGGGTGGCTAACGTTGATCAAAAGAAGGAACCAAACCCGGTGGATTCAAGTTGAACACGAAAAGGATTGGAGGTGAACTTGTACCTGAGGAAGCTCGGATCTTCAAGGGTATGATTCTCGTTCTTTATCTTTTCGTTTAATTAATAATTGTGCATAAAGGGTGATCCGGGTTTGTGGTTTGTAAAATTTTAAAACTCTGATTTTACACGTTTCCGCTTATTTTTGCAATTTGATTGCGTTCATGAATATTACAAACCTAACAGTAGTTTGCTTTCTGTACCATGTATTTGGCGACTCAGAGTGGGTGTTGTATACCTATTTTGGGGTGTCACAATATAAATTAATAATTAATTATTCACAAATAATATTACTGAATCACAATACTGACAACCAGACAGTTCCCAAAAAAGAGGGGGCTTTTCAATAAGGATTTCTCCTTACTGGCGCGCAATTAGGTGACCAAACCTCTCCTTAGACAGAACTTTCTAGACATTACCAATAATGTTATCTAATAATATTATTCAGATAATATGAATTATTGCTCCGATAATGAAAAATACTATGTAGTGACAATTATTGAAACAACAGTAATATAAAATATCAACGCAGCAATTATTGAATCAATAAAATAAAATACTGAACAGTAATTACTGTAACCATTATTGAGTAGTGCCTTCTTACGTAAGAATCAATAATTGGTGCAATACCGCGTGCTACTGTGCAACAACACGTATTATTGTGTTTTAACCACCGGATATTCCAACAGTATTAACAGTAACAACTACGCCGTTATTTATAAACAACTTATACTTGTAATTTTCTTCATCCAATCGCTTTTCGTTATAGGGCCCACACAAGGCTGCGCCGTCGTACGAATATTCTCCCACAATAAGAATATTCCACGACCAAACGACTATTCTCCAATAAAAATGAATATTTTATAACCACTTGCTTATTTAAAATATTTGCGCATTTTACCCATAACTAACCACATTAATCAAATCAACCCTTACTATTTCAAAATGATAAATAGAGGAAATTAAATTTTATTTATTAATAATTTGGGGTCTTACATATCATGACCCAACATTGCCCCCTAGTTTTTTACTAAATAGGATATTTAATAGAAAACTATAAGTGGTCCATGATATTATAGGATTTGATAGGATCGAAATAAGCCCAAACTGAAATTTACCAAAGCCCAACCAGTGAAGGATAAAAAATAAAAATAAAACTGAAAAGATGGATTAAAATTGGAGGTTCAATTGAAAGGCCCAATCTGCTAGATGCTTGAGACTTAGCCCGGACGCCACTTTTTCAAATCCGTGATTATGATTATCCACCTCGTGTACCATGTAACCGTCAGTATAAAAGGTAAACTTTACCAAATTTGACAGTTTTACCTGCCAATTTGAATTTCGGACTTTTGAGCTCTCTTCTTCTCCCTAGAATTTTTCTTTCATTCTCTGCGAAATCTCATCAATGACTTCCCAAGGTTCTGAACAAGGCTCGCCTATTCTAGTGACACCGATCAGTGTCGCTCCACCAAATCCAAACCCCAACAAGGAAGCTTCGAGCTTCAATCCGACAGTTGTAACTCCTAGTAAGAATCCGGTAACGAAGCCCCTTCCCAACCCTTCTGCATTTTATAAGAGTAAGGAACGATACTTCCATGCCAACATTCCATCGATAGTTACAGAGATCGAGTTGAAGAAGATTCGAGCGCGTTGTCGTATTCCGGACACTCATTCAGTGAGAGTTCCCAGATCAGAGGAACGAATATACCAACGGCCAGAGAGATGGACGGCCGTTCCGGTGACTATTCTTGAGAAGGGGGTTCGATTCCCTCTCCATGTGTTTATGATAACCCTCCTAGGGTTTCTTGGAGTTGGGTTCGCCCAATTGGTGCTGAACTCTTATATTCATATCTTGGCATTCATCGCTTTCTGTCATGAACTAGGCGTCGAGCCCACACTTGACTTTTTCTTCACCGTATACAAGGTCGGCCAGTCTAGAGAGAAAGGATTTAAGGCCCTAAGCAGGCATCCCTCAAAGACAGGAGAGAAATTCGAGAGACGTTCGTTGGTAAACACTCCTTTGAGCAATAGAGGATGACATGAGAAGTGGTTTTTCGTCAGGGGACCTGAAATCACCTCTTTACCGGACTGGGCCACTGATGAGAAAATTTCTACTAATGTCGTGGACGTTCCTGAAGAACGTGAGGCCGAAATGATTGAGCTTTTTGACAATTTTCCTAAGGAGGAATGGAATTACGGACTTTTTTCTAAGCAGGCGTGGCTATACAACCACAAATGTAAGTATTAACTTATCCTATGAATATTTGAAAATTGATGTGATATGGATTCTGATGAAAAACTGTTAATTTTCTGTAGTAACTTTGATTTAACTATCGTCGTCAGATGTGAAGGAATTGGAAGACTTTCTGACTGGAAAGTCTGCATAAACTGTTGCCGAACCTACACAGCAGGAAGCCCTCTCCGAAGACAACCCACCTGTTGGAACATACCCTGCTGAACCCCTAATTCAAACAACCACTGTTGAATTTCAAACCACCGAGCCAGAAGTCGAAGAACCCATTCTACTAGAAGAAAACCTTCGACCTCGCCGAAAGAGGAGGGCTATCTGAAAACCGCGACCGATTTCCATTCCATCAGATTTCGAAACCTTTTCTGAACCTGAACCAATTATTAACCCAACACCTACTCGAGGGAGCTTATTCGATCTACCTGTAGACGATCATAAACAGCTCCTTCGAGTCAAGAAATTAAGAGCCCAGATTACTCCTTTAACCGCTGACGAGCTCAGAGTGCCTTCTTCGACCGTTCCCCCCATTTCAACCCTAGTGGACACTCGAGTGACTAATGAAGAAGAACAAATCGAACCCCCCGTAGCACCATCTCGAAAGAGAAAACACCCATCTAGTAGTCAACCAGATTCGACATCTATACCTTCACCAGTTCGTGACCCCACTCCCATCCGATCTCCATCCCCCGAGAATATATATATGGACCCTTCTCCGACTCATGACCAACCTATGCCTTCTCCTCCCAGGCCTTCATCGCAAGAATTCCATAATGAGGCAATTGGAGCACCGACCTTGTGGCCTCGGTTCAACGCCAATTTTCCCTTCTGGCTCTTCGATGCCTTCGTTCGGGAGACCGACGATCACCGATTTGATAACCATTCGAACGGGAATTTTCTTGATGAAGGCATGGGCTATTTGGCAAAGGTAAGCGATAACTTTCTTGGTACACATTTGTCTTTTCTTATTTAAGTACCTGAGATTGACTGGATTTTTTTGAATATATGCAGGCAAATATTGTCTTCGGACGTTTACGTCCCAGACATATAAATGTTGAATCCGATGAGGAGGCTATGAGAAGGGAGAACAATATGTTGAAGGCATCATTGGCTCGGGAGTGAAGTGAACATGAAAGTGTTCTCCATACCAATGAGGGTCTTCAGAGGGAACTGACTCAAACCAAAAAAGGATGGAGGGAGTCCAATGACGAATTGAGCTTGGTTAAGAAAGAGCTGAAAGCAGCTAAAGCCAATGAACAGAAGTTGACTGACATGAATGTCGGGCTCGTTGGGGAGAACGAGGCTTTAAAGGCTAAGTCTGAAGAACTTGTTGCAGCCAATTAAAGTTTGTCGATGCAAGTCAACAATCTTCAGGTGAAGGCCCGCGAAGAGAAAGAAAGACATTCATCAAAGCGTCGGAAACTTCGTCACAAGCTGAAAACCTTAAGGGGACGGAGTCCTCCCTTAATCGAAGAGCTGCGCAAGCAAATTCAAGCTGAATACCGTATATCCGAAGAATTAAATGTTGAGGTGCTTCAAGTATATTCGGAAGGCTATGAGTTCTGTCGAAGCTGAGGTAAAGAAAAGCTGGTTGCAGCTCAATTAGACCCGGCCCTTCTTGATTCTGAAAACGAGGGTGGTGCTTGAATAGGGGTTAGAAATTATGTAAAAAAAACTTTTGTTTTCTGTTTAAGTGAATTTGTTTGAATGTTAGTGAAATTTTAACTTTCTTTACCATGACCTCTGCTTACTTCGTTTCTTGTCAATAATTCAGCATTAATGATCTTGAATGAACTTAACTTAGACTATGAATCAGATAAGGCATATAACAGTTAAGTTTAAGAAATGAAATGAACTGAATTTAATGAACTGAACTGGATGATTCGAACTCAATACTTGAACAAAATAAAGTAGTGTATACTTATCTTTTTCGAAGTATGAAGTAGGTCGTGTATAAGGTGAATTCGACTGATCCTCCTCGCACCATCAAGATCTTGTTTGCCACTCGGGGTAAAATAAGTATTTAAGGACATTTGTTTACCACTCGGGGTAGAACAATTTTATAAGGACCATGGAATTTGTTCACCACTCGCGGTAGAACAAATTCATAAGGACACTCCTGACAAAAAGGCTACGGTCGAATGGTTAGCGAGTTCGACCATACCTCCTTACTTCAGTGCATATTGATTTACCACTCATGATAAAAGCAATATTAAAAGGACCATGAAATTTGTTTACCACTCGCGATAGAACAAATTCATAAGAACACTCCTACCGAAAAGGCTACCATCGAATGGTCAGCGAGTCCACCCCGTCCTCCTTACACCAATGAAGTTTGCCTACCCCGGAGGGCCTGACAAATTCATAAGGACCACCTGCCAAAAAGGCTACCATCGAATGGTCAGCGAGTCTCCCACATCCTCCTTACTCCATTGTGAACTTAGGAGCAATATAAAGAAGATCAATTGTGAAAAAGTGAATTTTTTATTGATGATGAACCACCATTTATAGACTTCCGATAAACTGACTCGATCTCTACTGAAAGTATTTTTGAAACCTGTCAGCATGCCAAGTGTTCTTGATCTCGGATCCGTCCAATGCCTTCAGTCGATAAGTACCTGGCTTTGGGACTTCGATCACCTCATAGGGTCCTTCTCAGTTTGGCATCAGTTTTCCCATATTCTAAGGTGCAAACGCATCGACTTCTCTGAGGACGAAGTCTCCTACTTCAAATCTGCGAAGTTTAACCCCCTTGTTGTAATGCTTGGCGACTCTCCGCTGGTAGGCTGCTAACTTGATCAAAGCCACTTCTCTGACTTCTTCCAAAAGATCCAAGTTGACCCTCAGTCCTTCTTCATTATAGATCTCTTTGAACTGACTAACCAGAAGACTTGGAGATCCAATCTCGATTGTGACTAAGGCATCGGTACCATAGGTCAATCTGAAAGGTGAATCTCCTGTTGTAGTCCTCGGCGTAGCCCGGTAGGCCCACAATACACTGAGCAGCTCCTCTGACCATCTTCCTTTAGCTTCGTCCAGTCTGCGCTTGATTCCGTTGAGAAGCATTCTGTTGGTCACCTCAACCTGCCCATTTGACTGTGGATGAGCCACCGAAGTCTTTCTGTGCTGAACTCCCAACTCTTTCAGAAATCCTTCAAATTTTGATCCCACGAATTGGCGCCCATTGTCCGATATCACCACTTTAGGAATTCTGAAGCGAAACACTACGGATTCCTTCATGAACTTCAAACACTCTTGTTCCGTTATCAACCGAAGTGGCTTCGCTTCTACCCATTTGGTCATGTAGTCGATAGCAACTATGACAAAACTGACCTGACCTTTAGCTTTTGGCAACGGACCCAATATATCTACCCCCTAGACAGCAAATGGTATAGGAGATAAAATCGAGTATAGCTCTTCTGGTGGCTGATATGGGATCGGACTGTTGAGCTGACACTTCTCACACTTCTTCACATACTCTTTAGCTTCCTTGAAGATTATAGACCAGTAGTACCCCTGCCGAAGTACTTTATAAGCCAAAGATTTAGTAGCCATATGGTCGCCGCAAATACCTTCGTGAACCTCCCGAAGAGCATATTCAGCCTCAGACGGAACCAAACACTTCAACAATAGTGATGAAAATGCCCTTCGAAAAAGATCCCCATCAATAAGAACGAAGTTGGCACTTTTGTACTTGATCTTCTTTGTCAGCATCTGATCTGAAGGAAGGACACCATCTGCCAGATATTCAATGTACGGAGTCATCCAACAGTTAGATCGCTCGATACACATTACCACTTCGTGCTGGATACTCGGCTGCTACAAGACCTTCAAATAAACTGACCCATTGAAAACAACAACATCCGTAGTGGCCAGCTTCGATAATGCATCGGCGATGGAATTGTCGTTACGTTCTATGCCCTGAAACTCATAAGAGACGAAATACTGAAGTCGATCCTTCAACTCTACCAAATACTTGATCATCCTCGTCCCCCGAGGTTTATAATCTCCCGATAGTTGCTTGACGACCAGTTGAGAGTCACTGTAGATGATCAGCTTTTGAACTTCTAGACTCTTTGCTAATCGGACTCCTGCCAGCACTGCTTCATATTCAGCTTCGTTGTTCGTCGCTCTGAACCCAAATCTGATGGCCTGCTGCACCTTGAATCCCTCCGGACTTGTTAAAATAATCCCTGCCCCACTGAAATCCGCGGTAGAAGATCCATCTGCGTACAACGTCCATGAATTCTGACCGAGCTGAAGAACTACAATTGCTCGATTGAACGTCTCAGCTTCTGGCAGCCCAACATCTGCTTCGAAGAACGAACACTCCACCATGAAATCGGCCAAGGCTTGACCTTTGATAGCAGTTCGGGGATGATATTCAATAAAAAATTGGGATAATTCCAAAGTCCACGCTGCTAATCTCCCCAAAATTTCTGGCATGCTCATCACCTTCTTCAGTGGTTGATCAGTGTAGACAACTAGGAGCCGACCTTGAAAATATTGTCGAAGCTTTCGGCTAGTAATTATCAAAGCGAAGACAAATTTTTCGATATTTGGGTACCTGGTTTCAGCATCTCGTAGGACGTGACTGACATAATAAACCGGATGCTGTTTCCCACTGACCTCCCGAACCAACACTGCTCCAACTGCCAACGAACTAGCTGCCAGATATAAATACAAAGTCTCCGCAGGAGCAGGTTTCACTAATAAAGGAGCTGAAAACAGATACGTCTTTTATCCCTTGGAAGGCGTCTTCACACTCTGAAGTCCACTGGAATGTCTTCACATTCTTCGATCCCTTCAGTGTGTCGAAGAACGGCAAACATCTCTCTGTAGATTTAGACATGAACCTCCTCAAAGCTGCAATCCTACCAGTCAGACGTTGAACGTCTTTGAACGACTGAGGAGTCTTCATGTCTAGAATGGCCTGGATCTTTTTCGAATTGGCTTCAATGCCCCTTTGACTAACCAGGTAACCGAGGAACTTCCCTGCACCGAGTCCGAAGGTACACTATGTAGGATTGAGCCTCAACTTGTGATGACGGACTGTCTGAAAGCATTCCTCCAGATCATCCGAATGCTTCTGAACAAACATACTTTTCACGATCATGCATCCACATACACCTCCATATTCCTTCCCAGCTACTTCTGGAAGACAAAGTTCGTCATTCTCTGGTAAGTGGCTCCAGCATTTATCAGGCCGAAGGTCATCTTCTTATAGGCGTACACCAAATGGTGTGTGATGAATGCTGTCTTTGGAATATCCTCTTTGCACATAGATATCTGATGATTACCTGAAAAAGCATCCATAAAGCTTAGTAGTGCATACCCCGAAGTTGCATCAATAAGTTGATCAATGTGAGGTAGAGGATAGAAGTCCTTCGGACATGTTTTATTCAAGTCAGTGTAGTCGATGCAAACTCGCCACTTTCCGTTCTGCTTCTGCATCAGCACTACATTCGCCATCCACTCCGGATAATCAATCTCGAAGATGAAATCAGCAGCTATCAGCTTCGCGACCTCCTCATCAATAATCCTTTGACGCTCAGGAGCGAAGATCCACCTTTTCTGTCGAACTGGCTTCTTCGAAGGATCCACATCTAGCCGATGTTCGGCAATCTTTCGGCTGATTCCAGGAATATCTTGTGGCTCCCATGCAAAGATGTCCGCATAGCAGCGAAGAAGTTCCATAAGATTTGTCCGGAGAGGTTCCAGCAAACTCGAACCTATCTTCACTATCTTATCTCTCTTTCCCAGAACTAGCTCGATCTCCTCTGTCTCTCCTGCAGGAATAACCAATGGCTCCAAATTGCTTTCAGTGAAGGGCTCGATCTCAATTGCCATGGTTTGCTTCTGCTTGCTGACCCCTACTCCCGAGGAAATAACAGCATTCCGATAACAGTGTCGGGCCAGATCTAAATCCCTAGCCACCTCTCCAACTCCGTGTGCTATTGGAAACTTGATCTTAAAGTGAGGGATGGATGTCACTGCTTGGAGAGCAGTCAAGGTAGGTCGTCCCAATATGGCGTTGTAGGCCGAATCTACATGTACAACATAAAATTTCCATGTTATTTCTACCTATTGCGGAGCGGTACCGAAGATGACTAGTAGCTCGATAGTTCCTGACACTTTGACCGGATCGTTGCTGAAGCCATATAAGGGAGCCTCCTGCCCAACTTCCATCTTTCGCCCATCAAGATGCATCCTCTGATAAGCATGGGCATACAGAATATCCACCGAAGATCCGTTGTCTGTCATCATGCATTTCACATCTATCAAACCCACTTGTGCAGTGATCACCAATGCTCCTTCATGGGGTTCGATGGGTTCCGAAGGGTAATCTGCATCGGTGAATGATATAATAGTCCCTGGAAACGGTCTGTCGATCTTCGGGGGAGCCCCTGCCACGGACATGACAGAATCCATATATCACCTCCTCTTCTTTCCTACCAACTTCCCTGCTGTCCCCACCGGTTATTACATCAACGACGTGCCTTGGCGGCTGATTTGGAGCAGGCTGCACGGGGGGAACCGTTTGAACCGTTTGAACGGTACGGTCAACATTCTGCTGCTCTTATTGGTCCCTCCCGACCACATATTGAACCAACAAACCACTTTGAACTTTCCTCTCTACAAAATCTTTCAAATTGCAACACTCATTAGTGTCGTGACCTGCAGCCTGATGATAGTCACAATATTTTCGAGCGTTGCCCTATCCTGGCTTAAAATTATCACGAGGTGGTTCAAAAAACGGTTGACCTCTGATCTGATCCAAAATCACCGACCTATCCGTATTCAGTTTGGTGTAAACCTTATTCACCTTCTGGGTGGGAGCAGGTGGGCGATTACTTCCTTGTCGCCACGTGTTATTGTACCTTTTCGAGCTACCTTCTGGACGATCGTTATACCCCCCTACCTTTCTCTGATCGCCTTCAGCTTTAGGAGTATCTGTCTCCTTTATTCGGTCCGAAGAAGGACGTTTCTGGTTATTTCTGCTTTATCAAAAGTTTCTGCCAAGCTCTTCGGATGGTGAAACATCAGCTTCTTCACCAACTTTTCGGACTTCACCAGATCTAGTCCATTCTGAAACAGACCTACAGCTTGCAAATCATTAAGGTCGGACACCTGGCAAACTGCCTCCCTAAACCTCTTCACATACTGACCCAAAGACTCATTGGTAAACTGTTTGACCTGTCCTAAAGAGCCTGTGGGCTTCCCCCTTCTTCGGTTGCTCCCGAAACGACCATGGAATTTTTCGCACAGTTCGGACCATGAAGACACTGAATCTGCCGACAAAGTCCCCATCCATTGCCTCACATCCTTTCTTAACGTTGTGACGAACGTATGACACTTGACAGCACCGGTAAAGTCATAATAATCCATCAGCCGGTCAAACGCCTGGCTATGGTCATAAGGGTCCCCAGACCCATCGTAACTCTCCATGTGAGGCAGCTTCTTGGTGGTGTATGCCTTCTCCTTAAGAATATCCGAAGAAATTGGGGATGCCTTCTTTTCAAGAGTATCTTTCGCCTGTTGAACCTCAGCTAATTGCTTCCGGAGCTCTTTCAGTTCCTTAACCAGATACTCTACTCCTTTTGGTTGAGATGATGCTTCTTTCTCCGGCGAATCTTTCCTCCTCGGAATGGACTGACCTTCTCTAATGGAAACCAATGCTCTTGATGGGCTTCTGGACTTACTTCGGCGTATGGCCCTGCCATCACGCTGAGAATGTTCATGATGCCGCTCTCTCCTTCTACTTTCTGGCACGACCTCCCTTGACCTACTCCTCCGTCGGCCACCATCTCGGCCTTGAGAACCAATGACAATAAGTGCTTCCTTTGATGCCACAGGAGTTCTGCTCCTCGATCTCCTTCGATCACGAGAACGGTCCCGAGATACATGTATAGAATGTTCTGGCTCTTTCCCTTCTCGTCGTTGTACATCCTTATGCCTGCTACGCCTATCCGACTGGATATAAGTGGACGCCTCGTCCTTTAGATAAGTCATTCGAAGCATCTACACAGCTATATCTTCCCTTTGCTTTAGAAGAACCTTTATAGCTTTATCCGCCTCCTCTACCATCTTTGCCAACTTGGCGGCTTTATCATCCCGACCACTTCGGTGATGGGTTCTAGACGGAGAACCCCCCACCAGCCCCCGATCGGGGTTTTGACCTTTATCATCAGCAAACAACAACCTCCGTCTGGCACCATCATGAGCTCTCGAACGAGAACCCCTGGAAACATGCTTGGAAGCAGTGCTCTCACTCTCATGAGCACTCTTCGAAGGACCCAGACGATCCTTGACAGAAATGAGTTGGACAGATGAGCTTACAGCCCTCGGCTGTCCTTCAGGTGTGTCTGTTCTACTCTTCACAATCTTATCCGACGTAGAGCAAAAGAAAGTTGTGATTGAAAATTACAAGACACTAGAACTCAGCCCTCCTTCTAGCGCCAATGTTAACGCCAAGATCCTTTGCCACGTCCCAATCACGTAAGACGTCCTGATCCTGCACAATAAACACGATCAACACCACAAGCTTGACGGCTTCGACCGTCGGGGGATAGCTCAGGCGTGAGAGTCAATATCGGTGTTCACAAGGTTAACAATGGAGGATAAAATATCTAGTGTATTGAGAGAGATAAAATTCTCAGTCGTGTGTGAGCGTACCTTTTTCTTGAAGACTCCTTTGCTAGGTTATACTCTCTTGCCCGGTTTTTCGTGCCACCAACTACCATCTGACACAGCTCTCCACTCCTCAGTGATTTCTGCCGATTGCATGTAGGTTGTCACATTTTTTCTCCACTGTGCATGCCGCCGGCCGGTTATAATCCCATCCATATTAATGATCTGCAGACTTATGGTCAACAGCCTTCCTTTTTCATCATTACAAGTCAAAAACTTAGATATTAAAAGATCTAATGGATCAACCCATTAACCCGGTCCAATATTATGGATATATAATAAAGATAATGTAAGGATTAGGCCCAATAACTTTAGGACCCAATAGTGAAGATCCAATAGACTAATTAAATAAATAGGCCCACTCCATTCGGCCCAATAGGAGAAGTATCATGACCCAACACTAACCAACCAGCAGCATCAACAACATATTGCAGACAGGAAACTGCAGAAGATTTGAGCAGGCAGCAGCACACAAGCATTCCCAACATACAACTGCAGCCGAAAGTGATGCCTAGCCGGTCCAATTGCAAGAGAGGCCAACAACAGCAGCAACCAGACCCAACCTCCCAAATCACAACAGACCAAAAAGATGCAGTATGATCTAAGTATAAATATAACCCAGCAGCAGCCACCCTACAATACCCGAAAAACCCAGCTGCAAAATCATTTATAAAAACAACCAAAAATTGCTTGACACCAGACAACAATAGAGCAATAGAAAAGCACAACAATTATAAAGTAAGGTGGACAAAATCATCTCTAGCTAGCTGAAATTTAACATAAGAGTGCTGCCTACACTTTATTTGATTCAGAGAATTTTGCACTATAGTTCTGGCCGGATGGGAAGTATTTTCGTGAAGTCTAGCATTCCGCTCGTGCCATTGATTATACACAACCACAACAAAGGCAAGGTGCAGCATCTGGGGGTGGAACTTTCCACGCGAGCAAGAATTAAGGAAACTAGCAATATTAGTCCAGTTTCTACTGAAGGCTCTCCAACCACAGAACCGAAAAACAAGAATTAGAACCTGGAATGAGAATGGGCAGTGGAAAAACAAATGGTCAAAGTTTTTCATAGAAACGTTGCAAAGAGAGCAGGTAGGCTCCAAAGCTAATAACATAGTTAAGGAGTTTGACCTTCGTACTAAGTCCTTTATGGAAACACATCTACTTGTTCCTGTCTGTCTCTCTGTTTTTCTAACAATCAAATCACAACTATGAATCACCCCTTTTTGCCTAAATTGACAATGATTAAATATAGTAATATATACAGAGTTCAATCAATCGAATGCATGCATGTATGTTCTTCAAGACTTTGGAAAATACTCCATCAGTTACGAAAATTTTAAAATATATCTTTAAATTTATTAAAAATTTAATTCAATGTATTTAGTCTCTATGCGGACAGGATAATTAGATCTGAGAACAAAATGAATTTATTCTGTTTAACAATTAGACAGTACAATTTATTTGTTCACAGGAACAAATTTTTTTCGGTCTATTTACCTATCAGCATAGAGCAACAACTCAAACTCTTTCATCACATTATCTATTGTTTGTCTACTTCACCAATTTTTTTTTATCATATCATCATCGTGATTTTTTAAAAGGATGTACTAAATTCGTCGATCGAGATCAAAACAGCCACTTATTGATATAGTTTGTTAGTTTATATACACCATCCACCCCTCATCTTTTATGACATTCTCCTTAATATTGAAAACTTGATGGGTTCTACGTGACTATGATAGAATTTGGGCTCAACCCGCCCAAAATTCTCCTACTTTTAACATTTATAAATTTTGTAACAAGACGATTTTTATGAAATATAATATCAACACTAGTCTCTGTTTTTTCTACATTTTTTTAACAATACTTAAAGTACTATTGCAACTACAGTGAATTAATAAGTCAAATACTAAGAAGAATGATGATGATGATGATGATGATGATGATTGATGATGATGATGATGATGATGTATGCATAAATGAAATAAAGAATTGGGGAAGGAGCTGAGCAAATCCAATAATGAGAGTTGTGAGGTTTAATGGGGTCAATTTCTTTCTTTAAATGAGTCACATTTGACTGTCCCACTTCTATAAGCAGCCATCCCTATAGGCTATTACTCTCCTCTCCCACCTCACCCCTCACCCCTCACCGCTCACCGCTCACTCCTCACTCCTTACAATTTATTTTTTTCTTTCAAAAAAATAACAGTAATAATTATATAAAGTAAAGATTCATATTAAAAAAATTAACTTATATTTTTTCGACTTTTACTTTTATTAATAATTTGTGTCTTTTGAGGACAAAGAGAATACACAATTATACCGAATGTTGTTTATTTAATTATTCCCCTCAGTAAAAAGCCATCAACCAATTGATCTGAACAATTTCTGCCCCTGAAATTCGCAAAACTGGTTCCAACTTTTTTGCTAATACATACATCCTTTTCTTAATCTTATGCAATAATGCAAGTCATTAAGATATCTAGCTATTGTGTTCATTTTCTTGGCATGCAGCAGGAATACTAGCCCAACCGATCTTATGATGCCCCCACCCCCCGGGTCCGTTTCAAAAGGTTTTCTTGCATGAATATATACTACATTTGTTTAATATTTATTATTACTTTCTCATAATTTTTTTAAATATATTTTTGGTATATAATTATTCAGAAATAAAATTATTGTAATATAATAAGTTACTCCTCATGTATTTGAATGAATTAGTAGTTAAAAAGTAATTTATTAAATCATCATTTGTAAAATATTTTAGTAATAGATTAGTAGTTAAAAAATAATTTATTAAATCGTCATTTGTAAAATATTTTAGTAATAGTTAAATTCTATTCCCATATTCCCATACCAAAGACTAAGAACTAAAAAAATCAAGTTCTGTGTTATTATATATGTATATAGATATAGATATAGATACACATATATAGAGATCCATCCAAATAACACCTTTCAAATATAAAACTATTTTCTATTCTAATCTTAATTAGCTGCTTTTTTTTGGTGTATAAAAGAATAATACCCTATATTAAGTAAATGATATTATTGGTTTTGCATATATATTTGTAAGCAAATCTATTTGAAAGAATAACTGTCTGAACAAATATAATACTACTAAACTTAGGATGTTACAACCTGTTGAAGTTGTTTTGATAACTAATATTCCCGCGTCCAAACGGGGAAAGTAGTTAAAATTGGCTTCCCCTTCCTGTCTTTAAAGCAGGCCCTTTTCAGAATTGAATAATCCCTAAACCCCTTTTCCATCTCCATCTCTTCTACTCCCTTAAATCCCCTATTTCTTTAATCTTATTGAAATTTCTATAATCTTACTGTTGATCATCAAGGAGATTAATTCAAGTAAGTTGAATTTCTTAGCACCTTTTCTCAGGTTATTACATACATATATACCCAGTTTCCCTAACTTTAATTAATTTGCTGAAATGGGAATTAATAAATAAATAATATCAAAGGGTTTAATAATGGGAAAAACTTGAATTGCAGCATGCTATTAATTCACACTGGCATGTAATTAATGAGTTTATATTGCATTACAAGTGCTGAATGCATAGCCTAAACACATTCTTTTTCTTATCACTTGACACACCTTCAAAACTATTGCACAAAATAATCTCATTATATATGCCATATATATTGCCATAATAACATTTTGATCACTTTATGGTACATTTGGTTATATATGATTCAGAAACATCTTTCACTGATATATGTTCATTGCTTTAAAAACCAATCGGAGGGACAAATGTTTCTTTTTGTATCGTGTTGAATTACATAGATCTTCTCTTTACCTTTTTTTTTTAATGCTAAAGAGTTGTCCTATAAACATGTTAATTGGTGGGAAATGGCAAAGATGATTAGAACATAAAAGGTTATCATGTAGAATATCGTTTCTGCAATGATTGATGATTTACACCATGGTCTAAAGAATTATATGGTTCAGTTTTCTACTTATCTTGTATGTTCAATAAATTAATATGTTCTTATTTTGTTTTCTTACCGTGCAGCACATAATTTAATTATTTATGTTGGGATAAAGGCATTGTAAGGCTAAGTTCAGTCGGATTAAAAATGGGATCTGAAAATGAAAGCGGAAGTAGTAAGCATCTGACAATGGCTACCAACAATAATGGTAATCCATTTATTCAGGACAACAATTTTCGCTTGTCTTCATCAGCATCATCTTCTTCTTCGTCGTCGTCAAATTCTAATCCGTTGGAGTTAGATATGGATGAAAAGAATACCAAATTCGAACTAGATGACCATCAGTCGCCAGCACCCGAATGGAACAGCTCAACTGCATTGCCAACGGTATCTCCTCCGGTTCAAGTAATGGGAAGGTCTACAGGATATGACCCACATCGGATTCCATCATCTGTTTTTGTTACTAAACCTGCAGCCGCTATGGAATGGAGCGTGGCTTCAAACGAGTCCTTGTTTAGTATTCACATGGGGAACAGCAGTTTTTCTCGCGAGCAATTTAATTTGATGAAGTCTGGAGAATTAAAAAGTCCTGAGGAGTGGATGAACTCTATATCTACCCTGCCTCCTATTACTGAAACTAAGTCCAATGATTTGCCTAGCCTACCAGTTGTGATTGAAGCGCCATCCGATAATGGCAGAAAGAGTAGTTCTAGTATGGGGAAGGATTCTGTAGAAAATGAAGAGGCTTATGAAACTCCAAAGGTTGCATCATCAAAGGGATCTGCAGGAGTAGTAAATGGCAAAGGGGATCATTATGGTGCTAACACTTGTAATCCTTCAAATGCTCAAGGAAATCCTCCAGCCTCTCGGCTTTCTGATGGGAGTGGTCACAGCAATATTTCTTTTGCATTTCCAGTGTAAGTTGTTATTTTCTTGAACACACACACATACATCTATAGATTGTTGAAATATATGAATGAACTGAAGATTTAATGCATAAAACTTATAGTTTCTAGTCGTGTAGCAAGGTTTTAATTTATAGTTGGTATAATTGATCTTACTAGTGAATAATATATCTGAATAAATTGTGTCAATGCATCTATCTAAAACAATGACACTGACTTTCAGATTTGGAGGTGAAACGCCTAACAAGAATCATCCTTCTCAGAAACCAGAATTGCAGCCTGAAAATGCTGAAGCAATGACAAAGCCAGCTGAGACCAAATGGTTCTCTTACTTCTCTTGTTGCACTTTCTGCCGTTGATGCATGCAGCTACTTAGAAGAATCGATCTATATGCATGGCTGTTACTTTGGAGATAAAATTGAATTCAATTACTGCATTGAAAAAACTTATGTAGCCTAGCCATGTATTATCTTATGATCATATTAATCTTGCTAATTGCATCAGCTGTGTATGTGTTTAGTTTGCCTTGTGTACGTAATTTTTCTATACATCAATGATATTAATTTGGTACTCATTAATTCTCTTTTATATTTGATCATTAAAGTAAGATGAGCTGATACTAACATACCAGGCCTCTTCTTTATTCATATCATATCTGATTCGACTGGTATTTTCAATCTAAGTTTTCCAGAAATTAACATGCATAGAATTAAGTTCAAGAATTGTATTTTCCTTTATGATGGTAAGAGGAATTATGTATTTTATTATCAGGAGAAAGCACCAAAGAGATGTTGACAAAAAAGATCTCTCCATTTGATGATTAATTATTATCATAAAGATGTGTACTAAGTAAGTGAGTTGGATAGCAGCTAAATAATTTGTCTGCTCTCACTCTCTCTCTCTCTCTCTTTGGATTTAGAGTAGTGTAAAATATACGTCATATGTTTTTTTTGTTTACAATAATCCAAATTTACTTGGTGATAGGCAGCATGGATAGGATAGGATAGGATCATTTAGATAAATATTTAAGGGAAATTGATATTTTCACAAGATCTAATCATGTCTTGTAAAAATATCAATTTTTCTTGTGAAAATATCAATTCCTTATTTAAAAGTTTATATTTGCACTCTCCGCATGATATTCCTCGCCTTGAAGATGACAAATATGTTGGGAACAAAAAAGTTTGCATACTAATTAAATTACAAATAATATTGCATGAAATTTAAGAATAGCACATTTACTAAATACATAAATTTTAAGGAGTAAATAATGCAATAGATAATTTAAAAGCGCAAAAAAACAGACTATTTTTTTGATACGAATGAGAAAGATAATATTATAATATTTTTTTACCGAGTCTTACTACATATTTAGATAAATTAGGAGATTATGAATAATGGGGGTGGAAAAGAGAAGAGTTATAAAAATTTGGATAAAAATATATGAGAAACTACGAGTAAAAAAAAAAGGTCATCCTTTCCCTTGGCACACACAATTATGTGTGCAAATTTGAAAAAGGTAAAAACATTTGGTGGGTGAGAGAAAATAGGAGATTATGAATAATATGAGTGTAAGAGAAAAAATAAGGTTATAAAAATTAGGATAAAAAATAATTAAAAAATTATGAGTCCAAAAAATAATTGTCATGTTACTCTCTCTTAACAATATAGTTATATGGATATGAGTGTTGTGAAAATAGTCATGTGTAATAAATTTATATTCAATTATAATTATGAAATTTATTAAATACATAAAATTGGTAAAAATTATAGGAGGACACTAATTATTACACATCTTTTCAAAAATATTATTACTAATATTTATCTACGTAATTATTAATTAAAAAATCAACGTAAAACATTTATAATATATATCATTACCATTGTGAAAATATCAAATTATCATAATAATTTTTTTATTTTTTGTATCCATCATTACCAAATATAATTACTTATAGTACACTCTAATTTTCTTCGAGGCATTATAGAAATGGCATTGGAGAGTGGGTCAGAAAATTCAAGTAATAAAATATGATATATATATATATATATATATATATATATATATATATATATGTGTGTGTGTGTGTGTGTGTGTGTGTGTGGAAAAGGAAAAAATGTGTGTTTTTTAAAAGGTATTTTTATGTTATTGCTATTGCAATATTACGCACGTGTCTCGTTTTGGGAAGGTGGACCCTTTCAACAAAGGAGTAGGGCCTAAGTGGGCCATCAGCACCTTCTGAATGGACAACTCACGTGGGTTTCTCAGTATGGTTAAGGACAGAGACGTCAAGATCAAATGGAATCTTTCAGCCCGCTAAACCCAAACCAGCTAAGCTGGTTAGTCCTTGTAGAAGACAACCGGTTGAGCCGGTAAGTGGAAGACTTTGGGCAAGGGCGGGGAGATTGACGGAATGATGCATTAATTGACCGGCGAGTGGTGTCCACACCTTTCACTCCAAAAGTATGTCCGGTGATCCCCACTATCACTCCCCACACGTAGGACGACAACAAAATTAGGAAACTTTATTTTTTTTAGTTGACATTTTAGAAAATAATAAAAAGACTAACAAATATAATACTGCATATAATTAATATTTTATCTAATTAAATATAAAATCTCAATATTAACCTTTTAAAATTCACTACAAATATAAAAGACAAGTAAATTAATATATAACATAGTGATAACATGAAAAATTAAGTAATTAACACTTTTTAAAAATTTACAAACAAAATATAAAAATAAACAATTTTCATTCTACAAAATACCAAAAAAAATGAATGAAGAGTGTATTTTTTCTACATATTTATTTTTAAATACAATGAACATTTAGTTTAATGGTGGTAACATGATAGTATATTTGAATGCATGTACATTATATTATTTTATATTATTATTAATAAAAATAATTTTCTTAGCAATAGAATTTATGTATAAATAAGTTTTTTTGTTGTAAAACGAATAAAATATCACTATGAAAATAAAATGAGGAAAAAAATACATTACTTATTAAAAATAATTAAAAATAGAAAAGCAAACTTGACAACACATGCAAAACATAGGTAAATTTAAAAATAACTTATCCAATATTTTTTAAAAATATTAATATTTTTACAAAAAAAATTCATACATGAATTCACATTCATGTGAGTGAGTCAATTCTTTTTTTTTTTTATATGCAAAGCACTACCTGTAGTTTTAGTATATATATTAATTTGTTATTTTAATTATATATATAAGATATGAATAATTTGCTATAATTATTTTTGGAGACTATTGTTATTATATTTTTAGAAAAATATAAAGGCATTTTTGAACCCATAACAATCGAAATGAAAAAGGAAAAGAGAAAATGAAAAAGAGAAACAAAGAAAAACGCGTTTTCTCAAAGAACCACCACTGTTGATACTCTCTCTCTCCTCTTCTCTTCTGTTCTCTTCTCTTTCGTCCTCAACTTTCTCTCTACCTTGCTTGCATGCACCAAAACTAGGGCTTGGCTCTAGGGTTTTTCGAGCAAACCCACCTACTAAAAGCTGGTTCTAGAGAGAGTGAGGGACATATTAAGGGGAGAAGATTTCATTTTTACTAGTTTTTTTGGACCCTTTAAGGGTTTCAGTAATGGGTCGCTATTCTTCTGTGATCAAACTGCACAAACCCTTGAAGCTGTTGATTATCTTTTGGGTTTTTACTTCAGCTTGCGGCGACGACGTTTTTGGCTCCGATTCGGACAAATCGGCTCTATTGGAGTTCAAGAGCTCAGTTTCAGACCCTTCAGGAGTGCTTGTGAGCTGGAACTCAACAGGTCGTCATCACTGTTCATGGTTTGGTGTCGCATGTGATTCTAATTCTATGGTTTTGGCTATCAACATCACTGGCGGCGGTGGAGGAGGTAATTCAGGCTTCTCTTCTTGTGCTAAATATGCTCAATTTCCATTGTATGGATTTGGAATTAGAAGGGTTTGTTCGGGTAGTAATGTTAAATTAGTTGGTAAGCTCTCACCTGCGATTGCAAAGCTCACTGAACTTAGGGTTTTGTCAATTCCTTTTAATGATTTCACTGGTGAAATACCTGTGGAAATTTGGGGCATGGAAAAGTTGGAAGTTCTTGATCTTGAAGGAAATTCGATTGGTGGTTCGTTGCCCTCTCATTTTGGGGGGTTGAGGAACTTGAGGGTTCTTAATTTGGGCTTTAATGAGATTGTAGGGGAGTTACCAAATTTCCTATCGACTTGTGTGAGTCTACAAATCTTGAACTTAGCAGGGAATCAAGTGAATGGGACAATTCCAATGTTCTTCAGTAAATTTAGAGATTTGAGGGGGCTTTACTTGTCATTTAATCGACTTGATGGGCACATTCCACATGATATTGGTGACAACTGTGGGAAACTTGAGCATTTAGAGCTTTCAGGTAATTATCTAGTGGGGGAAATTCCTAACAGTTTGGGTAATTGCAGCGAGTTGCAGTCGCTTTTGTTATATTCCAATTTACTGGAAGAGGTGATTCCTGCAGAACTTGGACGACTTAATAAGCTTGAAGTGCTGGACATTTCGAGGAACAGTCTCAGTGGTTTGATACCTCCTGAACTTGGAAATTGTTCGGAATTATCCATTGTTGTTTTCTCGAACTTGTGGGATCCTCTTCGTAATGCTGCTGGTTCAGAAGCTGATCTGTCATCAGGGCGATTGACTTCTAGTATTGACGAATACAATTTCTTTCAAGGGACAATCCCTGTGGAAATTATTACTCTTCCAAAGCTCAGGTTATTATGGGCACCAAGGGGGACTCTGGGAGGAAGGCTGCCAAGTAACTGGGGTGCTTGTGAAAGCTTGGAAATGGTGAATTTGGCTCATAATTATTTCATGGGAGAAATTCCAGAGGGGCTAACCAGATGCAAGAAAATGTTTTTTCTTGATTTGAGCTCAAATAGGCTGACAGGGGAGCTTGTTGGGAGTCTCCCAGTTCCCTGTATGACTGTGTTTGATGTCAGTGGTAATTTTCTATCTGGTTCCATTCCCTTGTTCAATTACACGTCTTGTCCTCGCATTCCTTCCTTGAGCAGTCATCCATTTGAACCCTACACTCCAACTGCATATGTCTCATTTTTGGCGTATAGAACTCAGGAAGCAACCCCATTACCATTATTTGGAGATTTTGGTAATCTTGCAATAATGCACAACTTTAGTGGTAACAACTTTACTGGGACTTTCCAGTCGATACCAATCGCACCCGAGAGATTGGGTGCACAGACTGTTTATGCATTTCTTGCTGGTCAAAACAAGTTCAGTGGACCATTTCCTGGAGGGCTATTTGCGGAGTGTGATAAGTTGAAGGTGTTGATTGTTAATGTCAGTGGAAATGGATTATCTGGTCAAATTCCTCGAGACATTGGTGCAATGTGCAAGTCTCTCAAACTTTTGGATACCTCCGTGAATCAGATTGCTGGAACAATTCCTTATCTTGGAGGTTTGGTTTCTCTTGTTGCTCTTAATATGAGTTGGAATCAGTTACAAGGTGCGATCCCAAGCAGTCTTGGTCTGATAAAAGATCTCAAGTTTCTCTCTTTAGCAAGTAATAACCTGACTGGCTTTGTCCCTACGAGCTTATGGCAGCTGCACTCTTTAGAAGTGCTTGAACTTTCTTCAAATTCTCTCTCTGGTGAGATTCCAGATAATATTGTGCATCTGAGGAACCTGACAGATCTTCTGCTAAACAACAACAAATTCTCAGGTCAACTCCCCTCTGGTTTGGCAAATGTGACCACACTGACTGCGTTCAATGTGTCCTTCAATAACTTATCCGGGCCATTGCCATTAAATAGTAATTTAATGAAATGCAATAATGTCCTTGGAAACCCATTTCTCCAGTCTTGCCGTGTTTTCTCTTCAGCAGGGCCATCTTCAGATCAACAAGGAAGGCTAGGGGATTCTCAAAATTATGCTGCTGCTCCGACTACAAGTGAAAGCTTGAAAAGCAGTAGAAGTGGGTTCAATTCCATTGAGATTGCATCCATTACATCTGCATCAGCCATTGTGTCAGTTCTGCTTGCTCTCATTGTCCTATTCTTCTACACCAGAAAATGGCACCCAAAATCTAGAGTTGCTGGGTCTGCCAGAAAGGAAGTTACTGTATTCACTGACATAGGGGTTCCGCTGACATTCGAGAATGTAGTGCGGGCCACTGGGAGTTTCAATGCAAGCAACTGCATTGGAAATGGAGGTTTTGGAGCAACGTACAAGGCTGAGATTTCATCAGGAGTCTTGGTGGCAATAAAACGGCTTTCAGTTGGACGCTTCCAAGGAGTTCAACAGTTTGATGCAGAAATCAAAACACTTGGAAGGCTCCGCCATCCCAATCTTGTGACCTTAATAGGTTATCATGCCAGTGAAACAGAGATGTTTCTTATATATAATTATTTGCCAGGCGGTAATCTGGAGAAGTTTATCCAAGAAAGGTCCACAAGAGCGGTAGATTGGAGGATACTTCACAAGATTGCTTTGGACATAGCACGTGCACTAGCCTACCTACATGACCAGTGTGTGCCACGTGTTCTTCATCGTGATGTCAAGCCTAGCAATATCTTGTTGGATGATGACGTCAATGCTTATTTGTCCGACTTTGGATTGGCCAGGCTCCTCGGAACATCAGAAACCCATGCTACTACCGGTGTGGCTGGGACTTTTGGATATGTTGCTCCGGAGTATGCGATGACATGTCGTGTTTCAGACAAAGCTGATGTCTACAGTTATGGGGTGGTACTGCTCGAGTTAATTTCGGACAAGAAGGCATTGGATCCCTCATTTTCTCCTTATGGTAATGGTTTCAATATTGTTGCTTGGGCATGCATGCTCTTGAGGCAAGGACGTGCAAAAGAGTTCTTCACTGCAGGTTTATGGGATGCAGGTCCTCATGATGACTTGGTCGAAGTATTACACTTGGCAGTTGTATGCACTGTTGAGACTCTCTCCACGAGGCCCACTATGAAGCAAGTAGTTCGGCGGCTGAAGCAACTTCAGCCCCCATCATGTTAGCAGGACCTAGGAGCCATCAGCTGATTGACATTGTAACATTATAGAAGGTAAACCCAACTGTAATTTGTGGCCTTGCATATTTGTGAAAAGTGCTATCGGGTCTCTCCCTGGGCTGCCTAAAGAGGTTCAGGTCCTAAATTATAGCTGCTTGTATATTGTAGTATAGTTTCTGCCACCATTTTTAGATCCGATTTCCCTGATTAAGGGGCTCGCCATTGGATCTACTAAAGAATGCAGATATTTGTTCTGATGTTGTATACGTCTATCTCATTTTTATTTTTTTTGGTTAAATAATAGCAAAGAATAGAGATGTTTATGAGGAATTACTATTAAGAGCCTCCAGAATTGGTCCAGTTTAGATGCGTAAAGCCAACGTCTTGAGTGGGAAAATTTGTCCAGAAACATCATGGAGTTCAATCTGTTCTCTGGGTAGATGTGGATGACCAAATGCAGCAAATTAAGTTATAGGCCAGTCTGTTTTATCAACATACCCTAAACAAATCTCTACAGAACAGTTGGCACTTGTTATTGTACAAGTGATTACTTAGTTGTAAAAAGTAGATATTGCTTATTCTGTCCCTCTAAGTGAGAACCTTGATGCAAGACAATCTTTAAAAGATTTGGGTTCCAAAGTCTCTGCTGGTGGTTCTCTACATCTCTAGTTCCGTTTCTTCTGTGGTTACCAAAGATTCTCACCGTGCAATGGTTATGATGGACAATTACTGTACTTCATAACCCTTTCAAAATTTCAATCTAAAAGAAGTCTCTAGCAAACCTATAATTATGTGCTGCTCTCAATCTAAATTAAGTCTTGCAAACCTATAATTATATGTGCTGCCTAATCGGATGTGGCTTTGAGCACCAGTTGGAAGTTGTTTGCCTTGGTCTCTTTGGTTTCACTCTCTTCTCTCGGCTGTTTTTATTGGTTTCACTCCCTCTTCTCTCGGCTTTTTTTAATTGTTCTCTCTCAGGGGTTCGCACGCTGTGTGGTAAGATGGTGATTTTTTGCAGATTTTCCCTCGCCTTTCCTTTCCATCATAGAGTAGAATTCTTTCTGCATGTTGCTGGATTTTAATGGTAAGGTGTGTTTATCCTGTTCTTCATGGGCCTGTTGGTGTACCTCTCTTGCACTTCTCAATTGAAACTTGAAAGGACTAGGAAAAGAAAAATATTGTATCTGAACTATCAAGAGGCATTGCTGCAAACACAGCATTCAGTACTCGGTTCCACACACAGTAAATTAAACCACCAAATAGGGGCTTCATGCAGTCATAAGAATTAAACCTTCCATGAAAATCTTAATAGTATAACTTTTAACTGAGCTAACTGCGTTTTGTTTTCCTGAAGGTCATTAGAATTACGAAAGGGCCACCGCCACCACCACCGGCATGCTCGACAAACTCAGCTGGTGATAGATATCTACCATGACAAACACATACAATCCTCTCTTCCTCTCGATTACTATACCTGTATAGGAAGGAAACCTTGTATTCTCTTACCATTAGGCCCATCTCCTCTTGTAGACAGTCACACACACACACACACACACACACACGGCATGACCATCAACTTCATCCTTTTTTCCTTAACTTCCTTTCTAGCAATCTTAGCTTTTGATGATGGATTCATTACAACTGCTACGGCTGGCTTATCAGTGTTCTGCTCAATTGGAAACTGGACATTCGTAGGGCTTCTCTCCTCGGTGTCTTTGGTTGTACCTATTGATCAATGTAAACCGGAATATGAATTCTGTACAAGGAATAAAATGACCATATGAATTTTGTCAAACATGTTTGTACGAATCATTATGAACAAATATAGAAGGGACAAAATAACATAGTTGAAGAATCAAAATCACTCGAAACAAATTATAAACTATAAGTCAAATGACATTCAGATCTGAGGCAATGTTACAAAGGACATTCACTCCAAGACTTAATTCTATCTCTTCCTCTTCCTCTTCCGGAAAATTGTTTCTTGAAATGAACTTTTGCAATAGATCTCTCTGTATACAACTTTCATGCTTCAATTCTCTGTTTTCTTAACCAGGATTGAACCCAGAATCAAAATTATGGTTAGTAAGTTGAATTTTAGCAAATTTTCTCTGGAAAATTGAGCCCTAGCCAACTCTTAATGGGAATTGGATTATTAGAAATTGGGTTTGATGAAGGTAAAAGCTTGGATGGAGAATGTAATTTTTGAAATTAGATAGTTACTTGTGGAAAGTAAAGGAAAGCCATTCGACGGAAACCAAACAGAAGAAAAACAGAGAGGAAACTAGCAATACGAAAGAGATAATATTGTTTTTAATTTCATTCTACATGCAGTTGATTAGACATGAGTATATGTTCAATTTTCATGTCCACCTAGAAAAATTCCAATCCTAAAGTCTTTGGATTGGGCAGCTTAACCACGCGTCTTTGGATTTCTTTGTTATTGAATTTTTAAGGGAAAAAAATTTAAATTTAAAATTTTACTTTTAATTTACTGAATTATCTTTGTATTAGTTTTATTATGCTTGTAATTTAGAGGGTATAATATAGATTATAAAAGATAATCTTATGTTATTTGATTTTCAGTTCAAATTTGTTTATTTAAAAAAAAATTGACAAGAAAAATGATTAAATTTTCGGACTATTTTTTTCGTTTCAGACTGGCTAGCATCTACAACAGGTACATAACTAGATACAAACCCGCACTTTGCTGCGGGATTATTCATTTTGTTAATAATAAATTTATATATGCAATTAATAAATTAAAATATAATAAAAAGATGATAGATTGTTGTTCGATTATTAAATTTTAATCGCATATGTTATATAGTGTTGCATAAAAATTTTATACGCAAATACATATCCAAGTATATAATTAATCTGATCACTAAACCCTAGAACATTACATAACAGTTGCGCGTGTGTGTGTGTGTGTGTGTGTGTGTATATATATATATATATATATATATATATATATATATATATATATTAATGTCTTGATAAAAATGTTTATAATGTAACCAATATGGTTAAATATGGATAACTCTTTCATTCTAAAGCACTAACAAATATTTAGAAAGTGTCATACACAATGTCATCGAATTGTTATATTGATATGATTGCTAGTGGTATATTTGAAGTTTGTTACACATTACACAAACCTCACCAAGCCTCAAATATCTGACACATATACTTGATGCATTTTGAAGATCCATGTCTCGTATATGCTTACTTGCACCAAAATTCTAACATCCAAACGAAAGGAAAAACAGCGAAAGAATGTCTCAATTTCGGTCCTCAGACATGAAGGGAAAGCATATGTTACATGCGAAAACTGAAAAGCACGAGAATTAATAATTATGTTGGATCTTAATGTCAAACAAACACCATGTCCAAAAACATAGCAGTATAGCATCGTGTCATACATAATACAAAGTTATAGTTAAAGAACGAATACATTGTCTCATTAGTTTTTTTGTCAATTTTTGACAATTGTATAGGCACTCGCAGTATTACCTTAACGTAAAAAATATATATTAATGATGATGAAAATAATTTACCGGATGCTAGTACTTAACAAATCATGCAAAGCCACAATCCATATAATAGAATGAAATAAATGAAGAAGTCATAAATATAAACACCGTGAGATATAATCCCCAAAATGAAGCCATAGCCCCTCCCATTGAATGCATTATCCCATAATCTGAAGGTTTTTATATAACTCCTTTGCACTTTCAACAGTATTTAGAATTGTAGGGCGCAAAATTTTGTTGTTCTAAGCAGGATAAAATCCATGATGCACCTGAAATAATGCAAGAAGCATGACAACAAAAATTTAACTCTGCCAATAACTGCATACACCAAATTCATTGTCACATTACCATTGAATCATAAGTACCAGGATTATCACATTTAAGCTTCTTTCAGTTTTGATCTTTTTAACAATCGTTGCAATCTTATAAATATTTACGACAGGAATCTGGACAATAGTGAGATATAAGAATTTAGACATACTTAATAGTTGATTTCAACATTGTCTAAACTATAAACCAAATAAATAATTATCTTTCCACAACTCTTTTATAAGAAATAGTATTGCCCGAGATAAAATAAGTCTCACACTTAGCTAAAAATTCATGTGTTTGTCGGATTAAAAACTAACAGAACATAAAGGAATTTAGCTCCTATATTAAATAAAAACGAAAAGAATTAGTATAAAACACATACGAAATGGACTTACATAGAATTTCAAGTACTGTCATCCAAAAAGTAAAAGACAAACCTATTATACTCTTATTTAAAAGTTTTTTAATGGTTATACATGAATATATATACACAGACAAAAAAATGAATATACATAAACTCTACTCAGTACATGTATTAACAAAATTTCGAGTTAAATGTATAATAAAAACTAAACAATTTTATAAGGGATAGTGTTGAGAGTTTGCCGGTTTATTTTTGTCTTTGCAACTGGAATTTGGCTCGATCGAGATAGCTTTGTAAATGCATATTATAGATTTACCTAAAAAGATTCAAATAGATTATAGTAAAAATTTTATGAGATATAATAATAAAATAATCAGGGTTTACACTAATAATGAGCAGCAAAAAGATAATAGCCAGAAACAGTCAAACCTTTCTATATTAAATTGTGAAAAACTTTCTGAAAAACTACTTTCTTTGTAGTATTGTATGTTTGTCCATCTTTGTCACAAATTAGTATTTTTACTTCACTCTTGCTTGTAACTCTTGATACTGCTACATACAATTGGTTATGGCTAAAAATTAGACGTGACAGATACAGTCCAACATGTGAAAGAGATTGTCCCTGACTCTTATTAATTGTCATGAAAAAACAAACAACCAAAAGAAATTGTCTTTGTTAAAATTTTAAAGGTAATCTAATGTTTGACGGTGTTAAGACCAAGCGAGGTATGAAAATTTTATGTCCAAAATTACTGACTGAAATTACTTTTGCTTCTATCAGATGTTTTTTCAATTGAGTTACTATTAATCTCGTGACATTGCACAAACCAGATCACTGATCTATATTTCGGAGCAACATTACAGGAACCCCAATCTTCAACGTTATCTTGTGGTTTGACATTTCAGAAGATGTAATGCTATTTAAAAATTATAGGGTGTAAATGCCTTCATAGCTGTTTGAGTTTTCATCAACCTTACATAGGACATCTTAGATATGGTACTTCATTACCTGGCCATAAATACATCACATATTCGTTCACCTTATTTATAGCATCAAGTGTAGGAGCAAAGATGGCTTGGTCTTGAAAATAAAAGTCATTCTCAAAATTTTTTAATAAATTAGGATATGTGATATCAACAATTGCTGCAAGGGGATTGATCAGATATTTGATAAAAAAATTAAGATAAATAACGGAGAGTAATGATAATAGCTCATTAATGATAATATCATAAAGTAGTGATTTTAGGAGATAATAATTAAATTAGAAAATATAATATCAAAACAGTTTACATTACCAAAATAGTTTAGATTTGTAGTGATTTAGAGGATTATACATTTAAAATATTAATTTGGAATTAAAAAAAGTAGTGATTTTAGTAGATAATAATTAATTTAGTAATGATAATATTAGAACAATTAATATTATTAGAACAGTTTAGATGTATAGTGATTTAAGGGATTATAAAATCAAAATAATAATGTAGGATTAAAAAGTAATGATTTTAGAATATAATAATTACGTTGTGATAATATAAAAATTGTTTAGATTGAAAAAGTAGTGATTTAGTGCATTATAAAATCAATATAGTAACTTATGATTTGTATTATTTGTTATTTTAATGTTGTTTTAAATATTTTAAATTGTATAATATTATTTTGTAATATAATTATAAATGATATAATATTATGTTGTAATATAATTAAATTAGTAATGATAATATCTGCACAGTTTAGATAAGTAGTGATTTTATTATATATGTGTATTATAATATTATACTATATATGTATGATATAATGTGTGGTATAATTATGAATGTTATACTATTAGAAAAATAATTATTTTATGATATAATAATTATGTTTTAACATAATTAAATTAGTAACAATTTAGAAAAGTAGTGGATTTTAGGGTTTATAAAATAAACATATTAGTGCATGATTATATATATGTATGATAATGTATGGTATAAGATTATAAATGGTATATAATACTTTAAAATTCTAAAAAATAGATTTATTGGGTTGTCACTGTTAGTAATGTTGGAACTTATATATATGCATGACATAATATTATAAAATTTAAAAACTAGTGTAATTATGTAACAGTTGACATTACCAAAACAGTTTAGATTTATAGTGATTTAATAGATTATAAATTCAAAATATTAATTTGGGATTAAAAAAATAGTGATTTTAAGAGATAATAATTAAATTAAAAAGGATAATATCAGAAAAGTTGACATTATCAAAACAGTTTAGATTTGCAGTGATTTAGGGGATTATAAAATAAAAATATTAATTTGGGATTAAAAAATAGTGATTTTAGGATATAATAATTAAATTAAAAATTATAATATCAGAACAGTTGACATTACCAAAACAGTTTAGATTTGTAGTGATTTAGTGGATTATAAATTCAAAATATTAATCTTTCAAAATTAATATGAAAATATAATGAAAAATCTGAACCTTAATGGTTCATAATATGGAATTATTTAATTGGTATATTAAAATAAATATGAAAATATCGAAATTTTAATTGAGCCTAAGCTTACTTTCAAACTGCCCGATTCAATTTGCAATAAGTTGATTGAATGCTATATTCCTTAAGAACCATGACTTCTTTATTGGAATAAATCAATTTGTAATAAGTTGATTGAATGTTATATTCCATAAAAATTATAAAAAGTTATTGATTACTTAGTTGATTGAATCTTTCAAGGATTTATTTTGTAAGTAACATAATTCAATTGGATGAAAAAGTGTTGATCGCGTAATTGACACAAAGAATAAAATAATAAATATGAAAATGTTTTAAAATGTTGATTTTTAGTATTTCCAATAATTGATGAAGTTGGTTAGAAAATAAATTTTTAAAAGATTTATTATCTTTCATATATCTAACCAATATTGTTTTCATAAATCTTGGAATGAGTTTTATATTATTTAAGTATTCTATAATTTATTAATTGATTAAATTTTCCAAAAATTGGTTAAGCAAATAAATTTTCATATCTTTAGATCAATTAGCGTGATTCAAATAATTGAAAAAAAATTTGGAAGTTAATAGATTGAAGTTTTAAAATGAGTATGAAAATAATTTTTAATTGCATGGAACTATGAAAGTAATTAATTAATCATAGAATAAATTTATTAGGCACATGAAAAGTAGGTAACATAAATAAAAGTCTAATATTTAAGGAAATTTACTTTTCAAATAATTAAAACTAATTTTTCATAAAAACCAAGTTGGCCCTATCGTGTTTAAATTAATTCAATCTGGTTGTTGCCTAAGAGAGTTATCTAATTAATGAATCTTAAAATAATGTGGCTGTTGATAATATCCATAAAATAAGGTGATCAATATATTATATCCTAAGTAATTGTCAAAGATATTTTTGTCAAAAGCATTAAGAAGCATTAACTAGGATGAACATGTGTTAAATTTATAGAAGGACATGTGTCAATATATTGTGCTATGTACTGTGATTTAGTATATATAATAGATAGTGCCTTAACAATCAGAGAATTCTACTTGAGATACCCCAAACCAGAGAGAAATGACATAAATATCCTCAAAAGAATACTTTATTCTATGAGGAAAAGCAGCCCCTACAAAAATTTCAGTCAAAAAGAATACCTGGAAGCTAAACCAGATGCAATAGCCATTTTCTTGAGGCAACCTCATTTCAGAATCAATGAAGTTTTATATTTTGTATTAGGCCTAACCAACTAGACTTTCACTGCTTATAAAGCGCTCAAACTGGCAGTGATGAATTTGGTAAAAAAAAATGCCGCCAAAAATTCCAACAATAATACTCACTCCGACACTGCATTTTGACTTGGACCACTTCGACGCACCCCCCTGCCTCTTGCTTGGTGATAGCCTTCTCCACTGCGTCCACCAGGACTCCTTCCTCGCCCTGAAAAGTCACCACAGCCACCAAAGTAATTTCTCACATAACCCCGACCACTGCTAAAGTTCTCACGGCCTCTGAAGCTGTCATTTCGAAATCCTCTTCGTCCAGAAGGAAAACGACCACGTGCACTCCCAACTGCAAGAACATCAGGAAGGCCAACTCTATATATCATATGCAGAAAACCAATCCATAAACTTAATACAGCTTCATTTAAAGTCCTAGTCAACCATTACAATTAATTGATTTATTTTCCGTTATAATGTTATCATCCAAATTAAATGTCCAAATAGTTTTTCCAGAGACTCGATAAATGGTAACACCAAACAGCTGATATAATTTTACCTCGAGTTGTAGTTCTCTTTATCTCAACAGCAGCTTGACGATCCCCAATTGTTATTGGTGAAGCCTGAAAGATAAAATTTTTATTACAAATAAACAATGAGCCGAAACTCTAAAGGTAAAAGAAATGGTTCAAAGTTGTAAAATAGATGTTCCAAAATGGGTAGAAAAATTCATATATTTGAAATAATCAGCTTTCCTTAATGTAGTGTGGCAACATTGGATAATATGTGTCTCTGAATTAGGTTGGAGGAATTTCATCTACAGTACAATACAGCCACATGTCTTTTCAAGAAGGAAGTAACATGTGCAAGAGACTAACAAAAAGCACATCATCATTCACAGGTCTCTCCTATGAACTACATGTGATTATATAATTACTGAGTTAACTTAGTTTCCTTCCCAAACTGAAAGCACATCATCTTTCACTGTTCTCTCCTAAGAACTACATTTTCTTGCATTTTCTTTTTGAGATTGGGATCTAATGGCTGAAAAGATCTATAGTTTCATTACGAAAAAACTATCAAATCCCTTTTGCAATAACTTCAGATGGGTTATGGTGCTTTATTCTACAATTTAACAAGCCGCGATTATTAGTGATGTTTTTTAAGTTTTCTTCGTTGGGTTTCTGACGCAGTACAAGATTGTAGATCTCCCTTACCAGCTAATGTTTGCAAGATTTTTCGATTCACCAAAACCAAAAATTGACCCAACTAGATTCAGAGTATAACTTCTAACCTCATATAACTGTATTTGTTGTAGTAAACATGAAGTAATTTAACAGACAGAAACATTAACGTTGAATCTTTTCATCATGCCTATGGACCTGCTTAAGAGAACAGGCTAAGAATGTTTAGGACCCTAGCCAGGATTCTTTAGCTTATTTGTCAACTGTTGCAGGAGGAATCATGAATATGCGTTTAAGGCTTGAAGAAAAATTGACTTAATTCAAGGGGGTTCAGCTTTAAAGAATTGTCACTTAAGCGGCACAACACTTTTTGAAGCACATGGCAGCCTCTCAAAATTTCACACTACGAGGTTGAAAGAGGAGGAGATTCCTTTAACCTAGTTTGGACCCAAGTATTGTCTGACAACGTAAAGATGTTTTGTGCCGCCTCCTTAAAGGACAGGGAATTTTTAATTTTGAATAAAGAGAGTGTTTGATAAAAAAAAAGTAATAAATATTTTCCATCAACCATATATATGTGGGAAAAAAAGATCTGAGGCTATGCCATAGCTAAGCTTGGCTAAGACCATTTAATAAATGACGTAGTTTTACCCCTTAGGGTTAAGTTCCCATTTTAGAGTTTATAAAAGAAATCATTAATTAAAAACTTTATACAAAACAATGTTGTTTTCATTAAAATTATTATATAGCATTAGCTAAACTTGACTAAGGCATGCCTTAGATTACCTTTCCCCTATATTATATATAAATATACAATTAAAATTATTATATAGCCTTAGCTAAACTTGGCTAAGACATGCCTTATATTCATTTTTCCCCTGTATTATATATATAAATATACACATACAAATTGATAAGTACCATATGTCCAAATATAATACTAAATGGAAATAGAGTATCATAAATAAACTTTTGAAGAGGAAATTTTAAATCTAAAAGGATAAACACTTTAGTCTCACCGAAAGTGACGATTTCTCACTACCTAAGCAATACCTCCCAACTAAGGAAAACTTGAAAGTGAATTTAACATGCCAAATATATGACAGTCAAAAGTATCCATCCTTACCCTTTTATCCATTGGTCATGTATAGTTTGTACTTGGATACCAGTAGGCGACATGTTATACATACACATACACAGAGACAAACACAAACTAATAGACAAGCTCATGTGTGTATACGTACGTACGTATGCATGTATGACTTTAAGTTTTCAAGGCTTGGATTTCCAACTGTCACATTCTTTTGAAGGGGATCCCCCAATTCTATTGGATTGTGATTTTACCTCTCATGAATGAGTAAATGATCTTACTAACTGGTTAGGAGTACTGTAGCCAGCAGATGAAATCTCCTTGAAAAAAGTCCATTGTTTCACAACAGATGAATATCCCGTACATTTTTTAGTAGTTAGCCTTGTTTGAAATTAAAAAGTATTTACCAGCAGTTACCAATATCTTCCTTTCCATAATTAAGAGAAATTATGACTTGTTTAAGAAATGAAAACTAGCCATGTAAGAAGCTATGCCATATATTCTGTTGAACCCAAGTCCGCACTTCCAAGTCTAATTCCAGTTTAAAGTTCACCAAGGTTAAGTTACATTTGTGTTGGTGCAGAGTACTAGAACACAAGGAAACATATAACCTAACTAGGGCCACATAGACAGTAAGTGATGCCAACTGATAAATGTTGGGAATGGTTCATAGTTAATAATGTCAGAAATCTTTCCAGATTGAGGGGTAGAGAAGATGCTATCTATTCGTAAAAGTTGCTTGAGATAAACTACACATTTGAATAACCCATAAACAGAACAGTCATGTTCCTTTTAGAGCTGCAATAAAGCATTGAAGCATTAGTCTACAAGCTATAAGTATTTATCTGGTGACACCTCACACTAGGTTCAGTTACAGTTTTTAGACACATCAGAACAGGTTCATGATATGCACGAGCACGGTTCACTTCAAGTATTAGGGTGACCTTTCTGTAGACTTCTCCTTGTGAGGCTATTAGTTACTTGGTTAGTTGGTTACACGTCCTAAAGCCTCAATGGTTTCATATCATGTGAGGTTTGCATATACTTATCTAAGCTGAGGTCAGTAACTAACCCCTCGTCACAAGGTAAACTCACTACCTTAGAACCTACTATCACTAGCCACAGCATATAAAATCAATTACAAAAAGGATTTTGAGAAGTTATAGAGAAAGCACCTGAATTGCATTGTGCATGGAGTTCAAATCTTTAAATTCAACGAAGCCAAAGCAAAATCCCTGTTGCTGGACAGGTGAATATGAGTAAACAACAGCTGACCCAAGAGGAACACAATGATATACATTCTTAGTGTATTAAAAACTACCTTATTACTTCTGACTTGAACACCTCCTTGCTTAATAGGTCCAAATTTCTTAAACTCTGCCTCAAGCCGAGTGACCGTCACATTTAGAGGCAAATTCTTTATATAGATGGAGTGACCATCACCTATAAGGAGAACAACATGGTAACTACAATATGGATTGAATGTTTTGTATGGAGTAAAGAAAGATGAGAAGAATTTGGATCCAGAGTCAATCATGCGAACCTAAATGGTTCTAACAAACGGGATTCACATCTCAGATATGCTTTCTTTTCAGTAAAAAATTGCATGACAATTTGTTTTCATGTACAGAGCATCCTCAACACTTGTTAGAGAAGTGAGGTCCACAACTCCACATTGTATTTATGCAAATACAAGTAAGAAGCATATACCTTCATACTGAGCATTGCTACTTTCTGCGGCATTAGAGGCAGATGCAGCTGGTGCTGGATCTTGTGATACTAAACGAACTGAACGTTTTTCAATCTGTGTAGGAGCCACTCTTGAATTATTAGTTGGTACGTAAACCTTGATATCCCTTGAATTTCCCTTCTTTGTTTGTAAACTTACAATGGACGCATACGACTTTTTTGAAGCATCCTCCTGGGCATAAGAAGAAGCTGGTTCCAAGTTGTGATTCTCATTTGGCTGAGGTTCAGGATCCACTGCAGCCTTTTCATTTGCTAATTGGCTCTCATTGTCTATAGGGTCATCGGTTTTCCCCTCACCATTTTGGAGCTCCTCAACATGTGACTTTGCATGCTCCTGTACTGGAGGATCAAGCACACGAGATGGCTCTACAATCAAACATCAAATCAATGTCAAAAGCCATCTCAAAGCAACATCAGTATAAAATATGGAAAAGTAAACAATAAATCAAACCTGGATCTGGGGTCAGGCTCACTGATTGGGTGTCATTGATTACTTCAATTGTCACAGTGTTGGTGTCTATTGGTTCATTTTCCTCTTCTACATACCTAAATACATCATTAAAAACAAAGTAACCATTGTCTTGTGGAGCTAGGAAAAAACTTTGCGTGAATTTTCTTCTCAGGTTGTCCTTCCCTGTTAAGCACCCAGTTACCAAAACAATCACGCCATCCTTAAAAGAGTCCTGGGCATCTGCAGTCTTTATCTCTGCCTTGTAATTCTTGTAATCCAAGGAACATATTTTTTCATTGATACCCTGCTCCAAGGTTGATATTTGTGAATATTTATCTCAAGAACAGTTGGCTTTTATAATCAAAATTCAAAGTATTATTAGTACATTTTTGTTAAGGTGTTGATACTCCAATCCAAATAATTCTTACATAAAAATTTTACTTAGATCAGTTTTGGATAAATGTACTGATGGAAGTTAACTAATTAAGATAATGAAGGAGAAGTACAAGGTCCAATTAAAAGAACAAACAAAACCAAATAGAGGACAAATCAGAAATAGAAGCACCATACAAACTCACTTTCTTGGTCGTCACTGATGTCATTACACCATCAGGTTCTGGACGGCTTAGCACGCTTGAATCATGATAAAATCTATAAACCAACTCAGGTGTTTGGTGAAGGATATGGTAGTATTGCTCAACAAAGGCATTTCCAACCACTTGCGCACTTGGAGGAGGAATAGGAAGTTCTGTTTGCACTGCCATTTTACTGGAAAACAACAATAAGATATTATATAAAAACTTAATGATTTTCTTTTCCTTCTCAGTACAAACATGAGGAGTTTAAAGTAATCAAAACTGGAAGAAGTATATATCTACTCATTGCGCTATATATATGCAAGTATATATATATATATATATATATATATATATATATATATATATATATATTGCACCCATAAAAGATGAAATAAAACATTATCTTCACATATTAAATCTATAGTTTCTTATATAAAAATATAACCATTCATATGTGGGCCACAATGTGCCGATAAAAGATGAAATTTGGGAATGATTAAATTGAGTTTTAAAAATATGATCTCCTTCACACAACAATTCATACACAGATAAAATGTGTGATGAATAAAACCAAAAGTTACCAAATGTAGTCCATATAGAAAGGAAAGACTAGTAGAAATGCCGACCTGAGATGCAAGGATATAACAATTTACTGAACCAAACATCACTCTCATGTGCATAGTTGCAAACAGTAAAAAAAATTTAGTACATTTAACTGATATATCTAGAGGAGGTGAGATGGACATTGAGAATAAAGGACTTCTTTCTTTAAACACAAAACTACCACATTGTTGGGGGAACATTAAAAATAAACGCCCTAACATTATAGTAAACACCAAACCTAAAAAACTGAACAAAGATTAGATTGTTCCCATTAAATTCCTGGATCTAAAAGTATGAAACTTGATAGGGAAGAAAATAAAAAAATTACAAAAAATCGAGAAGAAAAAAGAACTGGTTAACCGCGAAATTATTCCAGGCAACATTTACATTTCAAATAAAAGAAAATATATATATTTAAACGCTAAACTGGTACATTAACCATTGTTAAAATGGCTGATCACATACCATAAACAAGAGCACAAATATAAAAGAATTTAAACTTGGAGAGATTGAGCTGAAAATGATATACTGATAAACAACAAATGGAAGAAACCAAATTGAAGTCCATAATTTATGTACTAAAAATAAATAATTTACGAATTTTATCTCCAGGTATAATTTCAAATTTGAGACAAAATGAGTGTGGTGATGGTGAGATTTACAGAGAGAGTACCTGCTCTAACTGCCCTTATAAGAGCGAGATACAGAGAGAGGGAAGAACAGTTGGCGCACGAAAGAGGAGTGTGTACTCGGGAAGAAATGTTGCAGCTGGGGGAGAATAACCTTAGGTCAGGTTCTCTCCTTAAGGTTTTTAAGATATAATTAAACTCATTTCTTATTTGTTGATTAAATATTTATTTATATAATCATTTCTTTTCGTAACTAACTTCAATTTAAGTTAATGACACTATGTGAATATACGCTACTTAAAAAAGTGAGAGATTAATATCAATGTGAAAAATAAATATATATCTATATAATAAAATATAAATAATTTTAAAATTATTGTTCATCTTAATAAATTATTTAGACCGTTTAAAATTTAGGACAAATTCTATTATCTATAATAACGGAGGCATAGGACTGTTGTTAGTATGTTTATAATACATCAAAATTACAAGAATCATATATTAGTGTATTTGTATTATTATAATTTTACAATTATATAATCAAATTGTTAGTACTAAAAGCTACTATATATTTAGATTACTTTTTAATAAAGCAAAACAAGAGTGGAACATAATAACCCAAATACATAGACTATTGGTCCATAATAAGTTTTATAATTTATTTAATCCAACAGATTAATAATATCTTTTGTTCTAATTTTTAAAGAGATGATATTAAAATTTTATTAATAACAAAAAATATTAGAATAAATAATATATATGTAGATTAATTTATAACAAATTTAAATTGTAACTAACCTAAAACTATAAAGATTAAGTTAGAATAACAATGTGTGAGTTTATTTTTTCCCCTATTTTATTTATTCACATAAGTAGTAATTTAGTAACAATATAAATTTATTATTATTAATAATATTTTTAATTTTTATATATTATTTTTTCAAAACATCAATGAAAAAGGGAAAGGATGACTAACTTTCTTCTATAATTGAGAAGTATAATATATTTTTTTCAAACAATATAAATTTTATTGTTAATATTTTGATAAATTTCATGTTTTTCATATATAAGTATTTGTTGGTTAAAGCTAAAGTTATGTTTGTTTGCAAAAATTATATATGGGAACTAAGCTAGAAATCTTCTAAAATAGAAGCTTATTTATTCTTTCATTCTCACCAATTCACTACGACTCACAAGAGAATTCTATAGAGAGAGAATCAGTGAGAAAGAAGAAGAGTATTCTGTTACTACACTATTTCAGTATCCAATCTCCTACTAAGGTAAGGGGTATTATTTCTTTCGTATTCGTAAGGGATGTTATTTTTATTCATTATTCGCTTGAAATAATATTTTCTTCCATACTCTGTAGTATGTAAGTAATATTATTTCGTTTCAGATTTCGAATTCTATACTCGTTTGTTAAAATTTTTGCTTCTATACTCCATGAAATTAGTAGAATATCCTTGATATTTGCGCTTCATCCAGTATCTTTTCATGAAAATATTATTCTGAGCATTCTTGATAAGTTTTAATTTTTTTATGCCGGAGTACTATTCACGGGGGTACTATTCTCGAAGTACTATTCACGGGGTACTATTCACTCGAGTACTATTCACCCGGGATACTATTCATGATAAAAATTGATTTATTTTCGGTCCAAATTATTTTTGGTATAATGTTATTCTTGAGTTTTACTCCACAAAGCAGTATCATGTTGACAATTTGGACGTTATTGATTTCTGGATAAATTAAATTATAAATCTTTAAAAATTTATCCTTGAACTTGTTTTATTGAATTCTTATATCATTGTCATCATCCTCATGTTTATATTATGTTGAAAGTCATCTGTGGCCTGTAGTGCATAGATGGACTTGGTATGACCAGAGATTATTTGGTATAATCATGACCGTAATGTTACAAATGATGTGGTAAAAGTCTTCATTGGCCCGTAGTACATTGATGGATAGTTGTTGGCATGATCATAACCATTGATGAATACACGAATATCATTGGCCCGTAGTGCATGGATAATTTGTGGTCGTGATACTAGAATATCCTTAGCCGTAATGTAGGGATGATGTGAATTATTTATTAAGCCGAGTCTCAATGATAAAAGTGATGAAAAACCTTTTAAATCATAGAAGATAGTAGATTTTATTCTCTACTTGACTCTTCTAATGGATTGCTTGTTCCGCTGTAGTTAAACTTGATGTTTGTTATGTTTTATCAGTTTAACACTGTTGAAGGCTAACGATAAATTATTCTGCATTATCTTAGTCATAATATTTCTTACTGGCTAGTTGAGCTCACCCTTTTGCTTTCATTGTTCTCTTCAGGAAATGAGAATATAGCTGGGACTAGTCGGGGAACGGAGTGACGGTCCAGATGATAGCATTAGTAGTCCTCATTATTCTATGAAATAGTGTGATAATAATTGTATTGAGGACACCATTTGAGTTGACTACTGTCTAGAAGACAATATTCGTTTTAAAACTCTCAGTTTATATTTTGTCGTATTTTACACGACAGTTGTATTATTAAGTTGTATTTGTATTCTGTACCATGTATTTGGCGACTCAAGATGGGTGATGTATACCTATTTTGGTGGCGTCACAGTTGGTATAAAAGCTTAGGGATATGATCATTGGCTGAGATGTGAGACAAGAACTAGGAGGGGAGAGACGGAGAATTCCTTCACTAGTATGACCTACCTAAGTTATTTGGTATTTAATTGGTCGGTCAGAGTATAGGGATAATATGTTGCATGTCAATTAACCCTTGTTTTGTGGCAGTATTTGAAAATAAAATCTGAGAATGTTGAGAATAACAATGGAGCACAGGAGACCGTTGAGTCTCCACAGATCAACAATCAGGATAATGTGCATCAGGAAGGTAACAATCCTCGTGCAAACAACAACACTGACCAAATGATGAACGATGGAATGTTCAGAGGCTTTCTGCAATTCATGCAACATCAGGCAAGAAAGACTCCTGTCCGAAATGCAGGTGGAAACACTGGCAACTCTCAGACGATCACTGCTAAACAGTTCAAGGAGCTGGGACTACCGGAGTTTTTTGGAGAGCCAAAACCACTTAAGGCGGAGACGTGGATAAAGCAGATCAACAAGATATTTGATGTCTTGGGATGCTCCGAGGAGCAAAAGGTTCCCTTTGCCACCTTCATGTTGAGGGTAGAAGCAGATTACTGGTGAAAATCTGTAAAGCGTACTCAACTTGCCGCACTGAAGATGTCTTGGGAGAAGTTTCAAGAACTATTCAACGACAAGTACTTTTCCGAAAGTATTCGTCACATGAAGGAGGTAGAGTTCATCAAGCTGGAGCAGAACAATATGACCGTGTCGCAGTACGAAGCTAAGTTTGCCGAGTTATCCCGGTTTGCGTCCCATTTGGTTGATAATGAGCAGAGAATGACGCAGATGTTTCTAGGAGGTTTGAAACTCGAAATACGCCAATACCTCATTTCTCACAAACTTTGTTTATATTCAGATGTTGTGAACAGGGCTCAATTAGTGGAGCATGATAATGAGTCAGCTCAACCAAAAGGTAACGACCAGCAACACGATAATAATCGTACCGGTGGCAATGGCCATTGAAACAACGATAACCATTGTGAGGAAAATTATCATGCCAAGAATGGTAACCACTTCGATGGTAATCATGTCCAAGATAATAGAAGTGGAAATTTCAAGAAGAGAAGGTTCAATAATGATGGAAAGACAGCAGCACCAACACCTGTTTCAAAGGAAGAAGAACGACCACCAGTCGTATGTTTCAAATGCGGACAGGAGGGACACATCCGTCCAAAATGTACACAGCAACCCAAAGCGTGTTTCAATTACGGAAGAGAAGGTCACCTAGCTCGATTTTATCGTGTAGTGAAGTCAATTCCAACTGGGATAGTGATTCCAAAAGATGTCCCAGACAAGTCAAAGCCGGTAGTTTAAGTGAAAGCGTTTATTGAGGAACCCGAACGAAGTTATCACGGGTAAGTTAATCATAAACTCTTGCGAAGTCTATACCTTATTCGATACTGATTCTACCCGATCTTTTATTTCTCCTACTTGCGCTCAACGTTTAAATTTGACTCCGGAGAAATTAGACTTTGACTTATCTGTTGAAACTCCGTTGGGAGAAACCTTCATTACATCTACTGTTTATAAATCTTGTTTGGTTCAAATCGGTACCATCACATTACCTGTCAATCTTATCTCTTTGAAAATACTTGCATTTGATGTGATTTTAGGAATCTACTAGTTAACTACTCATCATGCTAAAATTGATTATTTCGTAAGGTTGTTAGCTTTCATATTCCTAACCAACCTGTTATGAGAATTCAAGCAACCAGACCACTAAAGTCAATCACTGTCATATTAAGCCATAGAGCCATTCGTTTATTAAAAAACGGATGTCAAGCTTTATTAGCTCATATCACATATTTAAACAAAAATACGTCAGATTTGAATGATATTTCTATTGTTAATAAATTTCCTGAAGAATTTCCTAGCCTACCCCAGTGCGTGAAATCAAATTTTGTATCAACCTTGAACCTGATACAAAACCCTTAAATATTTTTTTCACCGAAAACGAACGCATTATGCGCCAAAGACGTTGGCTCGAGCTATTAAAAGATTACGTACGACCATACCATTCAATACCATCATGGAAAAGCGAACGTAGTAGCTGACGCGTTGAGTAGAAGATCATATGCGGGTACGAGTGCGATATTGTAAACGCAGATGCCCATTTTGTAAGACTTACAAAGGATTGAGATAGAGTTAAAAACTCTAGGGACCCACGTGATGATATTAAATATAAGAGTAGAACCGACTTTAATCGATAAAGTTAAAGCCACTTAAGCTACAAACTCAAAGCTGATGAATGTGAAGAAGAAAGTTCAAGAGGACGTTATTCTAGAAGCAAGAATTGATGAAGAGAGGAAATCTCAACCCTTGATTTAATTGTTCTATTTGAAATTCTCGATCGAGTAGGAACTGTGGCCTATAGACTCGTTTTAACGCCAAGTATGTCGCGTGTTCATAACTTTTTTTTTCATATCTATGTTACGTAAATATGTGGAAGACCCGAACCACATTATTAAGTTAGAAGCGGACGAAATAGCAGAAGATTTAACGTATGAAGAGGTTCTTGTTAAAAGCTTGGATAAGAAGAAACATATTCTACGCTCCAAGGTTATACCTCAAGTCAAAGTTTTGTGGAGAAACCACGATGTTGAGAAAATGACCTGGGAGTTAGAATCTGAAATAAAATCAAGGTATCCTCACCTCTTAGGCATACCAGGTACGCACCCCAATTTCGAGAGCAAAATTTCATAAGAAAAGGAGATTGTAAAACCCCGAATTTTATGAAATGAAAGTATTCGATTTTCTTATAATTATTATTTTATTTAGTAAATGGTTAAATTGATAAAATGATTAAGGTTAAGGGTGGTATGTGAAAATTTTGTAAAGTAAAGCAAGTTGTTATAAAATATTCGTTTGGTCGAAAAATATTCTTTTTGTCGAGGAATATTCGTACGACGACACAATCATTGGTGGACTCCACAACAGAATTATTGTCGGAGTTAGAAAATGACAAAATTATCTTTTTATAAAAATAACGGCGAAAGTTTTACCGTTAATTGTTGAAATACCCAGTGGTAAAAGTACAGTAATACGCGTAGTTGCATAGTAGCACACGGTATTGATTATTGATGCTTACGTAAGAAGCCACTTAGTTATACTCAATTATTGCTACAGTAATTGCTGCATAGTATCTCATATTATTGATTCAATTATTGTCACAGTATCATCTGCATAATATTTTATATTATTAAATCAATAATTGAGACGACAAAATTATTTATATTATTATTTACAATATTGACGATGTCTAAAAAGTTCTGTCGAGGAGAGGTTTGGTCACCTAATTGCGCGCCAATAGGGAGAAATCCTTATCGAAAAGCCCCCTTTTTCCTGGGAATGATTTGGTCGTTAAATATTGTGAGTTATAACATTAATGATGAATAATTGCTGAAAGATTAAATATGTGTTGATTGAAGATAAAATGATTTGTGATAATATTTATTCAATCTTTGATATAAATAAGATGTCTGTTATTAGACGTTTGTGGTAAGTTTAGTTTATTCTATGGGGGCCCATATGTCATCATCTAAGAGTCACTTTCGCCAATAGTAATCGCCTTTACCAGACGTCAAATCACTTGCCATTTCATATTATAGGCGTCGAACCAATTGTCGTTTCACATTACAGGCGTCAACCAATTGTCGTTTCACATTACAGGTGTCGACCAATTGTCGTTTCACATTATTGGCGTCGACCAATTATCGTTTCACATCACCAGTCGTCAAGCCACTTGCCTCTTCACATTGCAAGGGCTAAGCTAGAAATCTTCTAAAATAGAAGCTTATTTCTTCTTTCATTCTCACCAATTCACTACGACTCACAAGAGAATTCTATAGAGAGAGAATCAGAGAGAAAGAAGAAGAGTATTCTATTACTACACTATTTCAGTATCCAACCTCCTACTAAGGTAAGGGGTATTATTTCTTTCGTATTCGTAAGGGATGTTATTTTTGTTCATTATTCGTTTGAAATAATATTTTCTTCCATACTCTGTAGTATGTAAGTAATATTATTTCGTTTCAGATTTCGAATTCTATACTCGTTTGTTAAAATTTTTGCTTCTATACTCCATGAAATTAGTAGAATATCCTTGATATTTGCGCTTCATCCAGTATCTTTTCATAGAAATATTATTCTGAGCATTCTTGATAAGTTTTAATTTTTTTATGTCGGAGTACTGTTCACGGGGTTACTATTCCCGAAGTACTATTCACTCGAGTACTATTCACCCGGGGTATTATTCATGATAAAAATTGATTCGTTTTCGGTCCAAATTATTTTTGGTACAATATTATTCTTGAATTTTACTCTATAAAGCAGTATCATGTTGACAATTTGGACGTTATTGATTTCTTGATAAATTAAATTATAAATCTTTAAAAATTTATCCTTGAACTTGTTTTATTGAATTCTTATATCATTGCCATCATCCTCATGTTTATATTATGTTGAAAGTCATCTGTGTCCTGTAGTGCATAGATGGACTTGGTATGATTATGACCAGAGATTATTCGGTATAATCATGACCGTAATGTTATAAATGATGTGGTAAAAGTATTCATTGGCCCGTAGTGCATTGATGGACAGTTGTTGGCATGATCATAACTATTGATGAATGTGACGCCCCCAAAATTAGATATACATCACCCATCTTGAGTCGCCAGATACATGGTACAGAATTCAAATACAACTTAATAATACAACTATCGTGTACAATACGACAGAACATAAACTGTGAGTTTGAATACAAATATTATCTTCTAGAGAGTATCCATACTCAAAAGGAGTCTTCATTACAATTATTATCACACTATTACATAGAATAGTGAGGACTACTAATGCTATCATCTGGTCCATCACTCCGTTTCTCGACTCGTCCCAACTATATTCTCATTTCCTGAAGAGAACAGTGAAAGAAAGTGTGACGCCCCCAAAATAGGTCCATTCCACCCAACCCATTCTGAGTCGCCAAATACATGGTACAGAAACAACTACAACTTTATTAATACATTTGTCGTGCAAAATACGACAACACATATACTGTGAGTTTAAATACAAATATTGTCATCTAGACAGTATTCATACTCAATTAAGAACTCATTATACTTATTGATACACTATTTTACAAAATAGTGAGGACTACTAAAACAACTGTCTTGAACCATCATTCCATACCTCGACTAGTACTCGCTACATTCTCGCCTCCTGAGAAGAAAATGGAACAACAAGGAAAATAGTGAGCTCAACTAGCCCAGTAAAGAATATTATGACTAAGATAATATACAACAAATTATCCTTAGTCTTCAACAGGGAAAAATCTGATAGAATACAATAGACAACAAGTTTTAAATCAATAACTGCAGCGGAAACAGCAAACTATTAGAAGAGTCAAGTAGAGAATGAGTTCTACTATCTTCTAAGATTTAAAAGTCCATCATCAATATTTTATCCCTGTAACAACAATCAATAACCATCTTTAATCAAATATTCATCTTTGCACTACAGGCCAAATATATTCATTTGTTGGTCATGTTCACCTCAACACCTGTTCATCTTTGCACTACGAGCCAAAGATATTCATCATAAAATCATCAATCTTTGCACTACAGGCCAAAGATATTCAGTAACATCATCATTTAGGACTAAGGATGATGAAAAATATGTTAGAGAAAACGAATCCAGTGAAACAAAAGAGTAAACATTAAGGATTCGTATTTCAGCTATTCCATGTCCAAAAATACCTCATAAACAATCATAGTGAAGTAAAATTCAAGAATGATCAAAACATGGATACAATCAAAGCTAGTATCCAGAATAGATATTTTGGACGAAAAGAAGAAAATTTCATTTTTTTCGGTGAATAGTAACTCGTGAATAGTAACTCATGAATAGTAACTCATGAATAGTAACCCCGACATGAAAAGTTCCAAATTTGATAAAAAGTTCAGATCAATACTTCGACATAATGATATTGAAGAAAATAATATCATTTAAGAAGAAATAGCATCCCTTACCTCGAAAATACGGCACTTCTGACTGGAATACCAGATATAATGCTGAAGGAAACTTGCACCGTATAGCAACACTCAAAGTATCAAATACTCACAAGAATACGCTCGATATAGAGAGAGAAAGAGAGAGAAACTTGTATTTCTGGTGTGATTTTCAATTCTAACCTAAGTACCCTATTTATAGGAAAATGCTTAGAACACCATAGCAGAAAATTGAATATAATAATATTATATTTACAAAATTGTCAAGCCCACCTAAGAAATCTGATTTCAGATCATGTATAACACATGTGAGCCACTCAATTGCAACAAAAAACGTTTTTCTTAAAAAAAAACATTTTAAACTCCAAAAATCAATTATTTCGGAATTTCAGAACTTCAATAATTCATAGTAAATAGCCCTTTTATCAGAAAATTTGAATCTAGCGAGTTTTTATAGGAAATTTAAATCTCTACAACTTTGCAGAAGAAAGTTTTTCCAAATTCTAAATAGAAATTGACCGAAATCCATAAACGGACGATTTTACAGTCAATAATAAATTTTCGGTCAAGAATTGTGTCCACCTACACACAAAACATGTGTTAATCATTTAATACCACAAAAATACTCTTCCTCCTCATATACTCATATATCCCACATTCATTGTAAAAATATCGCCATCAATATATTATTAAAATAATATATTTAAATGAATTATTTTATCAGAAAAAGATAAAATATTAATTTTTAACAATTGTCACATTAAAAATTTTCTCCATCTATATCCACATAAAATCAATATTTTTCTCATCATATAAATCAATAATTAATTATACACAAATAATATTACAGAACCACAGTACTGACAACCAGGCCGTTCCCAAGAAAGAGGGGGTTTTCCACTAAGGATATCTCCTTACTGGCGCGCAATTAGATGACCAAACCTCTCCTTAGACAGAACTTTCTAGACATTGCCAATAATGTTATCTAATAATATTATTCAGATAATATGAATTATTGTTCCGATAATAGAAAATACTGTGTAGTGACAATTATTAAAACAACAGTAATATAAAATATCAACGCAGCAATTATTGAATCAATAAAATACAATATTGAACAGTAATTACTGTAACAATTATTGAGTAGTGCCTTCTTGCGTAAGAATCAATAATTGGTGCAATACCGTGTGCTACTGTGCAACAACACGTATTACTGCGTTTTAACCACCGGGTATTCCAACAGTATTAACGGTAACAACTACGCCGTTATTTATAAACAACTTATTTTTGTCGTTTTCTTCATCCAATCGCTTTCTGTTATGGGATCCACACAAGGCTGTGCCATCGTACGAATATTCTCCAACAGTAAGAATATTCCACGACCAAGCGAATATTCCCCGACAACAATGAATATTCTATAACCACTTGCTTATTTAAAATATTTGCGCATTTTACCCATAACTAACCACATTAATCAAATCAACCCTTACTAAAATAATAGAGGAATTTAAATTTCATTTATTAATAATTTGGGGTCTTACAGAAAGGGTGAGCTCAACTAGCAGTAAAAAATATTATGACTAAGATAATGCAAAATAAATTATCATTAGTCTTCAACAATGTTAAACTGATAAAATACAATAGACATCAAGTTTAACTGCAGCGGATCAAGCAATCCATTAAAAGAGTCCAGTAGAGAATAAAATCTACTATCTTTTATGATTTAAAAGGTTTTTCATCACTTTTATCGCCGAGACTCAGCTTAATAAATAATCCACATCATCCCTGCACTACGGCCAATGATATTCATTAGCATCACAACCACAAATTATCCATGCATCACAACCAAGGATATTCGTGATTTCATCAATGGTCATGATCATGCCAACAACTGTCCATCAATGCACTACGGGCCAATGAGGACTTTTATCACATCATTTGTAATATTACGGTCATGATTACACCGAATAATCCCTAGTTATAATCATACCAAGTCCATCTATGCACTACATGCCATAGATGACTTTCAACAAAATATAAACATGAGGATGATGACAATGATATAAGAATTCAATAAAACAAGTTTAAGAATTAATTTATCTAGGAACTGATAACGTCTAAATTGTCAACATGATATACTTTATAGAGTAAAATTCAAGAATGCTCAGAAGAATATTTTCATAAAAAGATACTGGATGAAGCGCAAATATTAAGGATATTCCACTAATTTCATAGAGTATAGAAGTCAAAGTTTTAACCAACTGAGTATAATAAAGAATGGAATAACAAAAGAAATCACCATGCATGCGATAGACCGCACAGACAGGTTATTCCAATAAAAAAAATAAATAGTGGAACCAGGTCATACGTAAATGTACCGACAGGATATTCCGATAGAATAATAAATAATGGAACCAAGTCCGGCGTAAACGCACAGATAGGATATTCCGACGGAATAATAAATAATGGAACTAGGTCCGGCGTAAACGCATAGACAGGATATTCCAACAGAATAATAAAGAATGAAACAACAGAAGAATTTCACCAAGTATAGGGTAGCCCGCATATACAGGTTATTCCAACAGAATAATAAATAATGGAATAACAGAAGTTCTCTTCATGAATATAAAAGAAATAATACCTCTTACGAGTACAATAAATAATATCCCTTATCTTAGAAAGAAGAGTACTGGATATAGAAGTAGTGAAGTAGCATAACATTTTTCTTCTTTTTATCTATAGTTTCTCTCTCTAGAGTTTCAGTGAATTCGTAAGAAATAATGAAGGAATGAGCTTCTATTTATAGAAAAATGGACTGCGTAGTAACTAACTCATGAACGGTCCAGATTGATTTACTTTAATCTGACGGTCCATATTTAAAGCAAAATTTTTTAAATAAAATATAATATATTCTATTTATAATCTAATAAAACGAATAACTTTATAAAAGATTTTACTATGCAAATACTATGCAGACACTATGTAAACACTATACATAATAAAATATAATATATTCTAATTATTGTCTAATAAAATAGATAATTTTATAAAAGTATTCTGTTTTATTTAAAAAGATTTTGCTATTAGCCTAATAAAACGAATAACTTTATAAAAGTATTCTGTTTTATATAAAAAAATTTCTGTTTTATTACATTAATAATACTAATAAAACAAAACTGAGTGACTTATCACGTAAGCATTAATAACCAATACCGTGTCCTACTATGCAATCACGCGTATTACTGTACTTTAAACACCGGGTGTTTCAACAGTTAACGGTAAAACTTCCGCCATTATTTTCATAAAAATATTTTTGTCGTTTTCTCAATCCGACAATAATTCCGTTGCGGGGTCTACCAATGATTGTGTCGTCGTACGGATATTCCCCGACAAAAAGAATATTTTCCGACCAAACGAATATTATATAACAACTTGCATACTTTGCAAAATTTATAAATATCACCCACAACTATAACATTATATCAAATCCACACCATAATATAAAAATAATTTTATTTTGAGAAAATTAAATCTTTATTCATAAAATCTGGGGTCTCACAATCTCCCCTCCTTATGAAATTTCGCCCTCGAAATTTACGTACGTATCTGGTATGCCGAAGAGGTGAGGATACCTTGACTTTATTTCAGATTCTAACTCTTGAGGTAAAACCTTTGAGTGTTGAATACGATTCTTCTTATCCAAGATTTAACACGTATCTCCTCAAACGTTAAATCATCCGTTATCTCGTCCGGTTCTAAATTAATAATGTGGTTCGGGTCGTAACATCGATACGTTAAAAACGTTATGAGCACACGACATACTTGGCGGTAAAACGAGTCTATAAGCCACAGCTCCTACTTAATCGAGGATTTTAAATGGGCCAATTAAATCGAAGGTTGAGATTTCCTCTCTTCAGCAACTCTTGCTTTTAAAATAACGCCCTCTTGAACCTTCTTCTTAGTATTCATCAGCTCCAGATCTGTAGCTTGCACGGCTTTAACTTTATCGATTAAAGTCGATTCTAATCGTATATTCATTATCTTCATGTGGGTCCCTAGAGTCTTTAACTCTATCTTCATCATTTGTAAGTTATACGAAATGAGTCTTTGTGTTAACAGCATCGCACTCGTAAACGCATACGATCTTCTACTCAACACGTCAGCTACCACGTTCGCTCTTCCACGATGATATTGAATGGTACGATCGTAATCTTCAACAGCTCGAGCCAACGTCTTTGGCGCATGATACGTTCATTTTAGTTGAAGAAATATTTGAGGGTTTAAGAAATGGGTTTTGTACTGGGGTCAATACAAAATATGATTTCACGCTCTGGGATAGGCTAAGAAGTCTTCAAGAATACGTCAGGAAATTTATTAACAATAGAAATATCATTCAAAACTGTGACCTGTTAGGTTTGTAATATTCATGAACGCAATCAAATTGCACATAATATGCGGAAACGTGAAAAATCAGAGTTTTAAAATTTTTACAAACCATATACCCGGATCATCCTTTATGTGCAATTATTAATTAAACGAAAAAGAAAGAACAAGAATCATACATTTGAAGATCCGAGCTTCCTCGGGTACAAGTTCACCTCCAATCCTTTTCGCGTCCAACTTGAATCCACCGGGTTTGGTTCCTTCATTTGATCAACGTTAGCCACCCAAGTGTTTGGCCTCTAGAGGTGATCCACCAAGGAAGAAGAAAGATCCAAGAAGATGGGTGTTTGGCAAAACCTTAGTTTTTTTTATCTCTATAGAAAAGGAGCGTACTCTCCAATAATTGAAATAACGTATATCGATATCTGATATAAGACTCCTCTTATAAAGATATCAAGTAACCCTATTAAAAATAAGGTATTATTTATTTAATTAAACTCCTTTAATTAAATGGGCTCCCTAATCTTATTAGGGATAATTAATTAAACTCATTTAACTAATTTTTCCTCCGAATCCTATTAGGAATAAATGAGAGTACATTTATTAAATTAATTCCTAAACTCTTTTAGAAATTAAAATAATAATAATTGTAATAATATTAATAAGACTCCTCTTATTAATTTATATTTAATATTTCTAAAATATTAAATAATAAATATTAAGCTATTTAATTTATTCTATCACCATAGATTAAATTAAATATACTTAACATATTATTACGATTATGCCATTAACTTCTTAAATAATTATTCTTCCTTTTATGGTGTGACCCTTTAGGTTTTCCATATTAAAACTGTTGTGAATAAATCAATTAGAACAATTCTAATCTTATTTAAATAAATAAATTAAACTATTAATTTATTTAAATAAATAATATTTATTCTACAATAGGGATAAGCCTCCCTAGCGATCAACGACTTTCCAGATAATATAGATTTCAACATTAATCATAAAAGAACCTTTGAGTAAATAGTTACCGTACAATTCAATCTTTCCACCATACAATGTCCCAATTAAATATAAGACATGGAATTACTGTCAAGTCTAACTTTATTTACTTATATGTATTTCGACTCTTAAATTCACAACTCCAAATAATGTAAATTAGAAACTCCTTTTTAATTTCATTCTGCCTTGACCAATGACTACTGGGTTGTCATTTATCGAATCACATAAGACATTTCTCTTCTTTTACTAGAAGTGGTAGATTATTTATTGATCATACATTATCTCCATGTACAACTTATTATACCCAAGCATACCCTTTGATATACCTTAAGGGTCTTAAGGAATAAGTCAAAGTATAACTCATCATACACAAGATACTATGATGCTCTCAAGTCCAAGGATCACTTGTACTACTATCACTACAGGAATTCCTATTGACAGACAAGTAAAACTCCATTAGGTATTCCTTGGCGAGCCACGTTCAGTGAACTTATTCTCTAATAAGCACCTACATACTTGCTTTAGTGTCTCCACCCAAATAATTATGAGATCAATCATCCTCATCCAATGAGCAAGCAACGTATGTACCAATCTATCCGAATTCACTAATCTCCAATTTAGTAATCCAATGATTGGGAACTATTTTAGTTTTAAACTTTCTAAGAATTTAGATCTCATTAGAATGATCATCATCATTATTCTAAAAGCATTGCTTAAAATTATGGGTTTATCACATATTATAAAACAGCATCATGTAGATAATTAAAAGCCTTTAATAAATTAATACCTTTTATTAACAAATGAATAAGATTGTTACAAAGTATATGCTTTATCATCAAACATGATTGACTTGTATGCATACTACTTTCAATCTCCCACTTGCACTAAAGCCAATCGTCAAGGTATCTCATACTATTCTTCTCTAAGTGACGATTATCCTACTGTTGGATAAGCTTCAATAAATGGATATGTAATGTTGTTCTTGAGAGTCCACTATCTCTATAGTGATTTCTCATCTTTCAATGATTCCTATAATCAAATGAAAGTGCCACAACACATGTTTAGATCCAAGATGAGACTTAGGAACTATTCCTAGTTCTGTAATAAACTTTTATCCAAACAATCAACTTGCAGCTTCATTTATAGCTACTTACTTTGTCTTTATCACTAAACCAGCAACTCTTTGCTGTTTGAAACCTTTCCAATTCACTGCACCACTGTTCAAGGTAACCCTTTACCTTAAAGTGGATTTTCTGTCGTCTTGGTCTGTCTGAAAAAACTTGAGTCTGTAAAGCCCTCTAGTTTTAATTCAGACCCACCATGTATGATCACATCCTTAGTACCGGTTAAGTACTTAAGATATTTTCACTGTCTCACAGTGAACTTTTCCAGAACATGACTGATCAACATCAGGTCTCGTACATTTCATTGCATACATGATAGTTACTCATGCGATCTCTCTTTTTGGACTCTATGGGGACTATTGAGAGAGATACACTCCATGGCTCATCAACATGAGACATCCCATGGAATTTGCTATGCTAAACGACTTTAGCATCAAATGAATATACGTTTCTTGGGTTAAGCCGAGCATCTTTTTAAATCTATTTATATAGATTAGCATCCCCAATTAAGATACTCTTCTCAAATCATTCATGGAAGAATGTTTAGATAACTTTATCTTTACTGATTGTAGCATTAGTATGTCATTCCTTATCCGTAGTATATCAACATATAATACTAGGAATGTCACGACGCTCCCACTGACCCTTTTGTATACACTAGAACTTTTACCTCATCGTATGTAACTGGATCATCATCTTCTATGATACGTACCTCACCATCATCATCCATGATGAATCCATACCTCTCAGGTATCTTCGGTACTATTTCAGATTTACGATTTGATAGTGGTACAATAGGTCTATCTACAGGTTCCTCTTATTTGACTTATAGTATTTTGTGGTTCTTGAACTCTTCAAGATCTATTATCCTCCCACTAGCCCCTTTAATGATAAATATTTTTATCTTAGAAGACAGCGTGTTTCACAATAAACACCTTTTGCTAAGTAGGATTATAGAACATATGCCATAAACTTACTTTAGGATGTCCCACAAATCTGTACTTGTCAAATTTTGTCCCAAGCTTATCCTTTGAAACCTTTTTCACATAAGCTGGACAAACCCTTATCTTAACTTACTTAAAATTAGGAATCCTTCCTGTCCATAACTTTTATGGAGTCTTGTGGCCGGATTTTGGGGTTACCTTTTCCGTAGATATACAGCCATTTCTAGAGCATGATCCCAGAAGGATACTAAAATGTCGATAAAATCATTATGGACCGTACCATGTCCAATAAGGTACGATTTTTTCTTTCAGATATATCAATCAATTATTGTGTATCAGAAGGCGCCCATTATGAGAAAACCATTTGAGATGATCTAGAAACTTATTGCACAAGTATTTATTCCTTGATCTAATCAAAGAATCTTAATACTTTGCCAATTTGTTTCACTTCTGAATTTTTTGAACTTTTCAAATAATTCACACTTGTATTTCAACAAATACATACATTCAACTCTTTGAATTATCATCTCCTTTTCTTATACTAGTTTGTTCAATTTACAAAATATATTTACACATAAGTCAAGTACACAAAATTCATTAAGTAATATTTCAGTTCTATACGAAATATTATTATTATAAATAGAACAACAATTGTTCTTAAATATAATACCAAAGATTTCATTGTCCAACAATAAAATAGAAATAATATTTCTAACAAGAACTGGAATACAATAACATCTTATTGACTTAATAGATTTGCCCGTAGGTATTGCTAAACTATAAGTTTCTATGGCTAATGTGGTAACATTTGCTTCATTTTTCACACATAGGATTACCTATATTTGTTTAGCTTTCTACTTCTGCTTGGTCCCTTCATAAATCTATATTTATGATAACCAAAGTCGGTATCCAATACCCAAGTAGAACCTTGACTTAAAGAAAAATTTATTTTAAATCATGAACAAAATTGTATTTGTAACCGAAACTTCACTAAGCTTCTTCTGGTTAGCCTCTGCAAAATGCTTCTTGCAGTTTCTTGCAGTTTCTTTCCAGTGTCCAGGCTTATTGCAGTGGAAGCAAACTCCTTTGCTATCCATATCAGTTTTGTTCTTATTATCCTTTGTTTACGCCTTTCTGTTTACCTTCTTTGAATAGTTCTTCTTTTCAGAAGATCCTTTGGCCTCTATTAGTAAGACATAGTCTGTCTTGGTTGAAAAATGACTCTCAATATTTTTCAACATGTTAAGCAAATCAGCGAGGCTGATATCTAGCTTGTTCATGTGAAAAATTCACAACAATTGTGAAAGGAGTCCGGGAGTGAGTGCAAGATCAAATCTTGGCTCAACTCTCCATCCATGACAAAACTTGTTGTCCTAATTGATCAATCAAATTGATAATGTTAAGGACTTTTATCTGTACTGTAGTGTCATCGGTCATTCTAGATCGGAAGAGCTCCTTAGATATCTGATATCTATTAGTCCTACTTTCCTCACCATCAACTACTTGATGTGCAGGAATATAGTAGGAACATCCATAGTTTCATGCTAACGCTGAAGCTCGTTACTCATGGATACGAGCATGATGCATTGAGCCAACTGTGCATCATCTTGCCACTTTCTAAAAGTAGCAATCTCTTCCTCAGAGGCATTGTCTGCAACCATTGCAGGGATAGACGTATTAAGGACATAAGATAGCTTTTCAGCCATGAGAACTATTCTCAAATTCCTTAACCAATCCGTTTAATACGGTCCGGTTAAATAGCATCTAATATGCTTCGCAGTGATAGTAATTTAGACATTGTAAAATTCTATAAATGAATTTGTAATTAACAACATTTTAGCATACATTCTTTTATTAATTACCAAAATAATTTAGGTCTTGTTTTAAATTGGTATCTCTGTGACGCCCCCAAAATAGGTCCAATCCATCCAACCCATTCTGAGTCGCCAAATACATGGTACAGAAAATAACTACAACTTTATTATTACAATTGTCGTGCAAAATACGACAACACATATACTGTGAGTTTAAATATAAATATTGTCATCTAGACAGTATTCATACTCAATTAAGTACTCATTATACTTATTGATACACTATTTTACAAAATAGTGAGGACTAATAAAACAACTGTCTTGAACCATCATTCCACACCCCGACTAGTTGTGACAACCCCAAAATAAGTCCATTCCATCCAACCCATTCTGAGTCGTCAAATACATGGTACAGAAAACAACTACAACTTTATTACAACAATTGTCGTGCAAAATACAACAACACATATGCTGTGAGTTTGGATACAAATATATACCAAATGTGACATTGGACACCATCATGTATCAGCACCTCACAAAGGTACCTTACATAAAGGTACAGTCAAAAACTGTTTTAGAAACTAGAATCTTTGGGAAGTGCTCAAGGAAACCTTCGTACATGGGAGGCCATGCGTCTAGGTTATGATAGATATCATATGGCCACAGAATTATCCTTGGTTGACCCAATAGACCCCAAAGAAAAACGAGAAGATTACTATCATATTCTTCCCAATGGTGAGTCTTCTCTTGACTTATCATTATCTCCACTGTATCTAACTGAGAATTATACTTCAAACAAACACCAAGATTATATAGGTAGTGCTTGTAGATATACTCGGCAAGCGGATGTGCACAATCATGTCTTATGATGACACGAGGTTGTATGTCATTAGACATCTTGTATGATAGTGACAAAACACCCTTCCAACGTTGGGTTCGCCTCACCCTATTTTCTTCACCAAATATAATTACTAAATGATAACCACCGTTCTATTCCCTTGTTACCCCCGCTCGACCCAGCTACACTCTTATTACCTGAAAGGAATTGTGAACAGAAGGGTGAGCACAACTAGCCCAGTAAAGAATATCATGACTAAAGATAAATAAATTATCAATAGTCTTCATCAATAATAAATCAGAGATTTAGAACCTATGGTAGATGATAAAAATTTCAACCATAGTTGCAGCGGAACATGCAATCCATTAGAAGAGTCAAATAGACTATAAAGTCTATTATCTTCTCCATGTTAAAAATCCACCAACAATGTTTTATCCCTGTAACATCAATCAACAGTTCTGGTCCACAATCATATAAATAACTCATAATCATAATTATGATTCTAAATTCCTCTTCTCATCCAGGACAAAGATAATTAGGACCACTTGCTTATTTGAAATATTTGCGCCTTTTACCCATAACTAACCACATTAATCAAATCAACCCTTACTATTTCAAAATAATAAATAGAGGAATTTAAATTTCATTTATTAATAATTTGGGGTCTTACAATCTCTCACTATTTTCTTCAAACTATATTACCCTCAATTATATAGTTCGGCAAAATCTAATTAAAGATTTGCTAGTGAGAATAAGGATCCCATTTCAAATGTATATAGCCTTGTGGTGACACAACAAACTATATATAAATAAATAGGTAGACAACTCTTGTCAATTACATCAACTATGCAACTCCTTGTATTTTGCCTCTTAGATTATTTTGATCAAGTGGTGGCACATCCGAATCAAAATTATCTAAGTTAAGTCCAACCTAGCACTCCATATATTTAAAAAAGAAAAATATTGTCCTTGTGGTGACACAACAAAATAATATTGTTCAATTTTCTTTATAAGCATCAAATGTGATAAATTAACATCTTAAATACTTAATACTTGCCTTGTGGTGACACAACAAACTCATATTAAATATTTAATACTCTATTAATTTTATCATGTTAGAAGGCGACGTTTGATATTCCAAATATCTTTGAACGTTTAGGACTTCATATAAAAAATTTGAGGGATTTGTTATTAATTTGTCTCATCTTGTTTAGCGCGCATGCACATATATATATAAAATACGCGCCATATTAATTAACATGCGAAGCATGTTTGCATAATATATAATATATATAGTATAAGCATGCACATATAAAATACTATATTCTACCTGGATTGATTATGGACTTTTATTCTAGTTTGGTTCACTAGAGCCACCAAGTGAACCAAAAGGTCAAATCCTAGGGGTGCAAGAATTAATATTTAAATATAACTATTACATTTAAACACGGGCTCCATTACAAAAGAGTCTTCAAGCGCTCCTTGCTCCTTGAATTCGCATAATAGGTTGGTTAGGAATATGAAAGCTAACAACCTTACGAAAAGCATGATGAGCAGTTAACCAATCATTTTCAAAAATCACATCAATACAAGTATTTGCAAAGAGATAAGATCGACAGCTAAGGTGAAAGTGTTAATTTGAACAAGATTTATAAATAGTGGAGGTAACGAAGGTTTCTCCCAACTGAGTTTAAACAGATATATCAAAGTCTAACTTCTTCGGAGTTAACTTCAAACATTGAACACAACTAGGTAAAATAAAAGAGTGAGTAGAACCGGTATCTAACACGGTATAGACTTCGCAAGAGTTTATGACTAACATACCCGTGATAATTTTATTCAGGTTCCTCGTCACGAAAAAAAAATGCTCTCTCTTAAACTACTGGCTTTGGCTTGTTTGGGATATCCTTGGTGCCTCCATCCTAGCTGAACTTGTCTTCAGTGAACGACAAAATCGGGCTAAGTGACCTTCTCTTCCACAATTATAACATGCTTTGGACGACATCGCGCAGTTTGGATTGATGTGTCCCTCCCCTCCGCATTTGAAGCATATGATAGGTGGTCGTTCTCCTTCCTTAACAACGGGTGCTGGTGCTGATGTCTTTCCATCATTGTTGAATCTCCTCTTCTTGAAATGTCCATTATTATTGTTTTGACCATGATTACCACCGAAGTGGTTACCATTTCTGGCATGTTGATTCCCTCCATGTTTATTGTCACCGCTTTGATGACTGTTATCACCGGTATTATCATTTTGCCGGCTGCTCTCTTTTGATTGCGTTGACTCGTTATCGCGCTCCACTAACTGAGCCCTATTTACAATATCTGAATACAAACACAGTTTATGAGAAATAAGATATTGACGTATCTCCGGCTTCAAACCTCTTAAAAATATCCGCGTCATTCTTTCTTCATTATAACCCAAGTGGGACGCAAATCGGGACAACTCAGCAAACTTGGCTTCGTACCGCGACACGGTCATGTTGTTTTGCTCCAACTTAATAAATTTCACCTCCTTCATGTGATGAATACTTTCGGGAAAGTACTTGTCATTGAATAGCTCTTGGAACTTCTCCCAAGACATCTTGAGTACGTCAGGCTGGTTACGTTTTACAGATTCCCACCAGTAATTTGCCTCTCCTCGCAACATAAAGGTGGAAAAGGGAACCTTTTGCTCCTCGGCGCATCCCAAGACATCAAATATCTTGGTGATCTGCTTTATCCACGTTTTCGCTTTAAGTGATTTTGGTTCTCCCAAAAACTCCAGTGGTCCCAGCTCCTTGAACTGCTTAGCGGTGACCAACCGTGGGTTGCCATTATTTTTACCTGCATTATGAACAGGAGTCGCCTTCGCCTGATGTTGCATGAATTCTAAAAAACTCCTAAATGTACCGTCATTCGTCAATTGATTAGTGTTGTTGTTTACAGGAGGATTATCGCCATCCTGTTGCACATTGTCCTGATTATTGATCTGTGGAGACTCAACGGTCTCATGTGCTCCATTGCTTATCTCAATATTTTCAAATACTGCTACAAAATAAGGGTTAATTAACATATCACATATTATCTCTATATTCTGACCGACCAATTAAATAACAAGTAAACTTAGGTAGGTCATACTAGCGAAAAATTTTTCCGTCTCTCCCCTCCTAGTTCTTGTCTCACATCTCAACCAGGGATCATATCCCTGAGCTCTGATACCAACTGTGACGCCTCCAAAATTAGGTATACATTACCCATCTTGGGTCGTCAGATACATAGTACAGAATACAAATACAACTTACTAATACAACTGTCGTGTACAATACGACAAAACATAAATTGTGAGTTTGAATACAAATATTATCTTCTAGAGAGTATTCATACTCAAAAGGAGTCCTCATTACATTTATTAACACACTATTACATAGAATAATGAGGACTACTAACTAATACTATCATTCGAACCATCACTCCGTTCCCCGACTTGCCCCAGCTACGTTCTCATTTCCTGAAGAGAACAGTGAAAGAAAGGGTGAGCTCAACTAGCCCAGTAAGAAATATTATGACTAAGATAATGCAGAATAAATTATCATTAGTCTTCAACAATGTTAAACTGATAAAATACAATAGACATCAAGTTTAACTGCAGCGGATAAAGCAATCCATTAAAAGAGTCAAGTAGAGAATAAAATCTACTATCTTTTATGATTTAAAAGGTTTTTCATCACTTTTATTGCTGAGACTCAGCTTAATAAATAATCCACATCATCCCTGCACTACGGCCAAGGATATTCATTAGCATCACAACCACAAATTATCCATGCATCACAGCCAAGGATATTCGTTTATTCATCAATGGTCATGATCATGCCAACAACTGTCCATCAATGCACTACGGGCCAATGAGGACTTTTACCACATCATTTGTAACATTACGGTCATGATTACACCGAATAATCCCTGGTTATAATCATACCAAGTCTATCTATGCACTACATGCCATAGATGGCTTTCAACAAAATATAAACATGAGGATGATGACAATGATATAAGAATTCAATAAAACAAGTTTAAGAATTAATTTATCTAGGAACTGATAACGTCAAAATTGTCAACATGATATTGCTTTGTAGAGTAAAATTCAAGAATGCTCAGAAGAATATTTTCATGAAAAGATACTGGATGAAGCGCAAATATCAAGGATATTCCACTAATTTCATGGAGTATAGAAGTTAAAGTTTTAACCAACTGAGTATAATAAAGAATGGAATAACAAAAGAAATCACCATGCGTGCGATAGACCGCACAGACAGGTTATTCCAACAGAAAAATAAATAGTGGAACCAGGTCCGGCGTAAACGCACAGACATGATATTCCGACATAATAATAAATAATGGAACCAGGTCCGGCGTAAAAGTACATACAAGATATTCCGACAGAATAATAAATAATGGAACCAGGTCCGGCATAAACGCACAGACAGGATATTCCAACAGAATAATAAAGAATGAAACAACAGAAGAATTTCACCAAGTATAGGGTAGCCCGCATATACAGGTTATTCCAACAGAATAATAAATAATGGAATAACAGAAGTTCTCTTCATGAATACAAAAGAAATAATACCCCTTACGAGTACAACAAATAATATCTCTTACCTTAGAAAGAAGAGTACTGGATATAGAAGTAGTGAAGTAGCAGAACAGTTTTATTCTTTTTATCTATATTTTCTCTCTCTAGAGTTTCAGTGAATTCGTAAGAAATAATGAAGGAATGAGCTTCTATTTATAGAAAAATGGACTGCATAGTAACTAACTCATGAACGGTCCAGATTGATTTACTTTAATCTGACGGTCCATATTTAAAACAAAATCTTTTAAATAAAATATAATATATTCTATTTATAATCTAATAAAACGAATAACTTTATAAAAGATTTTACTATACAAACACTATGCAGGCACTATGCAAACACTATTAATAATAAAATATAATATATTCTAATTATTGTATAATAAAACAGATAACTTTATAAAAGTATTCTGTTTTATTTAAAAAGATTTTACTATTAGCCTAATAAAATGAATAACTTTATAAAAGTATTCTGTTTTATATAAAAAGCTTTTCTGTTTTATTACATTAATAATACTAATAAAATAAAACTGAGTGACTTATCACGTAAGCATTAATAACCAATACCGTGTGCTACTATGCAACCACGCGTATTACTGCACTTTTAACACCGGGTGTTTCAACAGTTAACGGTAAAACTTCCGCCGTTATTTTTATAAAAATATTTTTGTCGTTTTCTCAATCCGACAATAATTCCGTTGCGGGGTCCACCAATAATTGTGCCGTCGTACGGATATTTTCCGACAAAACGAATATTCTCCGACCAAACGAATATTATTTAACAACTTGCCTACTTTGTAAAATTTATAAATACCACCCACAACTATAACATTATATCAAATCCACACCATAATATAAAAATAATTTTATTTTGAGAAAATTATATTTTTATTCATAAAATTTGGGGTCTCACAATGAATACACGAATATCCTTGGCCCGTAGTGCATGGATAATTTATGGTCGTGATACTAATGAATATCATTGGCCGTAGTGCAGGGATGATGTGAATTATTTATTAAGCTGAGTCTCAGCGATAAAAGTGATGAAAAACCTTTTAAATCATAGAAGATAGTAGATTTTATTCTCTAATTGACTTTTCTAATGGATTGCTTGTTCCGCTGCAGTTAAACTTGATGTTTGTTATGTTTTATCAGTTTAACACTGTTGAAGGCTAACGATAAATTATTCTGCATTATCTTAGTCATAATATTTTTTACTGGGCTAGTTGAGCACACCCTTTTACTTTCATTGTTCTCTTCAGGAAATGAGAATATAGCTGGGACTAGTCGGAAAACAGAGTGACGGTCCAGATGATAGCATTAATAGTCCTCACTATTCTATGAAATAGTGTGATAATAATTGTATTGAGGACACCATTTGAGTTGAATACTGTCTAGAAGACAATATTCATTTTAAAACTCTCAGTTTATGTTTTATCGTATTTTACACGACAGTTGTATTATTAAGTTGTATTTATATTCTGTACCATGTATTTGGCGACTCAAGATGGGTGATGTATACCTATTTTGGGGGCGTCACACTATTGGTCTCAGAATTATAAAATGACTAATAGTCTTGCCGTTATAATTATAATCTCGGGATTATAATTCATTATAATCCTGATATTATCCTTGAAAACAAATATAACCTATGGCGGTAAATGAGCAAACAGTTCAAATTTGATCCGTACTAAAAGTTCGATTCAAAATCGACTCAAAATATAAATGATTTAAATATGAGTAAATTTTAATGTTCAATAAATTACTTGAATCTTATCAAATTATAATTTTATATTGATATTCGGATCATATTCGTTCAAAAATTTTGAATTATTCGGACTTGATTTGGAATCTTGCTCGACTTAATAGTTAAACCATCATTAATGAAAATGTGAGCAACCCGATTCCGACGCCCTTAGAGCATTCACAACAGTTTGTTTATCATTATCCCTACTTTGCAGTGCTATTGGGTCATTATGTAGGATAGTGATTCAATTTTTTTTACTTGTACCCAACATGTTCCCAATATTGATTACTTATGTGACGCCCCCAAAATAGGTATACAGCACCCATTCTGAGTCGCCAAATACATGGTACAGAAAGCAAACTACAACTTCAATAATACAATTGTCGTGCAAAATACGACAACACATACAGTGAGTTTAAATACAAATATTGTCTTCTAGACAATATCCACACTCAAATAAGTCTTCATTATAATTATTCAAACACTATTTTACAGAAATAGTGAGGACCGCTAAAACATCTTTCTAGAACCATCACTCCATACCCCGACTAGATCCTGCTATGTTCTCACCTCCTGAGAAGAAAAATAGAACAAAAAGAAAAATGGTGAGCTCAACTAGCCCAGTAAAAAATATTATGACTAAGATAATATACAACAAATTACCATTAGTATTCAACAGGGAAAAATCTGATAGAATATAATCGACAACAAGTTTTAGATCAACAACTGCAGCGGAAACAACAAACCATTAGAAGAGTCAAGTAGAGAATGAATTCTACTATCTTCTAAGATTTAAAAGTTCATCATCAATATTTTATCCCTGTAACATCAATCAATATACATCTTGAATCAATATTCATCTTTGCACTACAGGCCAAAGATATTCATTTGTAACACCAGTCGGTCATGTTCATTTCAACACCTGTTCATCTTTGCACTACGGGCCAAAGATATTCATCAGGTAATCATACATCTTTGCAATACAGGCCAAAGATATTTAGTAATATCATCATTTAGGACTGAGGATGATGAAAAATATCTTAAAAAAATAAATTCAGTGAGACAGGATGACAAATAGTAGGGATTCGTATAACAGTTTATCCAAGATCAATAATATTTCATAATAATCAATTGTGAAGCAGAATTCAAAAATAAAGATCAAAACATGGATACAATCAAAGATAGTAACCATAATAGATATCTTGGACAAAAAGAAAAAATTTTATTTTTCGGTGAATAGTGTCGTATTCGTGAATAGTGCCGTATACGTGAATAGTAACGTATACGTGAATAGTAACCCCGACACAAAAAGTTCCAAATTTGATAAAAAGTTTATATCAATATTTCAGCATAATGATATTGAAAAAAATAATATCATTTAAGAAGAAAATAATATCTCTTACCTCAAAATATCAGTACTTCTGGTCGGAATACCGGTATAAGGCTGTAAGAAACTTGCTCTGATGAATAGAAACTCTCAAAGTATCTAAATACTCACAAAATACACTCAATAATCTAGAGAGAGAAAGAGAAAAAACTTGTTTCTGGTGTGATTTTTAATTCTAACTTAGCCCTCTATTTATAAAAAAATGTTAGCATGCCGAAGCAGACTTAACCTGCAACCTGATGACTTTACCTGCTACTATTCAAGCCTACCACATTTGAATAAAAATCTCAGCACATTTCTTCAATAACCAAGAGTGGGGCCTACCAATTTTAGAATTTTCTACCAAAATGATAAACTTCAAAAATTCAACAATTTCTGAACCAGTCATCTCGTAAAATTCATAATAAATCATACGTTCATTTTTAACGGTTCAAAATTTGTGGACATATACTTAACTTATATATGTTGTGACGCCCCCAAAATTAGGTATACATTACCCATCTTGGGTCGTCAGATACATAGTACAGAATACAAATACAACTTACTAATACAACTATCGTGTACAATACGACAAAACATAAACTGTGAGTTTGAATACAAATATTATCTTCTAGAGAGTATTCATACTCAAAAGGAGTCCTCATTACATTTATTAACACACTATTACATAGAATAGTGAGGACTACTAACTAATACTATCATTCGAACCATCACTCCGTTCCCCGACTTGCCCCAGCTACGTTCTCATTTCCTGAAGAGAACAGTGAAAGAAAGGGTGAGCTCAACTAGCCCAGTAAGAAATATTATGACTAAGATAATGCAGAATAAATTATCATTAGCCTTCAACAATGTTAAACTGATAAAATATAATAGACATCAAGTTTAACTGCAGTGGAATAAGCAATCCATTAAAAGAGTCAAGCAGAAAATAAACTCTACTATCTTTTATGATTTAAAAGGTTTTTCAACACTGTTATCGCTGGGACTCAGCTTAATAAAATAATCCATATCATCGAATCACCCCTGCACTACGGCCAAGGATATTCGTGTATTCATTAATGGTCATGATCATGCCAACAACTGTCCATCAACGCGCTACGGGCCAATGAGGACTTTTACCACATCATTTGTAACATTACGGTCATGATTATACCGAATAATCCCTAGTCATAATCATACCAAGTCCATCTATGCACTATAGGCCACATATGACTTTTAACATTTTATAAACATGAGGATGATGACAATGATATAAGAATTCAATAAAACAAGTTCAAGAATTAATTTATCCAAGAATTAACAACGTCCAAATTGTCAACATGATACTGCTTTGTGGAGTAAAATTCAAGAATGCTTAGAAGAATATTTTCATGAAAAGATACTGGATGAAACGCAATTATCAAGGATATTCCACAAATTTTATGGAGTATAGAAGTCAAAACTTAACCAACTGAGTACAATAAAGAATGGAATAACACAAGAAATCACCATGCATGCGATAGACCGCACAAACAGGTTATTCCAATAGAATAATAAATAATGGAACCAGGTCCGGCGTAAACGCACAGACAGGATATTCCGACAGAATAATAAATAATGGAACCAGGTCCGGCGTAAACGCACATACATGATATTCCGACAGAATAATAAATAATGGAACCAGGTCCGGTGTAAAACACACAGACAGGATGTTCCAACAGAATAATAATAAAAACGGAACCAGGTCCGGTGTAAAACACACAGACAGGATGTTCCAACAGAATAATAGAAGAATGTCACCAAGTATAGGGTAGACCGCGTATACAGGTTATCTCAACAAAATAATAAGAAATGGAATAACAACAGTTCTCTTCATGAATAAGAAAGAATAACACCCCTTACCGTTTTAAAGAAGAGCTGAAATAAGGAAGTAGTTAAGTAGCAGAATTCTCTTCTTCTCTCTCTCTATAGTTTCTCTCTATAGTTTCTCTCTCTAGAGTTCAATGAATTCGTAAAAAATAATGAAGGAATGAGCTGCTATTTATAGAAAAATAGAATGCATAGTAACTAATCCATGAACGGTCCAGATTGATTACTTTAATCTGACGGTCCATATTTAAAAAAAAATCTTTTAAATAAAATATAATATATTCTATTTATAGAATAACTTTAATAAAGTATTTTGTTTTATATAAAAAGATGTTTTTGTTTTATTACATTAATAATACGAATAAAACAAAACGTCATTATCGCTAAATAATTCATATTATTAACTGACAATAATTGAATCAAACTGAGTGACTTCTCATATAAGCATTAATAATCAATACCGTGTGCTACTATGCAACCACACGTATTACTGTACTTTTACTACCGAGTAGTTCAACAGTAACAATGGTAAAACTTCCGCCGTTATTTTTAATAAAATATTTTTGTCGTTTTCTCAATCCGACAATAATTCCGATGTGGGGTCCATCAATGACTGTGCCGTTGTACGAATATTCCCTGTTAAAACAAATATTCCCCGACCAATCGAATATTATATAACAACTTTTGTATTTTGCCAAATTTATAAATATTATCCACAACTATAACATTATATCAAATTAACTCCATAATATTCAAAAATGATATTTATAGAAAATTCATCTTTATTTATAAAAGTTGGGGTCTTACAACCTCCCCTTCTTATGAAATTTCACCCTCGAAATTAGGGTACGTACCTGGTATGTCGAAGAGGTAAGGATACCTTGATTTCATTTCAGATTCTAACTCCCAAGTCATTTCCTCAACATCGTGGTTTCTCCACAAAACTTTGACTTGAGGTATAACCTTGGAGCGTAGAATATGTTCCTTCTTATCCAAGATTTGAACAGGAACTTCTTCATACGGCAAATCCTCCGCTATTTCGTCCGGTTCTAACTCAATAATGTGGTTCGGGTCTTCCACATATTTGCGTAACATGGATATGTGAAAAATATTATGAACACGAGACATACTTGGCGGTAAAGCGAGTCTATAAGCCACAGTTCCTACTCGATCGAGGACTAAAAATGGACCGATGAATCGAGGATTGAGCTTTCCTCTCTTTCCAAATCTCGTAACTCCTTTTCATGGAGCAACACGTAAGAACACATGATTTCCTACATCAAATTCCATGTCCTTTCGATGAAGATCAGCATAACTCTTTTGTCGATCTTGTGAGGTTTTTATACGTTGTCGGATCGTTTGAATCTTTTCTGTAGTCATACGTACTAACTCCGGTCCCAACAACGTTGCTTCACCCACCTCATCCCAGCATACTGTAGAACGATATTTTCTTCCATACAATGCTTCGAATGGAGCCATGTCAATACTTGCTTGATAACTGTTGTTGTAGGAAAACTCCACCAATGGTAAGAACTTGTCTCAACTTCCCTTGAAGTCAAAGACACAGAGTCTTAATAGATCTTCAAGAGTTTGAATAGTCCTCCCTGATTGTCCGTCCGTCTGAGGATGATATGCTGAACTAAATCGTAAATCCGTGCCCATAGCTTTTTGTAAACTAACCCAAAATCGTGAAGTGAATCTTGGGTCTCGGTCAGAAACTATGGATACTGGCATACCATGCAGTCTTATAATCTCGTTTATGTACATACGAGCAAGACGTTCAAGTGTATAAGTTTCTTGTATCGGTAAGAAATGAGCAGACTTGGTCAATCTATCAACAATGACCCAAATCGCATCAATACCTTGAGAAACCCTAGGAAGACCGGTAACGAAATCCATGGTAATGTGCTCCCACTTCCATTCTGGAATTTTAAGTGGTTGCAATGGACCTTTTGGTACTTGATGCTCCGCTTTGACTCGTTGACAAGTTAGACACCTTGAGATAAACAACGCTATCACTCTCTTCATATTGCTCCACCAAAATGTATGACGAAGATCATGATACATTTTGGTATTTCTAGGATGGATTGCAAACGGTGTGTTGTGCGCCTCCATCAAGATTTTATACTTTAAATCAGGGTTGCTAGGAACACAAAGTCTGGAGTTGACTCGAAGTATTCCTTCTTCATCGATTCTTGCTTCCGGCATAGCACCTTCTTGCACTTTCTTCCTCATACGCATCAGCTCCAGGTCTGTAGCTTGAGTAGCTTTAACTTTATCGATTAAAGTCGGTTCTACTCGTATATTCGCCATCATCACATGGGTCCCTGGAGTCTTTAACTCTATCTCCATCCTTTGTAAATCACACAAAATGGACCTTTGTGTTGACAATATCGCACTCGTACTTGCATATGATCTTCTACTCAATGCGTCAGCTACCACGTTCGCTTTTCCAGGATGGTATTGAATGGTATGATCATAATCTTTCAACAGTTCAAGCCAACGTCGTTATCGCATGTTGAGTTCCTTTTGAGTGAAGAAATATTTAAGGCTTTTATGATCCGTAAAGATCTTCACCTTCTCCCCATACAAGTAATGCCTCCAAATTTTAAGTGCAAAGACAACAGCTGCCAACTCTAGATCATGAGTAGGATAATTCCTCTCATATTCCTTGAGTTGTCTTGATGCATAGGCTATGACTTTTCCATGTTGCATGAGAACGCATCCCAACCCTTTGCTCTAAGCATCACTGTAGATGACAAATCCCTCCGAGCCAGATGGTATTGTTAGAACAGGTGCTGAAATGAGTCTACTCTTGAGTTCTTGAAAACTCTTCTCACATTCTTTGCTCCAACTGAACTTTGTATCTTTCCGAGTCAGCTGAGTTAATGGAGTAGCGATTCGAGAAAATCATTCCACGAATCTCCGATAATAACCAGCTAAACCAAGAAAGCTACGTACTTCGGTCACTAATTTAGGTTGCTCCCAGCTTTGAATAGCTTCAATCTTTGCCAGGTCAACCGATATTCCACGACTTGATACTACGTGCCCAAAGAATGCTACCTCCTCCAGCCAGAACTTGCATTTCTTCAACTTGGCATAAAGCTTGTATTCACGAAGCTTTTGGAGTACTAGCCTCAAGTGTTGCTCATGATATTCACGACTTTTGGAATAAATAAGGATGTCATCAATAAAGACGACCACAAAGTGATCCAAATATTCCTTGAATACCCGGTTCATCAAATCCATGAAGGCTGCAGGAGCATTAGTCAATCCAAAGGACATGACTAGGAATTCATAATGCCCGTACCGAGTTCTAAAAGCCGTCTTTAGAATTTCCTCAGTTCTAATCTTCAGCTGATGATATCCAGAACGAAGATCGATCTTTGAAAAGAATTGTGCTCCTTGCAACTGGTCAAACAGGTCATCAATACGTGGCAATGGGTACCTGTTTTTGATGGTGACATGATTCAACTCCCGATAATCAATACAAAGTCGCATACTTCCATCTTTCTTCTTCACGAATAGAATAGGAGCACCCCAAGGAGAAGTACTAGGACGAATAAAGCCAATGTCTAACAATTCCTGCAGTTGGATCTTTAACTCCTGAAGTTCAATAGGAGCCATTCGATATGGGGCTTTGGAAATGGGTTTTGTACCGGGTTCAAGGTCGATACAAAATTCAATTTCACGCTCTGGGGGTAGGCCATGAAGTTCTTCAGGGAATACGTCAGGGAATTTATTAACAATAGAAATATCATTCAAAACTGACGTATTTTTGTTTAGATCCGTGACACGAGCTAAGAAAGCTTGACATCCGTTTTTCAATAAACGAATAGCTTTATGGCTTGAGATGACAGCGATTGATTTTAATGGTTTGGTTGCTTGAATTCGCATAATAGGTCGATTAGGAATATGAAAGCTAACAACCTTACGAAAATAATCAATTTTTGCATGATGAGTAGTTAACCAATCAATCCCTAGAATCACGTCAAATGCAAGTATTTTTAATGAAATAAGATCGACAGGTAATGTGTGGGTACCAAATTGAACCAAACAAGACTTATAAACCGTAGATGTAATGAAGGTTTCTTCCAATGGAGTTTCAACAGATAAATCAAAGTCTAATTTCTCCGGAATCAAATTTAATCGATGAGCGCAAGTAGGAGAAATAAAAGAATGGGTAGAACCGGTATCAAATAAAGTATAGACTTCGTTAGAGTTTATGATAAGCTTACCCGTGATGACCTCATTCGGGTTCCTTGCTTTCTGGGAGGTCACAACAAACGCTCTCCCTTACACTACCAGTTTTGACTTTTCTGGGACAGCCTTTGGTGTCTCCATCTTGGTTGAACTTGTTTTTTGTAAACGACAAAATCGAGCTAAATGACCTTCTCTTCCACAATTATAACATGCTTTAGACGGCATCGCGCAGTTTGGACTGATGTGCCCCTCCCCTCCGCATTTGAAACATATGATAGGTGGTCGTTCTCCTTCCTTAACAACGGGTGCTGGTGCTGACGTCTTTCCATCATTGTTGAATCTCCTCTTCTTGAAATGACCATTCTTATTGTTTTGGCCCTGATTACCACCGAAGTGGTTACCATTTCTGGCCTGTTGATTCCCTCCACGCTTGTTGTCACCGCTTCGATGACTGCTCTCACTGGTATTATCATTTTGCCGACTGCTCTCTATTGGTTGCGTTGATTCATTATCGCGCTCCACTAACTGAACCCTATTCACAACATCTGAATACAAACACAGTTTATGAGAAATAAGATGTTGACGTATCTCAGGTTTTAAACCTTGCAAAAACATTCGCGTCATTCACTCTTCATTATCCACTAAGTGGGACGCAAACCGGGATAGCTCAGCAAATTTAGCCTCATACTGCGACACGGTCATATTATTCTGCTCCAATTTGATGAACTCCACCTCCTTCATGTGACGAACACTTTCGGAAAAGTATTTGTCATTGAACAGCTCTTGGAACTTCTCCCAAGACATCTTCAGTGCGGCAGGTTGAGTACGCTTAATCGATTCCCACCAGTAATCTGCCTCTCCTCGCAACATAAAGGCGGCAAAGGGAATCTTTTGCTCCTCGGAGCATCCCAAGACATCAAATATCTTGATAATCTGATTTATCTATGTTTTCGCTATAAGTGGTTTTGTCTCTCCCTTAAACTCTGGTGGTCCCAGCTCCTTGAACTGTTTAGCGGTGACCGTCCGAGAGTTTTCAGTGTTTCCACCTATATTTTGGACAGAAGCCGCTCTCGCCTGCTGTTCCATGAACTGCATAAAGTTTCTGAACATTCCATCATTCATCATCTGGTCAATGTTGTTGTTTACATGAGGATTGTCACCTTCCTGATGCACATTATCCTGATTATTGATATGTGGTGAATCAACAGTCGCCTGTGCTCCATTGCTATTCTCAACATTCTCAGATGCCATTTTCAGATACTGCCACAAAATAAAAAATAATTGATATGTCATATATTATCCTTATATTATGACCGACCAATTAAATACCATGCAAATAAACTTAGGTAGGTCATACTAGCGAAGGAATTCCCCGTCTTTCCCCTCCTAGTTCTATTCTCACATCTTAGCCAGGGATCATATCCCTAAGCTCTGATACCAACTGTGACGCCTCCAAAATTAGGTATACATTACCCATCTTGGGTCGTCAGATACATAGTACAGAATACAAATACAACTTACTAATACAACTGTCGTGTACAATACGACAAAACATAAATTGTGAGTTTGAATACAAATATTATCTTCTAGAGAGTATTCATACTCAAAAGGAGTCCTCATTACATTTATTAACACACAATTACATAGAATAATGAGGACTACTAACTAATACTATCATTCGAACCATCACTCCGTTCCCCGACTTGCCCCAGCTACGTTCTCATTTCCTGAAGAGAACAGTGAAAGAAAGGGTGAGCTCAACTAGCCCAGTAAGAAATATTATGACTAAGATAATGCAGAATAAATTATCATTAGCCTTCAACAATGTTAAACTGATAAAATATAATAGACATCAAGTTTAACTGCAGCGGAACAAGCAATCCATTAAAAGAGTCAAGTAGAAAATAAACTCTACTATCTTTTATGATTTAAAAGGTTTTTCAACACTGTTATCGTTGTGACTCAGCTTAATAAAATAATTCATATCATCGAATCACCCCTGCACTACGGCCAAGGATATTCGTGTATTCATTAATGGTCATGATCATGCCAACAACTGTCCATCAACGCACTACGGGCCAATGAGGACTTTTACCACATCATTTGTAACATTACGGTCATGATTATACCGAATAATCCCTGGTCATAATCATACCAAGTCCATCTATGCACTACAGGCCACATATGACTTTTAACATTTTATAAACATGAGGATGATGACAATGATATAAGAATTCAATAAAACAAGTTCAAGAATTAATTTATCCAAGAATTAACAACGTCCAAATTGTCAACATGATACTGCTTTATGGAGTAAATTTCAAGAATGCTTAGAAGAATATTTTCATGAAAAGATACTAGATGAAACGCAATTATCAAGGATATTCCACAAATTTCATGGAGTATAGAAGTCAAAACTTAACCAACTGAGTACAATAAAGAATAGAATAACACAAGAAATCACCATGCATGCGATAGACCGCACAAACAGGTTATTCCAACAGAATAATAAATAATAGAACCAGGTCTGGCGTAAACGCACAGACAGAATATTCCGACAGAATAATAAATAATGGAACCAGGTCCGGCGTAAACGCACAGACATGATATTCCGACAGAATAATAAATAATGGAACCAGGTCCGGTGTAAAACACACAGACAGGATGTTTCAACAGAATAATAATAAAAACGGAACCAGGTCCGGTGTAAAACACACAGACAGAATGTTCCAACAAAATAATAGAAGAATGTCACCAAGTATAGGGTAGACCGCGTATACAGGTTATTCCAACAGAATAATAAGAAATGGAATAACAACAGTTCTCTTCATGAATAAGAAAGAATAACACCCCTTACCGTTTTAAAGAAAAGCTGAAATAAGGAAGTAGTTAAGTAGCAGAATACTCTTCTTCTCTCTCTATAGTTTCTCTCTCTAGAGTTCAGTGAATTCGTAAGAAATAATGAAAGAATGAGCTGCTATTTATAGAAAAATAGAATGCATAGTAACTAATCCATGAACGGTCCAGATTGATTACTTTAATCTGACGTTCCATATTTAAAGAAAAATCTTTTAAATAAAATATAATATATTCTATTTATAGAATAACTTTAGTAAAGTATTCTGTTTTATATAAAAAGATGTTTCTGTTTTATTACATTAATAATACGAATAAAACAAAACGTCATTATCGCTAAATAATTCATATTATTAACTGACAATAATTGAATCAAACTGAGTGACTTCTCATATAAGCATTAATAATCAATACCGTGTGCTACTATGCAACCACACGTATTACTGTACTTTTACTACCGAGTAGTTCAACAGTAACAATGGTAAAACTTCCGCCGTTATTTTTAATAAAATATTTTTGTCGTTTTCTCAATCCGACAATAATTCTGATGTGGGGTCCATCAATGATTGTGCCGTTGTACGAATATTCCCTATTAAAACGAATATTCCCCGACCAATCGAATATTATATAACAACTTTTGTATTTTGCCAAATTTATAAATATTATCCACAACTATAACATTATATCAAATTAACTCCATAATATTCAAAAATGATATTTATAGAAAATTCATCTTTATTTATAAAAGTTGAGGTCTTACATATGTATAACATATCCAAAAATTACCACGATCCAACGGTCGAATTAAAAATTATAACCCCCGCAAAATATCTCAAAAACTCTGATTTTTAATACCTCCATTCCGACAAAAATACTGATAAAAACCTCAACATTAACTCCTTCATTTTTAACCATAAAAATATATTCCTCATTTATATCCAAATAAAATAAATATTTCCTTATCATATGAATCAATAATTAATTATTCACAAATAATATTACAGAATCACATTTATGACAACCAGACCGTTCCCATGAAAGAGGGGGCTTTCCAATAAGAATTTCTCCTTAGTGGCGCGCAATTAGATGACCAAACCTCTCCTTAGACAGAACTTTCTAGACATTGCCAATAATGTTATCTAATAATATCATTCAAATAATATGAATTATTGATCTAATAATAGAAAATATTGTGCAGCAACAATTATTGAAACAACAATAATATAAAATATCAACGCAGCAATTATTGAATCAATAAAATAAAATATTGAACAATAACTACTATAACAATTATTGAGTAGTGCCTTCTTACGTAAGAATCAATAATTGGTGCAATACCGTGTGCTACTGTATTTTAACCACCGGGTATTCCAACAGTATTAACGGTAACAACTACGCCGTTATTTATAAACAACTTATACTTGTCGTTTTCTTCATCCAATCACTTTCCGTTATGGGGCCCAAACAAGGCTGCGCCGTCGTACGAATATTCCCCGACAGCAAGAATATTCCATGACCAAACGAATATTCCCTGACAAAATGAATATTTTATAACCACTTGCTTATTTTGTAAAATTTGCACATTTTACCCATAACCAAAGTATTATATCAAATTAACCCCTTATTATTCACAATAATATTTAGTGAAAATTTAATTTTATTCATTAATAAGTTGGGGTCTTACAACCTCCCCTCTTTATGAAATTTCGTCCTCGAAATTGACATACGTACCTGATATTTTGAAAAGGTGAGGATGATACCTCGCTTTCATTTCTGATTCTAACTCCTAAGTCATTTCTTCAATAGCATGGTTTCTCCACAAAACCTTAACTTGTGGTATAACCTTTGTGCGTAGGACATACTCTTTCCTATCCAAGATCTTAATAAGTACCTCTTCGTACGTTAAATCTTCAGCTATCTCGTCTGGTTCTAACTCAATAATGTGTTTCGGGTCTTTAACATATTTACGAAGCATAGATATGTGAAAAATATTATGAACACGAGACATGCTTGGAGGTAATGCGAGTCTATATGCCACATTTCCTATTCGCTCAAGAATCTCAAATGGACCAACAAATCTTGGATTGAGCTTTCCTCTCTTCCCAAATCTTGTAACTCCCTCCCCAATATTAAATTTCACGTCCTTCCAATGAAGATCCGCATAACTCTTTTGTCGATCCTGTGCCGTTTGTATACGTTGTCGAATCGTTTGGATCTTCTCTGTAGTCATGCGTACCAACTTTGGTCCCAACAATGTTGCTTCACCCACCTCGTCCCAGCATACTGGAGAACGACATTTTCTTCCATACAATACCTCGAATGGAGCCACACCTATGCTCGCCTGATAACTCTTGTTGTAGGAGAATTCCACCAATGGTAGGTACTTATCCCAACTCCTTTTGAGATCTAGGACACAGAGTCTTAATAGATCTTCAAGAGTTTGAATAGTCCTCTCTGATTGTCCGTCCGTTTGAGGATGGTATGCCGAACTGAATCGTAAATCCGTGCCCATAGCTTTCGGCAAGCTAACCCAAAATCGTGAAGTGAATCTTGGGTCACGATCCGAAACTATGGATACTGGCATGCCATGCAATCTCACAATCTCGTTCACGTACATACTAGCAAGACGTTCAAGGGAATAAGTCTCACGTATCGGCAAGAAATGAGCAGACTTGGTTAATCTATCAACAATAACCCAAATCACATCTATGCCTTGAGAAACCTTGAGAAGACCCGTAACAAAATCCATAGTAATGTGTTCCCACTTCCATTTCAGAATCTCAAGTGGTTGCAATGGACTCTTTGGTACTTGATGCTCCGTTTTTACACGTTGACAAGTTAAACACCTCGAGATAAACTCCGCGATCTCTCTTTTCATATTGCTCCACCAAAATGTATGTCGAAGATCGTGATACATTTTGGTACTCCCAGGATGGATTGCAAACGGTGTGTTGTGTGCCTCCATCATTATTCTATGCTTTAAGTCAAAATCGTTAGGAACACAAAGTCTGGAGTTGACTCGAAGTATTCCTTCTTCATCGATTCTTGCTTCTGGAATAGCACCTTCTTGCACTTTCTTCTTCATACGCATCAGCTCCATGTTCGTAGCTTGAGCAGCTTTAACTTTATTGATTAAAGTCGGTTCTACTCGTATATTTGATATCATCATGTAGGTACTTGGAGCCTTCATCTCTATCTTCATCCTTTGTCAGTCATACAAAATGGGTCTTTGTGTTAACAACATTGCACTCGTACCCGCATATGATCTTCTACTCAATGCGTCAGCTACTACGTTTACTTTTTCAGGATGATATTAGATGGTATGATCGTAATCTTTCAACAGCTCGAGCCAACGTTGCTGCCGCATGTTGAGTTCCTTTTGGGTGAAGAAATATTTGAGGCTTTTATGATCTGTATAGATCTCCACTTTCTCCTCATACAAGTAGTGTCTCCAGATTTTTAACGCGAAAACGACTGCTGCCAACTCCAAATCATGAGTAGGATAATTCCTCTCATATTCTTTGAGTTGTCGCGAGGCATAGGCTATGACTTTCCTATGTTGCATGAGAACACATCCTAACCCTTTGCCTGAAGCATCGTTGTAGATAACAAATCCATCCGAATTAGATGGTATTGTCAGAACAGGTGCCGAAATGAGTCTCCTCTTGAGTTCTTGGAAACTCTTCTCGCATTCCTCACTCCATACGAATTTTGTATCTTTCCGAGTCAGCTGAGTTAACGGAGTAGCGATTCGAGAAAATCCTTCCACAAATCTCCGATAATAACCAGCTAAGCCCAGAAAGCTACGTACTTCGGTTACCGACTTCGGTTGCTCCCAACTTTGTATGGCTTCAATCTTCGCCGGGTCGACAGATACTCCATATTTTAACACCACGTGCCCAAGGAATGCTACTTGCTCAAGCCAGAACTCGTATTTTTTCAGTTTAGCATATAGCTTGTTTTCACGAAGCATTTGCAATATCAGCTTCAAATGGCGCTCATGATCTTCACGGCTTTTGGAATAGATGAGGATGTCATCAATAAAGACAACAACGAACTGATCCAAATATTCTTTGAATACACGGTTCATCATATCCATAAAGGCAGCAGGAGCATTAGTCAATAAAAATGACATGACAAAGAATTCATAATGCTCGTACCGAGTTCTGAAGGCAGTCTTTGGAATATTCTCAGTTTTAATCTTCAGCTGATGATATCCAGAACGAAGGTCGATCTTTGAAAATAATTGTGCTCCTTGTAACTGGTTGAACAGGTCATCAATGCGAGGTAGCGGATACCTATTCTTAATGGTGACATGGTTCAATTCCCTATAGTCGATACAAAGTCGCATACTCCCGTCTTTCTTCTTTACGAATAAAACAGGAGCACCCCAATGAGATGTACTAGGACGAATAAAATCGATGTCCAACAACTCCTGTAGTTGGACTTTTAACTCCTGAAGTTCAATAGGAGCCATTCGATATGGGGTTTTAGAAATGGGCTTTGTACCGGGTTCAAGGTCAATAAAAAATTCAACTTCACGTTCTGGGGGTAGACCAAGAAGTTCTTCAGGAAATACGTCAGGAAATTCACTAACAACAGAAATATTATTCAAATCTGTCGTGTTTTTGTTCAAGTCCATAACATGGGCTAAGAAAGCTTGACATCCGTTTTTCAATAAACGAATGGCTTTATGGTTAGATATAACAGCGATTGATTTTAATGGTTTGGATGCTTGAATTCGCATAACAGGTTGGTTAGGAATATGAAAACTAACAATCTAACGAAAGCAATCAATTTTGGCATGATGAGTAGTTAACCAATCAATTCCTAGAATCACATCAAATGCAAGTATCTTTAAAGAAATAAGGTCAACAGGTAATGTGATGGTGCCAACTTGGATTAAGCAAGATTTATAAACTGTAGATGTAACAAAGATTTCACCCAACGGAGTTTCAACAGATAAGTCAAAGGTCAATTTCTCCGGAGTCAAGTTCAAACGTTGAGCACAAGCAGGAGAGATAAAAGAATGGGTAGAACCGGTATCTAGTAAAGTATAAACTTCGCAAGAATTTAAGATTAGCTTACCCGTGATCACCTCGTTCGGTATCTCGCGTTTTGGCCAGTCACGACAAACGCCCTTCCAGGAACCGCTGATTTCGACTTATTCGGGATAACTTTTGGAGTCACCATCCCTGCTGAACTTGGTTTTGCTACAAAACACTCTCGAGCTATATAACCCTCCTTGTGAGACCCCGAATTTTATGAAATAAAAGTATTCAATTTTTTTATTTTGGTAAATGGTTAAATTGATAAAAAGTTAAAGTTAAATATGATATGTGAAATTTTTTTAAAGTAGACAAGTTGTCATAAAATACCCGATTACTATTCACTCTAGTATTGTTCACTCGAGTATTTGAAACACTTTTTATGTCGGAGTACTATTCACGAGTTACTATTCACGAGTTACTATTCACGAGTTATTATTCATGAGTTACTATTTACGGGGAATATTCGATTAGTCAGAGAATATTTGTACGACGGTACAATCATTGGTGGACCCCACAACAGAATTATTGTCGGATTGAGAAAACGACAAAAATATTTTATTAAAAATGACGGCGAAAGTTTTACCGTTGATACTGTTGAACTACTCGGTAGTAAAAGTACAGTAATATGTGTGGTTGCATAGTAGCACACGGTATTGATTATTAATGCTTATGTGAGAAGTCACTCAGTTTGATTCAATTATTGTCAATTAATAATACGAATTATTTAGCGATAATGAAGTTTTGTTTTATTCGTATTATTAACGTAATAAAATAGAAACATCTTTTTATATAAAACAGAATACTTTATTAAAGTTATTCTATAAATAGAATATATTATATTCTATTGTGCATAGTATTTTGTATAGTAAAATCTTTTTATATAAAATAGAATACTTTATTAAAATTATTTGTTTTATTAGGCAATAATTAGAATATAGTATATTTTATTTAAAAGATTTTGCTTTAAATATGGACCGTCAGATTAAAGTAAATCAATCTGGACCGTTCATGAATTAGTTACTATGCATTCCATTTTCCTATAAATAGAAGCTCATTCCTTTATTATTTTTTTACGAATTCACTGAACTCTAGAGAGAGAAACTATAGAGAGAAAGAAGAAGAGTATTCTGCCACTTAACTACTTCTTTATTTTAGTTCTTCTTTAAAACGGTAAGTGTGACGCCCCCAAAATTAGGTATACATCACCCATCTTGGGTCGTCAGATACATAGTACAGAATACAAATACAACTGATTAATACATCTGTCGTGTACAATACGACAAAACATAAACTGTGAGTTTGAATACAAATATTATCTTCTAGAGAGTATTCATACTCAAAAGGAGTCCTCATTACATTTATTAACACACCATTACATAGAATAGTGAGGACTACTAACTAATACTATCATTCGGACCATCACTCCGTACCCCGACTTGTCCCAGCTACGTTCTCATTTCCTGAAGAGAACAGTGAAAGAAAGGGTGAGCTCAACTAGCCCAGTAAGAAATATTATGACTAAGATAATGCAGAATAAATTATCATTAGCCTTCAACAATGTTAAACTGATAAAATATAATAGACATCAAGTTTAACTGCAGCGGAACAAGCAATCCATTAAAAGAGTCAAGTAGAAAATAAACTCTACTATCTTTTATGATTTAAAAGATTTTCCAACACTGTGATCGCTGAGACTCAGCTTAATAAAATAATTCACATCATCGAATCACCCCTGCACTACGGCCAAGGATATTCGTATATTCATTAATGGTCATGATCATGCCAACAACTGTCCATCAATGCACTACGGGCCAATGAGGACTTTTACCACATCATTTGTAACATTACGGTCATGATTACACCGAATAATCCCTGGTCATAATCATACCAAGTCCATCTATGCACTACAGGCCACAGATGACTTTCAACATTTTATAAACATGAGGATGATGACAATGATATAAGAATTCAATAAAACAAGTTCAAGAATTAATTTATCCAGGAATTAACAACGTCCAAATTGTCAACATGATACTGCATTGTGGAGTAAAATTCAAGAACGCTTAGAAGAATATTTTCTTGAAAAGATACTGGATGAAACGCAACTATCAAGGATATTCCACAAATTTCATGGAGTATAGAAGTCAAAACTTAACCAACTGAGTACAATAAAGAATGGAATAACAAAAGAAATCACCATGCATGCGATAGACCGCACAGACAGGTTATTCCAACAGAATAATAAATAATGGAACCAGGTCCGGCGTAAACGCACAGACAGGATATTCCGACAGAATAATAAATAATGGAACCAGGTCCGGTGTAAAACACACAGACAGGATGTTCCAACAGAATAATAAACGGAACCAGGTCCGGTGTAAAACACACAGACAGGATGTTCCAACAGAATAATAAACGGAACCAGGTCCGGTGTAAAACACACAGACAGGATGTTCCAACAGAATAATAGAAGAATGTCACCAAGTATAGGGTAGACCGCGTATACTGGTTATTCCAACAGAATAATAACAAATGGAATAACAGAAGTTCTCTTCATGAATATAAAAGAAATAATATTCCCTACCGTTTTAAAGAAGAGCTGAAGTAAGGAAGTAGTTAAATAGCAGAATACTCTTCTTCTCTCTCTCTATAGTTTCTCTCTATAGTTTCTCTCTCTAGAGTTCAGTGAATTCGTAAGAAATAATGAAGGAATGAGCTTCTATTTATAGGAAAATGGAATGCATAGTAACTAATCCATGAACGGTCCAGATTGATTACTTTAATCTGATGGTCCATATTTAAAGAAAAATCTTTTAAATAAAATATAATATATTCTATTTATAGAATAACTTTAATAAAGTATTTTGTTTTATATAAAAAGATGTTTCTGTTTTATTACGTTAATAATACGAATAAAACAAAACGTCATTATCGCTAAATAATTCATATTATTAACTGACAATAATGGAATCAAACTGAGTGACTTCTCACATAAGCATTAATAATTAATACCGTGTGCTACTATGCAACCACACGTATTACTGTACTTTTACTACCGAGTAGTTCAACAGTATCAACGGTAAAACTTCCGCCGTTATTTTCATAAAGTATTTTTGTCGTTTTCTCAATCCGACAATAATTCCGTTGTGGGGTCCACCAATAATTGTACCGTCGTACGGATATTCCCCGACAAAAAGAATATTCTCCGACCAATTGAATATAATATGACAACTTGCATACTTTGCAAAATTTATAAATACTACCCATAACTATTATATCAAATCCACACATTAATATAAAAAAAAATTATTTCGAGAAAAATTAAATATTTATTCATAAAATCTGGGGTTTCACAATCTCCCCTCCTTATAGAATTTCGCCCTCGAAATTTACGTACGTACTTGGTATGCCGAACATGTGAGGATACCTTGACTTCACTTCAAATTCTAACTCTTGAGGTATAACCTTTAAGCATCGAATATGATCCTTCTTATCCAAGATGTTAACACATATCTCCTCATACGTTAAATCTTTCGCTATTTCGTCCGGTTCTAAATTAATAATGCAGTTCGGGTCGTCCACATATTTACGGAACATCGATACGTAAAAAAATATTCTGAACACGCAACATACTTGGCGGTAAAACGAGTCTATAGGCCACAGTTCCTACTTCATCGAGGATTTCAAATGGGCCAATTAAATCGAGAGTTGAGATTTCCTCTCTTCGTCGATTCTTGCTTCTAGAATAACGCCCTCTTGAACCTTCTTCTTCACATTTATCAGCTCTTAGTATGTAGCTTGAGCGGCTTTAACTTTATCGATTAAAGTCGATTTTAATCGTATATTCGTTATCTTCACGTGGGTTCGAATATTCACACTTGTAACCGTATACGATCTTCTACACAACGCGTCAGCTACCACGTTCACTTTTCCACGATGTTATTGAATGGTACGATCGTAATCTTCAACAGCTCGAGCCAACGTCTTTGGCGCATAATACGTTCGTTTTAGTTGAAGAAATATTTGAGGGTTTAAGAAATAGGTTTTGTACTGGGGTCAATACAAAATTCAATTTTACGCTCTGGGGTAGGCTAAGAAGTCTTCAAGAATACGTCAAGAAATTTATTAACAATAGAAATATCGTTCAAAACTGTGACCCTCATCCAAGACTTGGATAACACGTCACATTGATACCTATCAACTTGTCATCATCATTTACAACGTCTCCTACGGAAAGTCTAGCTTCGGTGCATTCCACACCAGGAAGTCAACAACGAAAGGAACGGGGATTTTTACTTATGGCTTGATATGACAATGATTGACTTTAGTGGTTTGGTTACTTTGAATTTGCATAACAGGTTGGTTAGGAATATGAAAGCTAACAACCTTACGAGAAGCATGATGAGTAGTGAACCAATCGTTTCAAAAAAATCACATCAAAGGCAAGTATTTTCAAAGAGATAAGATCGACAGGTAACGTGAAAGTGTTGATTTGAACAAGATTTATAAATAGTAGAGGTAACGAAGGTTTCTCCCAACTAAGTTTAAATAGACATATCAAAGTCTAAGTTCTCCGGAGTTAACTTCAAACATTTAACACAACTAGGTGAAATAAAAGAGTGAGTAGAACCGGTATCTAACACGGTATAGACTTCGCAAGAGTTTATGACTAACATACCCGTGATAATTTTATTCAGGTTCCTCGTCACGAAAAAAAATGCTCTCTCTTAAACTACTGGCTTTGGCTTTTCTGGGACGGTATTTGGTGCCTCCATCCTATCTGAACTTGTCTTCGGTGAACGACAAAATCGGGCTAAGTGACCTTCTCTTCCACAATTATAGCATGCTTTAGACGGCATCACGCAGTTTGGACTGATGTGCCCCTCCCCTCCGCATTTGAAACATATGATAGGTGATCGTTCTCCTTCCTTAACGACAGGTGCTGGTGCTGACATCTTTCCATCATTGTTGAATCTCCTCTTCTTAAAATGTTCATTCTTATTGTTTTGGCCCTGATTACCACCGAAGTGGTTACCATTTCTGGCCTGTTGATTCCCTCCACGCTTGTTGTCACCGCTTCGATGACTGCTCTCACTGGTATTATCATTTTGCCGGCTGCTCTCTTTTGGTTGCGTTATCTCGTTATCGCGCTCCACCAACTGAGCCCTATTTACAACATCTGAATACAAACACAGTTTATGAGAAACAAGATGTTGACGTATCTCAGGTTTCAAACCTCGTAAAAACATTCGCGTCATTCGCTCTTCATTATCCACCAAGTGGGACGCAAACCGGGACAACTCAGCAAACTTGGCTTCGTACTGCGACACGGTCATGTTGTTTTGCTCCAATTTGATGAACTCCACCTCCTTCATGTGACGAATACTCTCGGGAAAGTATTTGTCGTTAAACAGATCTTGGAACTTCTCCCAAGACATCTTCAGTGCGGCAGGTTGAGTACGCTTTATCGATTCCCACCAGTAATCTGCCTCTCCTCGCAACATAAAGGCGGCAAAGGGAACCTTTTGCTCCTCGGAGCAACCCAAGACATCAAATATCTTGGTGATCTGCTTTATCCATGTTTCAGCTACAAGTGGTTTGGGTTCTCCCTTAAACTCCGGTGGTCCCAGCTCCTTAAACTGTTTAGCGGTGACCGCCTGAGAGTTTCCAGTATTTCCACCTACATTGTGGACAGGAGCCGCTTTCACCTGTTGTTGCATGAATTGCATAAAGCCTCTGAACATTTGATCATTCATCATTTGGTCAGTGTTGTTGTTTGCATGAGGATTGACACCTTCCTGATGCACATTATCATGATTATTGATGTGTGGTGAATCAACAGTCGTCTGTGCTCCATTGCTATTCTCAACATTCTCGGATGCCATTTTCAGATACTGCCACAAAATAAAAATTAATTGATATGTCATATATTATCCTTATGTTATGACCGACCAATTAAATACCATGCAAATAAACTTAGGTAGGTCATACTAGCGAAGGAATTCCCCGTCTCTCCCCTCCTAGTTCTATTCTCACATCTTAGCCAGGGATCATATCCCTAAGCTCTGATACCAACTGTGATGCCCCCAAAATTAGGTATACATCACCCATCTTGGGTCGTCAGATACATAGTACAGAATACAAATACAACTGATTAATACATCTGTCGTGTACAATACGACAAAACATAAACTGTGAGTTTGAATACAAATATTATCTTCTAGAGAGTATTCATACTCAAAAGGAGTCCTCATTACATTTATTAACACACCATTACATAGAATAGTGAGGACTACTAACTAATACTATCATTCGGACCATCACTCCGTACCCCGACTTGTCCCAGCTACGTTCTCATTTCCTGAAGAGAACAGTGAAAGAAAGGGTGAGCTCAACTAGCCCAGTAAGAAATATTATGACTAAGATAATGCAGAATAAATTATCATTAGCCTTCAACAATGTTAAACTGATAAAATATAATAGACATCAAGTTTAACTGCAGCGGAACAAGCAATCCATTAAAAGAGTCAAGTAGAAAATAAACTCTACTATCTTTTATGATTTAAAAGATTTTCCAACACTGTGATCGCTGAGACTCAGCTTAATAAAATAATTCACATCATCGAATCACCCCTGCACTACGGCCAAGGATATTCGTATATTCATTAATGGTCATGATCATGCCAACAACTGTCCATCAATGCACTACGGGCCAATGAGGACTTTTACCACATCATTTGTAACATTACGGTCATGATTACACCGAATAATCCCTGGTCATAATCATACCAAGTCCATCTATGCACTACAGGCCACAGATGACTTTCAACATTTTATAAACATGAGGATGATGACAATGATATAAGAATTCAATAAAACAAGTTCAAGAATTAATTTATCCAGGAATTAACAACGTCCAAATTGTCAACATGATACTGCATTGTGGAGTAAAATTCAAGAACGCTTAGAAGAATATTTTCTTGAAAAGATACTGGATGAAACGCAACTATCAAGGATATTCCACAAATTTCATGGAGTATAGAAGTCAAAACTTAACCAACTGAGTACAATAAAGAATGGAATAACAAAAGAAATCACCATGCATGCGATAGACCGCACAGACAGGTTATTCCAACAGAATAATAAATAATGGAACCAGGTCCGGCGTAAACGCACAGACAGGATATTCCGACAGAATAATAAATAATGGAACCAGGTCCGGTGTAAAACACACAGACAGGATGTTCCAACAAAATAATAAACGGAACCAGGTCCGGTGTAAAACACACAGACAGGATGTTCCAACAGAATAATAAACGGAACCAGGTCCGGTGTAAAACACACAGACAGGATGTTCCAACAGAATAATAGAAGAATGTCACCAAGTATAGGGTAGACCGCGTATACTGGTTATTCCAACAGAATAATAACAAATGGAATAACAGAAGTTCTCTTCATGAATATAAAAGAAATAATATTCCCTACCGTTTTAAAGAAGAGCTGAAGTAAGGAAGTAGTTAAGTAGCAGAATACTCTTCTTCTCTCTCTCTATAGTTTCTCTCTATAGTTTCTCTCTCTAGAGTTCAGTGAATTCGTAAGAAATAATGAAGGAATGAGCTTCTATTTATAGGAAAATGGAATGCATAGTAACTAATCCATGAACGGTCCAGATTGATTACTTTAATCTGATGGTCCATATTTAAAGAAAAATCTTTTAAATAAAATATAATATATTCTATTTATAGAATAACTTTAATAAAGTATTTTGTTTTATATAAAAAGATGTTTCTGTTTTATTACGTTAATAATACGAATAAAACAAAACGTCATTATCGCTAAATAATTCATATTATTAACTGACAATAATGGAATCAAACTGAGTGACTTCTCACATAAGCATTAATAATTAATACCGTGTGCTACTATGCAACCACACGTATTACTGTACTTTTACTACCGAGTAGTTCAACAGTATCAACGGTAAAACTTCCGCCGTTATTTTCATAAAGTATTTTTGTCGTTTTCTCAATCCGACAATAATTCCGTTGTGGGGTCCACCAATAATTGTACCGTCGTACGGATATTCCCCGACAAAAAGAATATTCTCCGACCAATTGAATATAATATGACAACTTGCATACTTTGCAAAATTTATAAATACTACCCATAACTATTATATCAAATCCACACATTAATATAAAAAAAAATTATTTCGAGAAAAATTAAATATTTATTCATAAAATCTGGGGTTTCACAGTAAGGGGTGTTATTCTTTCTTATTCATGAAGAGAACTTCTGTTATTCCATTCTTTATTATTATGTTGGAATAACCTGTTTATGCGAAGTACCGCATACTTGGTGAAACTCTTTTATTATTCCGTTCTTTACGATTCTGCCGGAATATCCTGTCGGTGTGAATTTCACATGACCTAGTTCCATCATTTATTATTCCGTATTTATTATTCTGTCGGAATATCTTGTCGGTGTGAATTTCACCTGACCTGGTTCCATATTTATTATTCCGCATTTATTATTCTGTTGGGAATAACCTATCTGTGCTGTCTCTATCGCATGCATGATGAATCCTTCTGTTATTCCATTCTTTATTATTCTGTTAGAATAACCTGTCTATATGGATTGCCACATGCATGGTGAATGATCCTTTATATTCATTCCTTATTAAATTGTGGGAATGATCTGTATACGTGGATTACCGCATGGCTGGAAAAAATCCATTTACAGTTTCATATATTCTTTATTATACTCAGTTGGTTAAAGTTTTGATTTTTATACTCCATAAAATTAGTGGAATATCCTTGATATTTGCGCTTCATCCGGTATCTTTTCATGGAAATATTCTTCTGAGCATTCTTGACTGTTACTTTACAAAGAAGTATCATGTTGACAATTTGGATATTATTAGTTCCTGGATAAACTAATTCTTGAACTTGTTTAATTGAATTCCTATAACATTGTCATCATCCTCATGTTTATTTTATGTTGAAAGTCATCTTTGGCTTACGTGCATAGATGGACTTAGTATGATTATGACCAGGGATCATTCGGTATAATCATGAACTGTGATGTTATAAGTGGTGTGGTAAAAGTCCTCAGTGGCCTGTAATGCATTGATAGACAGTTTTTAGTATGATTATGACCAGAAATTTTTCGGTATAGTCATGACCATTGATGATTTAATCCTTGGCCCGTAATACAAGGATGATTAGAAGATGTGGTTTATTTTTTAAGTTGAGTCTCAGTGATAAAAGTTGATGAAAACATTTTTAAATCATAGAAGATAGTAGGTTTTATTTTCTACTTGACTCTTCTAATGGATTGCTTATTCCGCTGCAGTTAAACTTGATGTCTATTGTATTTTATCAGTTTAACATTGTTGAACACTATTGATAATTTATTCTTCATTATCTTAGTCATAATATTTCTTACTGGGCTAGTTGAGCTCACCCTTTCTTTCAATGTTCTCTTCAGAAAATGAGAATATAGCTGGGACGAGACAGGGAAAGGAGTGATGGTCCAGAAGATAGCATTAGTAGTCTTCACTATTCTGTTAAATAGTGTGACAATAAATGTAATGAGGACTCCTTGAGTATGGATATTGTCTAGATGACAATATTCCTATTAGAACACTCAGTTTATGTATTGTCATATATTACACGATATTTGTATAATTAAGTTTGTATTTGTATTTTGTACCATGTATTTGGCGACTCAAGATGGGTGATGAATACCTAATTTTGGGGGCGTCACACTCTTTTCCACAGTTATAACATACCTTAGATTGTTGTGGGCAGTTTGGGCTGATATGTCCCTCTTTTCCACATTTGTAACATACGACCGGTGGTCGTTCTCCTCCCCTAGAAACAGTTGATGTTTGTGCTGACGTTTTCACGTTATCATTGTTATACCTTCTCTTCTTCAAATCTCCTCCCAACTCGCTCCTTCTATTATCACGACCACGATTACCACCAGAGTGGTTACCGCTTTTGTCCGAATATTTTCTTCCCTGCTGGTTTTCATTGCTTCGATGACTGTCGCCACCGGTATGACCCTGGTTGTGGTCCCTCGGTTGCACATACTCATTATCTCGCTCTAATAATTGAGCCCTGTTTACAACATCTGAATATAAAGAAAATTTATGAGAGATAAGATATTGCCGAATCTCAGGTTTTAGACCTCTCAGAAACATCCTTGTCATTCGTTCCTCATTTTCGACCAAATGAGGTGCAAACCTGGATAACTCTGCAAACTTCGCCTCGTACTGGGACACCGTCATATTATTTTGTTCCAGTCTGATAAACTTCACCTCCTTAATATGACGAATACTTTCAGGAAAGTACTTGTCATTGAACAATTTTTGAAATGTTTCACAGGACATGTTGAGTGCGTCAGGCTGGGTACGCTTCACAGACTCCCACCAGTAGTCTGCTTCACCGCGGAACATAAAGGTGGCGAATGAAATCTTCTGTTCCTCCGTGTATCCCAAGACATCGAATATCTTGATAATTTGCTTGACCCACGTTTCCGCCATGATCGGATCTGGCTTTCCCTTAAATTCTGGTGGCCCCAATTCTTTGAACTGCTTGGCTGTGACAAATCGAGCGTTGTTATCATTTATACCCGTATTCTGCACACGAGTCTCCCTCATCTTATTTTGCATGAACTGCAAAAAGCTCCTAAACATTCCATCATTTATCGTTTGCTCGGTAACGTTGTTTACAGGAGGAATATTGCCTTCCTGTTGCACGTTCCCCTGGGTGGTGATCAAAGGTGTCTCCACGGTCTGATTTACTCCGTTATTAATGTTCTCAGCTGTCATTCTTAAATACTGCCGTAAAACAAGGGTTAATAGTCATGTCATATATTATCCCTATACTCTAACTGACCAAATAAACACCAAATAAACTCAGTCAGGTCATACTAGCGAAGGAATTCCCCGTCTCTCCCCTCCTAGTTCTTGTCTCACATCTCAGCCAGGGATCATATCCCTAAGCTCTGATACCAACTATGACCCCCCCAAAATAGGTATACAACACCTATCCTGAGTCGCCAAATACATGGTACAGAAAGCAAACTACAACTTCAATAATATAATTGTCGTACAAAATACGACAACACATACTGTGAGTTTAAATACAAATATTGTCTTCTAGACAATATTCACACTCAAATAAGTCCTCATTACAATTATTCAAACACTATTTTACAGAAATAGTGAGGACCGCTAAAACATCTTTCTAGAACCATCACTCCATACCCCGACTAGATCCTGCTATGTTCTCACCTCCTGAGAAGAAAAATAGAACAAAAAGAAAAATGGTGAGCTCAACTAGCCCAGTAAAAAATATTATGACTAAGATAATATACAACAAATTACCATTAGTATTCAACAGGGAAAAATCTGATAGAATATAATCGACAACAAGTTTTAGATCAACAACTGCAGCGGAAACAGCAAACCATTAGAAGAGTCAAGTAGAGAATGAATTCTACTATCTTCTAAGATTTAAAAGTCCATCATCAATATTTTATCCCCGTAACATCAATCAATATATATCTTGAATCAAATATTCATCTTTGCACTACAGGCCAAAGATATTCATTTGTAACACCAGTCGGTCATGTTCATCTCAACACCTGTTCATCTTTGCACTACGGGCCAAAGATATTCATCAGGTAATCATACATCTTTGCAATGCAGGCCAAAGATATTCAGTAATATCATCATTTAGGACTGAGGATGATGAAAAATATCTTAAAAAAATGAATTCAGTGAGACAGGTGACAAATAGTAGGGATTCGTATAACAGTTTATCCAATATCAATAATACTTCATAATAATCAATTGTGAAGCAGAATTCAAAAATAAAGATCAAAACATGGATACAATCAAAGATAGTAACCATAATAGATATCTTGGACAAAAAGAAAAAAATTTATTTTTCGGTGAATAGTGTCGTATTCGTGAATAGTGTCGTATACGTGAATAGTAACGTATACGTGAATAGTAACCCCGACACAAAAAGTTCCAAATTTGATAAAAAGTTTATATCAATATTTCAGCATAATGATATTGAAGAAAATAATATCATTTAAGAAGAAAATAATATCTCTTACCTCAAAATATCAGTACTTCTGGTCGGAATACCGGTATAAGGCTGAAAGAAACTTGCTCTGATGAATAGAAACTCTCAAAGTATCTAAATACTCACAAAATACACTCAATAATCTAGAGAAAGAAAGAGAGAAAACTTGTTTCTGGTGTGATTTTTAATTCTAACTTAGCCCTCTATTTAAAGGAAAATGTTAGCACGCCGAAGCAGACTTAACCTGCAACCTGATGGCTTTACCTGCTACTATTCAAGCCTACCACATTTAAATAAAAATCTCAGCACATTTCTTCACCAACCAAGAGTGGGGCCCACCAATTCTAAAATTTTCTACCAAAATGATAAACTCCGAAAATTCAACAATTTCTGAACTAGTCATCTCGTAAAATTCATAATAAATCATACGTTCATTTTTAACGGTTCAAAATTTGTGGACATATACTCAACTTATATATGTATAACATATCCAAAAATTACCACGATCCAACAGTCGGATTAAAAATTATAACCCCCGCAAAATATCTCAAAAATTCTGATTTTTAATACCTCCATTCCGACAAAAATACTGATAAAAATCTCAACATTAACTCCTTCATTTTTAACCACAAAAATATATCCCTCATTTATATCCACATAAAATAAATATTTCCTTATCATATGAATCAATAATTAATTATTCACAAATAATATTACATAATCACATTTATGACAACTAGGCCGTTCCCAGGAAAGAGGGGGCTTTCCAATAAGGATTTTTCTTTACTGGCGCGCAATTAGATGACCAAACCTCTCCTTAGACAGAACTTTTTAGACATTGCCAATAATGTTATCTAATAATATTATTCAAATAATATGAATTATTGATCTGATAATGGAAAATATTGTGCAGCAACAATTATTGAAACAACAATAATATAAAATATCAACGCAGCAATTATTGAATCAATAAAATAAAATATTGAACAATAACTACTATAACAATTATTGAGTAGTGCCTTCTTACGTAAGAATCAATATTTGGTGCAATACCGTGTGCTACTGTATTTTAACCACCGGGTATTCCAACAGTATTAACGGTAACAACTACGCCGTTATTTATAAACAACTTATACTTGTCGTTTTTTTCATCCAATCACTTTCCGTTATATGACCCACACAAGGTTGCGCCGTCGTACGAATATTCCCCGACAGCAAGAATATTCCACGACCAAACAAATATTCCCCGTCAAAATGAATATTTTATAACCACTTGCTTATTTTGCAAAATTTGCACATTTTACCCATAACCAAAGTATTATATCAAATTAACCCCTTATTATTCACAATAATATTTAGTAAAAATTTGATTTTATTCATTAATAAGTTGTGGTCTTACAACTTAAATATTAAATTTTGAAATTAAAAATTTAAAAGTTAAAGTTTGAAAGTTCTAACAGTCAAATCATGTTTTGAACGTAGTAACTATTTTTATTTAAAAGTAATTGTTGTTTGAATTTAAAAATTATAATGATTTTAATTTAAAAATAGATATTGTTAGAAATCAAAATGTGCAACGATCATTATGTTTTTATGAAAACTAAAATAATATTATTTTAATTATAAATAATAAAAATTATAATTAATAGTAATATTTTTTACAAAAATGATCAAAATCAAAATTTGACTGATTTTTAATTTTTTTATAGTTATGTTTAAATCTTCTGTTTAAAAAATAAAAATGAGTGAATTTGATAGGCATACCCAAATCAGCAATTAAGCGAGATAAGATCTTTTAACCAATATAAAATTATAATAAATAAGGTGTGAAATGTCATTTTATATAAATAAGGAACGCTCTTTTGATTTTGTTATCTTGAGGAGTCAAATTATATATAGGGATTAAAATAGATAATTATATAAAGATAAAAAAATTATTAAATATTAATTTATTGATATACTGTATTTTTTAAATATATTTAAATATGGGAATAGACTACTGTGAATGCTCTTATTTAAAACTATCTTTAGGAAGGTACTTACGAACTTCTGTCAAAAATTCCTACAAACAATTAAATAAAACACAGATCTCAGGCGTTCCCAGACCGGAGCTCCGCCATGGCATCGACAGCAAAATCAATGGTACAAACGCTAAGGAAGTACATTAAGAAGCCATGGGAGATAACCGGCCCCTGCGCAAGCCCCGAGTACAAGCTGGCCGTTCCCGCCGCCACCGAGTACCGAATCTTTTGCCCGGCCACCCAACCCGGCAACGCCATTGTCCCCACCTCCGACCCCGAAACCGTTTATGATATCAAGTACTTCTCCCGCGACCAGCGCCGCAACCGCCCACCCATTCGCCGCACTTTTTTGAAGAAAGCCGACGCGGAAAAGATGATGAAAGAGAAAACCACTTTCGATGTCTCTGATTTCCCTCCCGTTTATCTCACTAAAATCGTTGAAGAAGACTATAACGCCCGTGGCGGAGGGTACACACAATAAGGTTAGCAAATTTATTAACCGTTGTTGTTATTTCGCAAATTTGTGTGGTAATAGGGTTTTGTTTATTCAGTTCTTAAAATTGTATTCTGACCCTGGGAATTGGGACTGAACTGTATATTTAGATGAGAAATTTGTCAACAATATCCTTCCAATTTATTTATTTTTTTAGATTGAAGGTTTTATATTTAAGCATTGGTAGGGAAATGAATTTGGTGGATTCTAAGCTGCTAGTTAGGATTGAAGATCAAGGGTGATTGAAAATGATGAAAATTAAGTATTTTCTCTGGAATTTAGTCTTTTTTTCCTCTCTTTTTTTTGAACAACTTTAATAAGAATTAGGGGCAGACTTCATAGGGGGAGGTATTGTTTGGACTTTCTAAATTGTTAGTCACAATAAAGACAAGGATATTTCAATATGATGAAATCATTTTCCCCCCACTAAAGTACATTTTAGGGTCTTAGTGTTGTATGTTTGCTGAGAATTAGGTCAGCGCGAGGGGTGTTGTTTGCAGTGGATATATTGGATCATTAACTCCTGATGATGATGTCTTAGTTAATTTAAGGGAGTTGATCTTTGGAGGTTGGGAAACCATGGTGTTGATTTCTAAGTTCATTTTCGTAGTCATGGGATGGTAAGAGAGGAATTTGGGTGTGTTGGGTAGTTTCTTATCACATTGTTTGGAGGATTGATATGACAGGGTTTGGATGTATAGATATCTATTAAAGCTTCATGGAAACAATAGTTCTTATCCTAAAATCTCTCGTCCCACTTGTATCAAGAGAAGGGGTAAAATTCGATCTTTTTCAATATGAGTAAGAGTAGGATGCTCCAAAAATCCTGCATCTACCATGACCCCCTAATCTGTATCAATTCTATTGCTGTATTTATAAAGTATTAACAATTTGTGCCTGACAAGAGTAGCCTGTTAATATTTTTGTTCAATTCAAGAATATGTCTAGTTTATTTTCCTTCCTTGCTGAAGGATTGACTCGCATGTATGAAATTAAGGTAGAAGAAGTCCATATATATAATCTGTGATCATGAATGAGCTCTTTACATGATCCTCTTCTAAAATAAAATTCAGCTATCCCACTCACAAGTAGAAATGACTGTAACATGTGAGCACCTGCGAGTTTCGATCATTAGTTGGTGGTGTGTAGCTTAAATGTGATGAGTTCACCTATTTTCTTTTGTTTATGGTCCTTAGTGTTAGATTAGATGACAAAAGATAGTAAATGAAAGATGAACTAGTATTCATTGTAGAACTAAAACTACATGAATAACTAGTTGTCAAATTCTTATGCATTCTAGACGGTGACAATATCCAAATTATTTTTTCTATTACTTATAGGTGATAGGAGGCTTGAACGTTGAAGGTTGCACAATTAGACTATACAATAGGCTATATTTTCAATTCATCTTATATATTTTCAGTTCATTGAGTCCTTTGAAGTACGACAAGTTATAGGATTAGCTATTTCTGACCTTTACTAAATCAATGAATTCTGCAATTTGCAAATTTAGTGGAGGTGGGCTTCAGTTTAAACAAGCTAACAAATATATCCTTGGACGATTTGAGGAAACTTTGACATAAGGAGACTGAGCTTTTTAGTGGTGTTTGTTGCGTTAATTCTTGATTCCACTTTTATATTCTAATGAGTTGATTTTTATCTCTATTTTTATATGCCTATTGGAGGACTCCTTATTGGTATTTATCTCTCATGGGGATTTAGGAGAGTCTTGTGTCAAGTACGGCTACAAAGCTCGTATAGTTTGAAAATTATTCTGATGCATATGGATCACTCATTTAGAGGCATTGTGTTTGTGTTTGGATTTGACTTGAATGTTTGAAAGGTTTAAGAGTTATGCATGGTGCCATCAATTTTATTACTTTAGCATCACTTCTTTTGATAAGGTGAGGCTGGTGGAGGGGAGCTAACATGGTCCCCTTAAAACCTTGTTACAAGGGGTGATATATATAGGACAAAGGAGTGTAGATTAGAAAGAATGTGAAAAGAACAGAAAAGATGGGTTGTGTCACTCTAGCAAGGGATCCACTAGTAAGTTTTTAAGGATTTTTTAATTCTCCCTCGCTAGAAATTGGCAATGCCATTAGACAGCGCAGTGCTATACTCATGTTAAATAATAATCAACTCCATTAAAATTGTAGGGATACATTATAATTACGGGCTTGAGAGACCCTTATTCTTTTATAACAACTAATCTATACACGGTAACAATTCTAATAACCTAAATATAAAGTAAATTGTTAATTATTAAAATAATCATGGCTATTAAGACTCCTAGTATACACATTACTACAAAGAATCCTAATTTAGTTCCAATTCTATTTACAAAAGACTCTAAGCATTATTCAAGTAATATCTAAGCTTTTAGAATTTTTGCCATTGTGTTCCCCATCAAAGTGTCAACATTAATTCCCAAGTGTTTTTATGACGTTAATGGTATATGTATATATAATAAATAAATATCAGAAAAAGAATTTATTTGAGATGAAAGCAAAAGAATACAATGCTAAGGGGGAAAGATCAAGAGGTCCTCCAAAAGATAAGAACAATGGAAAACAATCACAAAAAAAGAGAGAAAATAGAAATCTCGAGTTCTTAAATATAACTAGAAACCTTGTGAAAAGCACCCATTGCATTAGCCTAAAAGGATGTGTATATAATACCCTTACTCGAAGCAAGTCAATAGTCATAGACCAACCAGGGAAAGTTCTTGCATTCCGTTCCATCAAACAACCCATAAGATGGTGAAGCAAGCATTTCATTAAAGGTTCTTGGATACTCCAAGGAAATTCAAGGGCACGCCTAGCTCTCATCCAACACTTCAAACAAAGTGCACCAAAGCTCCCATTGAAACTAACAACGAACAAAAAAGTGGAACAAAAAAGTGGGTGTGTGTTTCGCTAGTAATTGGATAGGAGGGTGTGTGTTTCACTAGTAATTGGAGAGTGGGGAGGGGGGAGGGGGGAGGGGGAGGTGGAGGGATGATAAGTAATTCTCACACAACACAATTCTTCTCAATTCCAATTAATTATATAATAAGGTATCAAAAATAATAAATTACATCAAAGTCTATTGCTCCAATCAAGTCTCATGGGCTCGCTCTACATCAACTAGCACTGGTACGGATTATACAAACATCTAGATATAAGGATTTACTTCCTATCAACTATTGTATTATTATGTGATTCCCTCTTATATTCACATGATATCCGCCCCGTCCCGCCCGCCAAGCAGAGCCGTTCTTGAGTATAGGTGGAAGGGTCGATCGTCCTGGGCTCCTGATCAGAGGGGCCCCAATTTATATATATATATAGGATTTTGAACATTTGATTGAAAATTTTGCCTCTAGAAATACTAGAAGAAATATCTTTCAATGAATTCTCTCATATGTTTTGTTGTAGTCGAACTATTTAGTCGAACTTCTCATATACTTTGTTGTAGTGAAAATTCTCATATATTTTTGTTGTAGTCGAGCTATTATGTTTTAAGCTTCGGAAAGGTACTTTTTTGGATATAGTTTGTACTTTTTTTTTTACATTTTTTTTGGGTAAAGACAATGTTTCAAAAAACACGTTACTGACATTATTATTGAAGTATTTACATGATGTTGTCACTCTTTGTATGGTTCATGGATTTTGCTTTAAGAAAGTAATATATTGAGTCTATGAGAATAGGACTCTGTTAACTATTTTTTTTAAGGATTAATTGTATTCAGTGTGGTTGCAAAAGTATGTTTCAAATGATTTCTGTATACCCTCATTTCTTATTACAACAGGGAAACAAAATTGATAATAGGACTCGTACTAATTTGTATTCAAGATGGTTATGAAACTATTTTCACATAATTCTCAACATTACTCCTCATTTTACTCTCAAATGCTATAAAACTCTTGTATTATCAAATGTAATGTGAACAGGAAAAAATTACCTATAAAAGAAATAGAGAACACATACACACATATATGTGTGTGTGTGTGTGTATATATATATATATATGAAAAATGATCCATATCTTCCGTTAGCTATAGACATTATTCTAGCTAACACATCTCCTGCCGTCCAATGGAAGATCTAAGGGACCGGGTTAAAGCCAGCCGCTACTCCTTCTAGCGGCCATCTAAATTCTTTTATGTTGGCCGCTACTCAAATAAATTACGTATTCAACTACTACTCCCAAATTACCTAATCAAGTACTATTCCTTATATTAGTCTACTAATCATTTTATAATTCTTTATATTTGTGAATCAATTAGGAAGTGAAGTATTAATTAGCTATATTTTTTTAATTTAAATTATAACTATTTTAAGTTTTTGATTAAGTCAAATTCTTTTATGTTGGCTGCTACTCCATTTAGCGGCCACTAAAAACGCGGTCGTTTTGATCGACCGCTAGAGGGAGTAGCGGCCAACGTAAAATAATTTGGCTGGCCGCTAGAGAGAGTAGCGGCTGTCCCCAACCAAGCCCTTTAGATCTTCTATTGGACGGCAGAAGATAGTTAGTTGGAATAGTGCACATAGCTAACGGAAGTTATGAATCATTTTTCTATATATATATATATATATATATATATTTATTTATTGTACTGACAAAAAATTTATTTTTTTTAAAAAGACTAGTACTTTAGTTATTAAAAAGGAAAAATAACATCTCGCGTGTCAACTCTCAGTTATATTGTCATGCAATAATGAATTTATTTATCTCTTCCAAGGTTTCGTTCTTTTATTTTTCTTTAGCTTCTTCCTTTTGTTTTTCTTTTATTATTTTAAGGGGGAGGGGATGTTGGTTATTGAGTTCAGGTTCTTAGTGGTTTTTGTATTTTGAGTCGTCATGCCATGTATCTTACTTTTTTATCCTCTCCTCCATTACAGTATGCTTCCTATTCTTCTATTGGTTTTGACTAATATAATTTCGTCTCATAATATTGACAATTTCTCTCTCAATTACTATGGTTGGTATATTGTGAGAATTGTGGTCATTTATATGCTACAAGGGTTTGTTCTTTTTCCTGTCTTGCTTTGAAGGGGGGATGTGTTTTTGGTTCACGTTTTGTTGTCTTTTAGGAAATTAAGTGATTGAAGGGGGTCAAGTTTGGCATCATATATATTAAGTAGTATTATTCTTCTATTGATATGTTGTAGAGAAAATACTGTTGTTCTACTTTAACATGAGTTGATTTTTTAATTAATTTAATTCTTACCAGGATTTTGGGTTGCAAAGGGAAGGAATTCTTCTTAGCTACCAATAAATCTGAGTATTGTTATCTCACAAGTGTAACCCTACTGTCATGCAATGTGACATCTGAGCTGGTTGTTCTCTCAAGAACTCGTGTAATTGGCTTTCTTTGTTTCATCTCTATTTTTCAGCAAGTTCCGAATTCAGATACAACCGACTGTGTCATGTTATTGATAATAATCCTGGTAAGCTGGGAAATCGTCCAGCTTGGATATTTTATTTTCTAGATTGAGTATTGATATCAATCCATAATGTCTGCTTTTCTTGTTCATTAACTCTCTATATGGTGAAATAACTTATTAATTGTTTCAGAGGTTGGTACTCATTTTGATGGGAGGCTGAGATTGAATGAATGTTCAAATTTAATCCCCATGACAGCTCAGCTATTAAAAACCTTGGCATTTTTTTAAAACAGATGTTTTTAAGGAGCCCATTCCTCACCTATCAATAGGAAGATCTTTAAGAGCCCATCATGAGGTTGTGGGGATAGGCTATTGGGTGTGGGTGTGGTGGTTAACTATGGTAAATTGATGTCGACACGTAGGTCGGGAGGTGATTTTTCTTTACGAGTCAGCATTGTATTGGTCAATTGATCAACTTATCAGACTGAATACGGCTATTGGTAAGGGTGTTGTCTGATTGATCATTTAGTTTAGGGGTTTGAAATAATATGTAATACCTTTCTTCTCTATTGCTTAGGTTATATTATCGAGTCATTTTTCATGTGTGTAGTGCAATTAGACAGTTATGTTTTATAAATATTTGTAATTTTAGGGATATTTCTCTATTGTCTTTGATTGAAATGTGGGAAGAGGATATATTCTCTCCGGTTCCTTTTTATTTTGTGTTTTAGGAAAAAACGTAAATATTAAAAAATATAACTATTGTTTGATTACATTAGATATAAAGTTTCAACATTACCCCAATAAAATTCGTTGGAAAGATGAAAAAAAATTCATTAGTATTTAATAGTATGAGAATATTGATTAATTAAGAGATCAATATTTTCTTGAAAATAGGTAGTCGAGGAGGAAGGAATATCAGAAGAGAGAACGTGTTTATGTTATATATAGCCCGATTCTCTCTAACGAACTAGGGGGAGTGAACAAAAAAACTAAGTCTAATCAACTTGACAAATTGTAGTAATAGAGAGAGAGAGACGACATAACTAAGGGTTTTTTTTTTGGATAAAAACTGAATAAAATGGTTTTGTTTGATAAAAATCGAATGTAATTGTAGTAACAGATTTTTATTATTTTATTTTTCTGAAAAAAATTTAAAATTGTTATAAGTTTATTTAATATTATATTATAAATAAAATATTTCATTCGGCCAAAAAAAAATGACACTAAACCATTGATACAAATTTTTTTTTCAAAACAAAGGAACAGAATTGATGAATTTCAACCATTCAGTAAGAGTCTCTGACAAACGGCACCACGGATGGACCATCAACACCATTTTGACGTGGATGAAACAAATTGTCCTCCTGCTAATGGGAAATGACAACCCGGACAATTCAAAAGTGAATACAACAAAATGATTTTACACCAATATTAATGAGAAGAATAATAGAGAATTAAATCACTTCATCGATCGGTTACATAAGAGAGAATTAAATCACTTCATCGATCGGTTACATAAGAGTTCAACTAATTAATCAATTTTTAACTCGTGTAGTTATATATATATATATATATATATATATATATATAGGATTAGTTAATTAGTATATTTATTAAGAATTGGGTTTAACTTTAAGTCCATATATATATATATGCAGTCAATTTTGAATGTCACCATTCATGCATGTAATACAAGTATACAGTTTGCACCATACAATTGATCACTGCCTTCCTAACTACTCATATCATATAAATTAAACAAGTATATATATGCAGTTTTGGCTTGAACAATTAATTTGGTGCAAACGACACCGGCATGAGCACAAGTGGACGCCTTAACTTCGTAGCTCCGCGCCTTTCGTGCAATCATCATGCGCGCGCAAAAGATATATATGATGCTACGACTATATATATATATATATATATATATATATATATATATATATATATATATGCGATCTTTCATTTTGGCATGCGCATATGTATATGCGTGCCTACCATTAATTAGCTCCGCTCTCCTCTCCTCTCCTCTCTGTCTCGTCGTGTCAATATATATATTCCTCAACTTCCACTTGGATAGCTGTTTATACTAGTTTGGCAATGTGCCATCATTTTGCTCCATCACCTTGTTTACACATATAAGTAAATTTATCTACGTACTCCACTTGTTATGCTTGCATTATATTTGTACATTTTCATCATGGACTCGTGAATGTTAGTACCTTCATGCTTTATTCTCTCTCTCTCTCTCTCTCTATATATATATATATATATATATATATATATAAATGATCGATTGATGTATTCCTACAAGTATGAAATGAATCTGGGTGCTAATTAATTATCACCATCAATTACATTATTATCATTAGCATCTTTATAACCATTTCTTTTAATTATTTTAGGGAGAATATATTTTTAACATTGAAAATACTAATTGATAAACGCAACTTCAGCACATTTATGTGCGAATAATACAACTGTGCAATGCGTGTATTGCATTGGATTGATATTTCCAGCGTTGTAAATATCAATCCCATTATATTATGACCAGTTCACACACAACGTCTAGATAGATATACATTTAAAAAAAAAAGTATTGTTAAGAGTACATATTAATTAGGGTGTTTGATGTCTTTTATTTGTCTTAGAGTGTTTGATATCTTTATATGCTATGTTAAATTTGGGTTAATTTTATAATCTTAAGATAAAAGTTGGGGTCATATTGAGAGTTCAGCGTCTTCGGGCCTATTTAATTTATTTGGTTGTAAATTAGAGAGTTTAATATGTTTATATATGTTAGTAATAATAAAGTGAACCTTGATATATATATGTACAAGATGAGGGAGCATCTAAGAGTTGCATATAGAGTAGAGAAGAGGACATATAGCCTAGAAACCCTAGGCAAGGCACAGGCACAGACACTGACATATAAAAAAGTGAATTAGTTATATACGATAGTAAATAATTAATAATGAAAAGATGAATGGCAGAGAAAGTAAAGAAGAACTGTACAACCTTCCTTTCATGCAATGAAATTTAAAGACAAATGAAATGAAACTTCATTAAAGCTTTAATTCTGAGCCAGCCAGCTATGGCTAGCTATAGCTCCCTTCTGACCTCCGTCTCCTTTCTGTATTTTTCTGCCACCTTCAATTTCTTGTGACTCGCCTTTACCTTCCCAAAAGTTGAATGCATGCCTAGTATATAGTACGTACGCAGTAGAACTAAGAGGAGAGAGAGAGAGAGCATCGCAATGACTTGCGATTCCTAAGACCAGCTCTTCCTTCCTGTTCCTGGGGAGACTCAAACCAGTTACGGATAATTACCATGTACAATATATATATATATATATATATTTCATCAAATGCATTTCATTTTACTATAGAGCAAATTTGACGCATTTTAACCTTGCAGTGAATTAAACACGTTCAAACCTTACTTATAATTAAGTAGCTTTATAGCAATGTTGGTTTTTGTGGTATGTCCGGACCCCTGGATGCCCAAGGCATTCTTAGGTGATGTCGTAAGTTCCTACCGAGGCCGGGTGTGGTATACTAGTTAGCTTGTAAAACATTCAGTGGAAAGCTGATTTTGATTTAACATATACATTTGACACTGAACGGCAGGACCTATATATATATATATATATATATATATATATATATATATATATATATATATATATATATATATATATGTTTAAAAAGTTGTGACTCCTTCTATAGTATAATACTTTCGTTTAAGGTTGTAGATGAAGGGAGCTAACCATTAACTAGGCATGCACTCAACCATAATTTATTAATTCCAATGTGATGTAATGGAATATTTTTAATAACTGAACTAGTACTTGATCAGGCTTATAATTATAACCCCTTGTCTCCTAAACCAAATTAAAATAATTGCATATCTCGGAAAAATATGGTTATAATTGTCGTAATTAAAGTTATAAACGAGTCAAACAGTTTAAGCTCAATTGGGCTGGATTCGAAAAAATATGAATGAGACTCAAATTAGTTAATAATATGATCTGAGCATAAAAAATAGTTCGAATAAAAATATGAGTAAAATCTGAGCAAAGTTATACTCGACTCCTTTAAAATTTAAACTACTCGAATTCTCAATTATGATTGAATACATACTCGATTGATACAGATTCGATTAGATACTCGATACATTCTCTTATAATATATACAAAATTAAATCAAATTAGGATAATTAATTATTATTATTATTTTATTTTTATTTATAATTTTAATTGTGATTTTATATTTGTAAAGTTTAATAATAAATATATTTTCTCATTTTTAAGTAAAATAACAAATATAAATTATAATTATATTTATTATAAAACTAGTTATTATGTGGATACTCGAATATTTATTAAAATAATTTCTTTCTTAATTTCCAACTTTATTAATTATTTTGATCATCTATTTAGAAATTTGAATTCATGAAACATGAGAATGATTTCCTGCCAAGCCAAGAGATGTATGGTCATGAAAGATGGAAGAATTAAGTGTATCAGAATTGACTGAATGGTAGAGTCGTGGAAATATTTGTTTCTTCTTAATTAATTCTTAGGGTAGGTAAGAATTTTTCTACTCATGCTTATATAATTATTAATTAATAGCATGAAAAAGATTGATGTTAGAGGAGCAAGAATGCTGAAAGGAAAATTAGGTGGAAACGGAACATACAATTTAGAGCTAGCCACATGATAAATGTGGACTTTCAAAGTAGTAGGCGAGGTCGGTTTTGGAGGTGCGGCCGTGTAAGTATATTGTGGTGACTGGTGGGTGAATCTGAGACAGAGACATAGTGCGGGCCCTGGGGCGGGCGACTTATCGGGTTTTTAACCGACTTGCTAGTTGTCAATCGGATATATGGATCTAATACCAAGTGGTTACTAATTACTAAACGGAGGATACCTAGCTAGCTTTAGATACGGATATCATATATATATATATATATATATATATATATATATATATATATATATATATATATATATATATACGGTCTGTCTCTAAAGCGAACCTTAAAGAGCGAACTAAAGACGAACCGTCGTCTTTGGTGTCTATGGCGACGGTTCGATCCGTCGCCATATCCATGTAGTCTTTGGCGACGGGTCGAACCGTCGCCATAGACACCAAAGACGACGGTTCATCTTTAGTTCGCTCTTTAAAGTTCGCTTTAGAGCCTCTCCGTATATATATATATATATATATATATATATATAATATAGGATCTTAGACTCACCCCAAAAAAGCTCACCCCAGCTCACCTATAAAAATCAATTTTTTTCTCTCTCCTAAGACATAACGCGTTATTTAACTTCTCAGACATAACGAGAGCTCCTCACGCGAGAGACAGCTTCTCCCCTTCTGCAAGCCCCAAGCTCTTCTCTCTCGCTCTCCCGATCTCTCTTTCCCTCTCTTCTCACGATTTTAGGCGCTCACTGGCTTCTCAACCCCTGGTCGCTCACTCGCCCCAAATCTCAAAACCATGGATTGCCCTAATTTTCGCCCCAAATCCATTGCGACGGCTGACCCTAATTTTTACCTCTCAAATGCATCATACGCAAGTTTGTCTTCTATCTCTCTTTCAGTTATCGATCCTAACTGTATTACATAGATCGATTTATTCATGTTATATGCTATATGTCTGTTGTTTTCTTAATTTTGAGTTTAATTGGCATTGCTTCATAAATGGGAGTCTCTAATTCACTATCATTCTTTCCTCTAATATCCAGCAATAGACCTCTAAGCCTAAAACCTCTGTTCCAAGAATTGAAATTTCTTTGAGATTTTTAACAACTATTAATTTGAATAGGAAGTTCTATATAAGGTTTTGGTAAAATCAAAAGTCTAAGCTTGCAATACCAAACAATATTTATGGGCATAAACAAATACCAAACAATATTTATGGGCATAAACAAACAATACTTAATACAAATGTTAGTTGTTTGATATAGAATATAGAGTTAGTTCTGATTGAAAAAATTCTGCAAGCTGGAAGGCTTTTTGGTTCTGTAAAATATTTTTACTTTTCCTTGCATATTATATATATGTTTGTACTGCCACATTGCTCAGTTTTCCATCTTTTTAGGATCTGTATGGCCATAATCTTCACCTGTTTAGGGGGTTTTGTGCATGTTATATGGAGTAATAAGGAAGGTTATTTTTTGGTTAGAATCATGTATAAACATGTATAAACCCCACTTTTAAAACTGTTGCATGTAAGGTGTTTGAAAAATTGCCTCTTAGAGGTTGTCAAGCATAAATAGGTGAATTTGATTTAGTTTGGGATCAAAGAAACCTTTACGCATGTTGTGGTGAAGAAATTTAAGTTGTTTGGGTTAAACCAAATTGGGTTTAGAACTTGTTTTGGGACTGATGATCATATACCTTTACGCATGTTATATGAAGTAATTTAAGTTGTTTGTGTTAAACCAAGTTACGTTTAGAACCTGTTTTGGGTGTGTTTTAGATGATCATCTTTGGTGTGTTTTTTATAGGTTTTTAACTTGTATATCGTAGGTTTGAAGCATTTTTTTGACATTATATGGGTCAGTAATTGGAGTGTCATATTTTGGTGACACTTTTGTTTCATTTTTATGCGCCAATTTTTAACATGTTAGTCTCTTGCAAAAGAGGAAGTACCATTCCTTCCATAAGAGTTTCTGTTTCGAACTTGAAATTTTCTTCCCTGTTTAATTATAAATTTATTGTTATATTGAACTGTGACGCCCGCAAAATTAGGTATACATCACCCATCTTGGGTTGTCAGATACATAGTACAGAATACAAATACAACTTACTAATACAACTATCGTATACAATACGACAAAACATAAACTGTGAGTTTGAATACAAATATTATCTTCTAGAGAGTATTCATACTCAAAAGGAGTCCTCATTATATTTATTAACACACCATTACATAGAATAGTGAGGACTACTAACTAATACTATCATTCGGACCATCACTCCGTTCCCCGACTTGCTCCAGCTACGTTCTCATTTCCTGAAGAGAACAGTGAAAGAAAGGGTGAGCTCAACTAGCCCAGTAAGAAATATTATGACTAAGATAATGCAGAATAAATTATCATTAGCCTTCAACAATGTTAAACTGATAAAATATAATAGACATCAAGTTTAACTGTAGCGGAACAAGCAATCCATTAAGAGAGTCAAGTAGAAAATAAACTCTACTATCTTTTATGATTTAAAAGATTTTCCAACACTGTGATCGCTGGGACTCAGCTTAATAAAATAATCCACATCATCGAATCACCCCTGCACTACGGCCAAGGATATTCGTATATTCATTAATGGTCATGATCATGCCAACAACTGTCCATCAATGCACTACGGGTCAATGAGGACTTTTACCACATCATTTGTAACATTACGGTCATGATTACACCGAATAATCCCTGGTCATAATCATACCAAGTCCATCTATGCACTACAGGCCACAGATGACTTTCAACAGAATATAAACATGAGGATGATGACAATGATATAAGAATTCAATAAAACAAGTTCAAGAATTAATTTATCCAAGAATTAACAACGTCTAAATTGTCAACATGATACTACTTTGTGGAGTAAAATTCAGGAATAATCAGGAGAATATTTTTATGAATAGATACTAGATGAAGCGCAAATGTCAAGGATATTCCACAAATTTCATGGAGTATAGAAGTCAAAACTTAACCAACTGAGTATAATAAAGAATGAAATAACAAAAGAAATCACCATGCATGCGATAGACCGCACAGACAGGTTATTCCAACAGAATAATAAATAATGGAACCAGGTCCGGCGTAAACGCACAGACAGGATATTCCGACAGAATAATAAATAATGGAACCAGGTCCGGTGTAAAACACACAGACAGGATGTTCCAACAGAATAATAACAAGACGGAACCAGGTCCGGTGTAAAACACACAGACAGGATGTTCCAACAGAATAATAGAATAATGTCACCAAGTATAGGGTAGACCACGTATACAGGTTATTCCAACAGAATAATAAGAAATGGAATAACAACAATTCTCTTCATGAATAAAAAAGAATAACACCCCTTACCTTAAAAGAACTGGATATTAGAAAAGTGAAGTAGCAGAATACTTTTATTCTCTCTCTCTTATTCTCTCTATACTTTCTCTCTCTATAGCTTGAATGAATTCGTGAAAAATAATGAAGCCCTAGGCCTCTATTTATAGAAAAACTGAAGGTGGCTCTTGGTCTTAACGAAGGGTCAAATGACTCTTGATAATATTGAAGGAACAACTACTATTGACGAAAGTAATTACTATTGACCAAGGTAAATACTATTGACGAAGGTAATTACTATTGACCAAGGTAAATACTATTGACCAAGGTAAATACTATTGACGAAGGTAATTACTATTGACCAAGGTAAATACTATTGACCAAGGTAAATACTATTGACGAAGGTAATTACTATTGACCAAGGTAAATACTATTGACCAAGGTAAATACTATTGACGACGGTAATTACTATTGACGAAGAGACTCTTAGATGATGACATATGGGCCCCCCATAAAAATAACCAAACTTACCACAACGTCTCAATTATTAATTTAATAATATAACATATTATACAGATGATACTATGACAATAATTTAAGAGATATGATGCAGCAATTACTGTAGCAATAATTGAGTATAGCTGAGTGACTTCTCACGTAAGCATCAATAATCAATACCATGTGCTACTATGCAACCACGCGTATTACTGTACTTTTACTACCGGGTAGTTCAACAGTTTTAACGGTTTTAACGGTAACACCTCAGCCGTTATTTTTATAGAAAGATAATTTTGTCGTTTTCTAACTACGACTATACTTCTGTTGTGGGGTCCACCAATGATTGTGCCGTCGTACGAATATTCTCCGACAAAAAGAATATTCCCCGACCAAACAAATATTTTAAAACAACTTGCTTACTTTGCAAAATTTATAAATATTACCCACAACTATAACATTATATCAAATTAACTCCATAATATTCAAAAATGATATTTATAGAAAATTCATCTTTATTTATAAAAGTTGGGGTCTTACAACCTCCCCTTCTTATGAAATTTCGCCCTCAAAATTAGGGTACATACCTGGTATGTCGAAGAGGTAAGGATACCTTGATTTCATTTCAGATTCTAATTCCCAGGTCATTTCCTCAACATCGTGGTTTCTCCACAAAACTTTGACTTGAGGTATAACCTTGGAGCGTAAAATATGTTTCTTCTTATCCAAGATTTGAACAGGAACTTCTTCATACGTCAAATCCTCCGCTATTTCGTCCGGTTCTAACTCAATAATGTGGTTCGGATCTTCCACATATTTGCGTAACATGGATATGTGAAAAATGTTATGAACACGAGACATACATGGCGGTAAAGCGAGTCTATAAGCCACAGTTCTTACTCGATCGAGGATTAAAAATTGACCGATGAATCGAGGATTGAGCTTCCTCTTTTTCCAAATCTCGTAACTCCTTTCCATGGAGCAACACGTAAGAACACATGATCTCCTACATCAAATTCCACGTCCTTTCGATGAAGATCAGCATAACTCTTTTGTCGATCTTGTGAGGTTTTTATACGTTGTCGGATCGTTTGAATCTTTTATGTAGTCATACGTACCAACTCCGGTCCCAACAACGTTGCTTCACCTACCTCATCCCAGCATACTGGAGAACGACATTTTCTTCCATACAATACTTCGAATGGAGCCATGCCAATACTTGCTTGATAACTGTTGTTGTAGGAAAACTCCACCAATGGTAAGAACTTGTCCCAACTTCCCTTGAAGTCAAAGACACAGAGTCTTAATAAATCTTCTAGAGTTTGAATAGTCCTCTCTGATTGTCCGTCCATCTGAGGATGATATGCCGAACTAAATCGTAAATCTGTGCCCATAGCTTTTTGTAAACTAACCCAAAATCGTGAAGTGAATCTTGGGTCTCGATCAGAAACTATGGATACTGGCATACCATGCAGTCTTACAATCTCGTTTATGTACATACGAGCAAGACGTTCAAGTGTATAAGTTTCTCGTATCGGTAAGAAATGAGCAGATTTGGTCAATCTATCAACAATGACCCAAATCGCATCTATACCTTGAGAAATCTTAGGAAGACCGGTAACGAAATCCATGGTAATGTGCTCCCACTTCCATTCTGGAATTTCAAGTGGTTGCAATGGACCTTTTGGTACTTGATGCTCCGCTTTGACTCGTTGACAAGTTAGACACCTTGAGATAAACAATGCTATCTCTCTCTTCATATTGCTCCACCAAAATGTATGACGAAGATCATGATACATTTTGGTACTTCCAAGATGGATTGCAAACGGTGTGTTGTGCGCCTTCATCATGATTTCATACTTTAAATCAGGGTTGTTAGGAACACAAAGTCTGGAGTTGACTCGAAGTATTCCTTCTTCATCGATTCTTACTTCCGGCATAGCACCTTCTTGCTCTTTCTTCCTCATACGCATCAGCTCCAGGTCTGTAGCTTGAGCAGCTTTAACCTTATCGATTAAAGCTGGTTCTACTCGTATATTCGACATCATCACATGGATCCCTGGAGTCTTTAACTCTATCTCCATCCTTTGCAAGTCACACAAAATGGGCCTTTGCGTTGTTAATATTGCACTTGTACCCGCATATGATCTTTTACTCAATGCGTCAGCTACCACGTTCGCTTTTTCAGGATGGTATTGAATGGTATGATCATAATCTTTCAACAGTTCAAGCTAACGTCGTTGTCGCATGTTGAGTTCCTTTTGAGTGAAGAAATATTTGAGGCTTTTATGATCCGTAAAGATCTCCACCTTCTCCTCATACAAGTAATGCCTCCAAATTTTAAGTGCAAAGACAACAGCTGCCAACTCTAGATCATGAGTAGGATAATTCCTCTCATATTCCTTGAGTTGTCTTGATGCATAGGCTATGACTTTTCCATGTTGCATGAGAACGCATCCCAACCCTTTGCTCGAAGCATCACTGTAGATGACAAATCCCTCCGAGCCAGATGGTATTGTTAGAACAGGTGCTGAAATGAGTCTCCTCTTGAGTTCTTGAAAACTCTGCTCACATTCTTCGCTCCAACCGAACTTTGTATCTTTCCGAGTCAGCTGAGTTAATGGAGTAGCGATTCGAGAAAATCCTTCCACGAATCTCCGATAATAACCAGCTAGACCGAGAAAGCTACGTACTTCGGTTACTGATTTAGGTTGCTCCCAGCTTTGAATTGCTTCAATCTTTGTCGGGTCAACAGATATTCCACGACTTGATACTACGTGCCCAAGGAATGCTACCTCTTCCAGCCAGAACTCGCATTTCTTCAACTTGGCATAAAGTTTGTATTCACGAAGCTTTTGGAGTACCAGCCTCAAGTGTTGCTCATGATCTTCACGGCTTTTGGAATAAATAAGGATGTCATCGATAAAGATGACCACAAAGTGATCCAAATATTCTTTGAATACCCTGTTCATCATATCCATGAAGGCAGCAGGAGCATTAGTCAATCCAAAAGACATAACTAAGAATTCATAATGCTCATACCGAGTTCTGAAGGCAGTTTTTGGAATATCCTCAGTTCTAACCTTCAGCTGATGATATCCAGAACGAAGATCGATCTTTGAAAAGAATTGTACTCCTTGCAACTGGTCAAACAGGTCATCAATATGTGGCAATGGGTACCTATTTTTGATGGTGACATGATTCAACTCCCGATAATCAATACAAAGTCGCATACTCCCATCTTTCTTCTTCACGAACAGAACAGGAGCACCCCAAGGAGAAGTACTAGGACGAATAAAACCAATGTCTAACAATTCCTGCAGTTGGGTCTTTAACTCCTGAAGTTCAATAGGAGCCATTCGATATGGGGCTTTGGAAATGGGTTTTGTACCGGGTTCAAGGTCAATATAAAATTCAATTTCACGTTCTGGGGGTAAGCCAGGAAGTTCTTCGGAAAATACGTCAGAAAATTTATTAACAACAGAAATATCATTCAAAGCTGACGTATTTTTGTTTAGATCTGTGACATGAGCTAAGAAAGCTTGACATCCGTTTTTCAATAAACGAATAGCTTTATGGCTTGACATGACAGCGATTGATTTTAATGGTTTGGTAGCTTGAATTCGCATAATAGGTCGATTAAGAATATGAAAGCTAACAACCTTATGAAAACAATCAATTTTTGCATGATGAGTAGTTAACCAATCAATCCCTAGAATCACGTCAAATGCAAGTATTTTTAATGAAATCAGATCGACAGGTAATGTGTGGGTACCAACTTGAACCAAACAAGACTTATAAACCGTGGATGTAATGAAGGTTTCTCCCAATGGAGTTTCAACAGCTAAGTCAAAGTCTAATTTCCCCGGAATCAAATTTAATCGATGAGCGCAAGTAGGAGAAATAAAAGAATGGGTAGAACCGGTATCAAATAAAGTATAGACTTCGTTAGAGTTTATGATAAGCTTACCCGTGATGACCTCATTCGGGTTCCTTGCTTTCTGGGAGTTCACAACAAACGCTCTCCCTTGCACGACCGGTTTTGACTTTTCTGGGACGGCCTTTGGTGCCTCCATCCTAGCTGAATTTATCTTCGGTAAACGACAAAATCGGGCTAAATGACCTTCTCTTCCACAATTATAACATGCTTTGGACGGCATCGCGCAGTTTGGACTGATGTGCCCCTCCCCTCCGCATTTGAAACATATGATAGGTGGTCGTTCTCCTTCCTTAACGACAGGTGCTGGTGCTGACATCTTTCCATCATTGTTGAATCTCTTCTTCTTGAAATGCCCATTCTTATTGTTTTGGTCCTGATTACCACCGAAGTGGTTACCATTTATGGCCTGTTGATTCCCTCCACGCTTGTTGTCACCGTTTCGATGACTGCTCTCACTGGTATTATCATTTTACCGGCTGCTCTCTTTTGGTTGCGTTGTCTCGTTATCGCGCTCCACCAACTGAGCCCTATTTACAACATCTGAATACCAACACAGTTTATGAGAAACAAGATGTTGACGTATCTCCGGCTTCAAACCTCTTAAAAATATTCGCGTCATTCTTTCTTCATTATCCACCAGGTGGGACGCAAACCGGGATAACTCCGTAAATTTTGCCTCGTACTGCGACACGATCATATTATTCTGCTCCAATTTAATGAACTCCACCTCCTTCATGTGACGAATACTCTCGGGAAAGTATTTGTCGTTAAACAGCTCTTGGAACTTCTCCCAGGATATCTTCAGTGCGGCAGGTTGAGTACGCTTTATCGATTCCCACCAGTAATCTGCCTCTCCTCGCAACATAAAGGCGGCAAAGGGAACCTTTTGCTCCTCGGAGCAACCCAAGACATCAAATATCTTGGTGATCTGCTTTATCCATGTTTCAGCTACAAGTGGTTTGGGTTCTCCTTTAAACTCTGGTGGTCCCAGCTCCTTAAACTGTTTAGCGGTGACCGCTAGAGAGTTTCCAGTATTTCCACCTACGTTGTGGACAGGAGCCGCTTTCACCTGTTATTGCATGAATTGCATAAAGCATCTGAACATTTGATCATTCATCATTTGGTCAGTGTTGTTGTTTGCATGAGGATTGTCACCTTCCTGATGCACATTATCCTGATTATTGATATGTGGTGAATCAACAGTCGCCTGTGCTCCATTGCTATTCTCAACATTCTCAGATGCCATTTTCAGATACTGCCACAATTAAAAATTAATTGATATGTCATATTTTATCCTTATATTATGACCGACCAATTAAATACCATGCAAATAAACTTAGGTAGGTCATACTAGCGAAGGAATTTCCCGTCTCTCCCCTCCTAGTTCTATTCTCACATCTTAGCCAGGGATCATATCCCTAAGCTCTGATACCAACTGTGACGCCCCCAAAATTAGGTATACATCACCCATCTTGGGTTGTCAGATACATAGTACAGAATACAAATACAACTTACTAATACAACTGTCGTGTACAATACGACAAAACATAAACTGTGAGTTTGAATACAAATATTATCTTCTAGAGAGTATTCATACTCAAAAGGAGTCCTCATTATATTTATTAACACACCATTACATAGAATAGTGAGGACTACTAACTAATACTATCATTCGGACCATCACTCCGTTCCCCGACTTGCCCCAGCTACGTTCTCATTTCCTGAAGAGAACAGTGAAAGAAAGGGTGAGCTCAACTAGCCCAGTAAGAAATATTATGACTAAGATAATGCAGAATAAATTAGCATTAGCCTTCAACAATGTTAAACTGATAAAATATAATAGACATCAAGTTTAACTGTAGCGGAACAAGCAATCCATTAAGAGAGTCAAGTAGAAAATAAACTCTACTATCTTTTATGATTTAAAAGATTTTCCAACACTGTGATCGCTGGGACTCAGCTTAATAAAATAATCCACATCATCGAATCACCCCTGCACTACGGCCAAGGATATTCGTATATTCATTAATGGTCATGATCATGCCAACAACTGTCCATCAATGCACTACGGGTCAATGAGGACTTTTACCACATCATTTGTAACATTACGGTCATGATTACACCGAATAATCCCTGGTCATAATCATACCAAGTCCATCTATGCACTACAGGCCACAGATGACTTTCAACAGAATATAAACATGAGGATGATGACAATGATATAAGAATTTAATAAAACAAGTTCAAGAATTAATTTATCCAAGAATTAACAACATCCAAATTGTCAACATGATACTACTTTGTGGAGTAAAATTCAGGAATAATCAGGAGAATATTTTCATGAATAGATACTAGATGAAGCGCAAATGTCAAGGATATTCCACAAATTTCATGGAGTATAGAAGTCAAAACTTAACCAACTGAGTATAATAAAGAATGGAATAACAAAAAAAATCACCATGCATGCGATAGACCGCACAGACAGGTTATTCCAACAGAATAATAAATAATGGAACCAGGTCCGGCGTAAACGCACAGACAGGATATTCCGACAGAATAATAAATAATGGAACCAGGTCCGGTGTAAAACACACAGACAAGATGTTCTAACAGAATAATAACAAGACGAAACCAGGTCCGGTGTAAAACACACAGACAGGATGTTCCAACAGAATAATAATAAAAACGGAACCAGGTCCGGTGTAAAACACACAGACAGGATATTCCAACAGAATAATAGAAGAATGTCACCAAGTATAGGGTAGACCACGTATACAGGTTATTCCAACAGAATAATAAGAAATGGAATAACAACAGTTCTCTTCATGAATAAGAAAGAATAACACCCCTTACCTTAAAAGAACTGGATATTAGAAAAGTGAAGTAGCAGAATACTTTTATTCTCTCTCTCTTATTCTCTCTATACTTTCTCTCTCTATAGCTTGAATGAATTCGTGAAAAATAATGAAGCCCTAGACCTCTATTTATAGAAAAACTGAAGGTGGCTCTTGGTCTTAACGAAGGGTCAAATGACTCTTGGTAATATTGAAGGGACAACTACTATTGACGAAAGTAATTACTATTGACCAAGGTAAATACTATTGACCAAGGTAAATACTATTGACCAAGGTAAATACTATTGACGAAGGTAATTACTATTGACCAAGGTAAATACTATTGACGAAGGTAATTACTATTGACCAAGGTAAATACTATTGACCAAGGTAAATACTATTGACGACGGTAATTACTATTGACGAAGAGACTCTTAGATGATGACATATGGCCCCCCCATAAAAATAACCAAACTTACCACAACGTCTCAATTATTGATTTAATAATATAACATATTATACAGATGATACTATGACAATAATTTAAGAGATATGATGCAGCAATTACTGTAGCAATAATTGAGTATAGCTGAGTGACTTCTCACGTAAGCATCAATAATCAATACCGTGTGCTACTATGCAATCACGCGTATTACTGTACTTTTACTACCGGGTAGTTCAACAGTTTTAACGGTTTTAACGGTAACACCTCAGCCGTTATTTTTATAGAAAGATAATTTTGTCGTTTTCTAACTACGACTATACTTCTGTTGTGGGGTCCACCAATGATTGTGCCGTCGTACGAATATTCCCCGACAAAAAGAATATTCCCCGACCAAACGAATATTTTAAAACAAGTTGCTTACTTTGCAAAATTTATAAATATTACCCACAACTATAACATTATATCAAATTAACTCCATAATATTCAAAAATGATATTTATAGAAAATTCATCTTTATTTATAAAAGTTGGGGTCTTACATGAATAATGCTTGAATCAAGAATAATAGAAATTCGAGTGAAGTTAATCAAGGTGTTGTTATATTGAATAATGAACTTCAGAAGGTGTTGTTTCTTAAATCAAGAATAATAGAAATGCGAGTGAAGTTATTTTTTTTTTAAATGTGAGAGTAAAACTTAAAATGTCATGGTTTAATTTATTGTGTTTTTCTATTTTGTATTTGCAGCCACGCAGTATGTGATTGTGAAAGGCGAGCTCAACTTAAAACGTCCTGTACCGATTCAAACCCAGGAAGAAGGTTTTTCTCATGTCTGAATTATGGAAAAGTAAGTGTGTTAGGGTTCAAATTTTGTTTTATATATATATATATATATATATATATATATATATATATATATATATATATTCCATTCTATTTACTTGCACATATCTCTGAAAAATAATTTGTTTACAGAGGAATGCTTGTCAGTTTTTTGCTTGGTATGATCCTCCAATGTGTGACAGATCAAGACAACTAATCCCCGGATTACTTCGAAAGATTAACGGAATGGAGCAAGAGATGGAGAACGTGTGTGCAATAGGCAACAACCGAAGAATAAAATTTATTATTGCACTTGTTTGTTCTTGGTTATTGATTTTATTTATGTTATTGTAGATCGAGTAAATATCCAAGAATTTGTTGTAACCTTATCCAAGAATTTGTTATTTCAGATTCAATAATTTGTTATTTTACTTACATTAGGGATATTTATGTCCTGGCTCATGTAAAATTCATGTCAGGATTGTTATTATTTTAGATGATCTTGTTGAAGAAAAATGACTTTTGAGACTGCTTTACAGATTTAGCTTGTGTAGTGTCTCGTGATGTTATGGAGTTGACGTTTTGTTTCCATTTGAGGAACAAAAACTCTTTTGTTTTTACTTACACATCCATGTTCTTCTTTGAAATTGTTCTGAAATAGCTATAAATTTTTATTTGACAATTTCTAGCTTTATATGTTTCACGTTGGAACTACTACATAATTTCTGTTTGTTTTCTTTTTCCAAATTCTGTCATATTTTGTCTAATTTAGAAAGGCTGTTTAGCTAGTTCTCAGCCTTTAAGTGCAAGATTGTTTTGCTTCAGATGACTATGTTATTTCCATTTAAAATGTCAATTTTCAGCTATATTGATATGCATACAGGTTGATAGCAGAACAAAGTTGATAGCAGGACAAAGTTGTGCAGCAGAACAAAGTAGATAGCAAGACAAAGTTGTGCAGCACAAAGTTTTGTAACCTTTACTGAGAACTACATCATTACTGAAACAACTACATCATTGCTGAAACAAGAATATTTACTCCATTCCGATGCAAGAAACTTGAAGAGCCTACTGAAGAATACTTTCAGCTCTAAAAGTATATTACATGAGTACCTATCCCCCATAGCCTACCCTTTGTCCTTCAGTTAAACACCATGAAAAATGTATGTTCATAGAATTTTCAGCAATTCCAAAAAACTTAACTCTTACAATATTCCCCTCCATACAACATCTTACCCAAACAAAAATAAAATTATTAAGTATTAATGACTCAAGCAGCACCTAAAAGGTCACAAGCACAAACCAAGGTACCCTGTTTCGGCTCTTTCTCTCTTAAGCAGCACCTAAAAGGTCACAAATACAAGGCTAAACTGCAACTGCTGCAAATGAGTGGTGGAGAAAGCAAGAAGAACTTCACGTTGATAGTGCGGCTCCAAAATACTACACTGAAATGAACAACAAGAAAAACATATTCAGCCACTTAGAATCTACAATTAACAAGAAAAAAAAGCAAATGTAAAATGAAATAAATGTGCTCACAAATGAGTATTGCACCTGGGTTTGATTCACTATCATCATTATCTACACTTGGATCCTGAGTTGAAACATCATTTGATGCTCTAGTTCTACATTTAAACAAATAGCAAAATAAAATTTAAACAAATACCAAAGTCAATTTTAAACACCGTGAACGTCGTCTAATGTTTGAAATTCTTAACCTAGCTTAGGCGAAAGTCATCGGCTACTTGAGGATAGTAGACTACAGTTTTACCATTGTTCACATCCAACTCCTCTTCACTCAAGTCATCCCTCTCCATTTCCATTTCAATTTCAAAATTATTAATGCAGTCTAAATTCATTTCTGCATTATCCCCACAACTATCTATTTCATGGTTCATGCCTTCCATTTGTAAAAATTCTGCCTATAATAAATTAAATAGAATGATTAGGTCCACACTCAATAGAAATACTCAAAAAGTTAGCAATCTTAAGTGTATACAAAAACTCGTATATAGAGATAGTAAACAAAAACTAAAGCTACTAATAATATGTTCTGTAAGTTTCTGTTTCATAACTTTTTGATAAGCATGTGTTTATTAATCTAAAATTGACAGAGCAATTAAGTATTAACGCAACGGGAAGGCATTGAAAACAAAACGAAATGGTTATATTTGCTACTAACTGCTACTGTTTTTTTTTTCCTATTTTCAGCCATTTTGTCATATTGACGTTTTTACATTGGGTTTAAATTTATTGTTTACATGTCCTAGTTATATCTTGAAAGCTTGTTTTTTTTAATTTTCCCAATAGGGTCAAGAACCAGAGTTCCATTGTAGCTAATAAATAATTTATTCAAGAACCAATCTAACAAATTCAGCCCTTCCTCGTGAAGAGCTCATTTGCTTCTATTGCTTTGCTTTACCTGGGGAATTTATTTGATTTCTCACAAAGAAAAGTATACTAGTTCAACTTCTTAAATTCTAATCTAGCTAAACACCTTTCCACTTTCCAATAGCAATGAAAATGATGAAGATGTAAAGTATACTACTTGAATATTAGTTTCATACTTCACTGACGACCCCTTATGGCCATACAGATCCTAAACTAGCTCTATATTCTATATCAAACAACTAACTTCTGATTCGAATCACAAAGTAATCCAATCTTTGATGTCTATAATCAAATCAATTAAAAAATATTCTTAAACATGATTTCAAATTTTTACCTGTCGCGACGGATTTGGGGCGAAAATTAGGGCAATCCGTGGTTTTGAGATTTGGGGCGAGTGAGAAGCCAGTGAGAACCTAACATCGTGAGAAGAGAGGGAAAGAGAGATTGGGAGAACGAGAGAGGAGAGCTTGGGGCTTGCAGAAGGGGAGAAGCTGTCTCTCGCTTGAGGAGCTCTCGTTATGTCTGAGAAGTTGAATAACGCGTTATGTCTGAGTAGAGAGGAAAAAAATTGGTTTTTATAGGTGAGCTGGGGTGAGCTTTTTGGGGGTGAGCCTAAGATCCTTATATATATATATATATATATATATATATATATATATATATATATATATATATATATATAGAGCAAAGATCTTAAACTCACCCTTATTGAGTTCACCCCGAGCTCACCTTGTATTTTTTTTTTAAAAAAAACATAACTAATAAAAAATGTATAATAATTTTTGGAATTGGAAGTTTTTTTTAAAAAAGTGTTTTGGGTGTGATTTGGGTACATATAACAAAACAGTATTAATATCTCAAAGAAATATATAATCATTTCAGAATTTATATAAACAATAATTATAACCATGTTGATCATTTCACCTTTACACTTAAGCTAAAGATATTCAATTATAAATTCAATGGTCATGATCATACCAGTCAACAATTCAACTTTGCACTACTGGCCAAAGGGAACCATAGTTACAGCGGAACGAGCAATCCATTAGAAGAGTCAAATAGACTATAAAGTCTATTATCTTCTCCACGTTAAAAGTCCACCAACAATGTTTTATCCCTTGTTTATAAGTTTAAGAAATGATTAAAATATTGTGGTAGTATTAATAATATTAAATTATGAGATTATTAAGTGATTTATAACATTTTGATTATTCGAATTTTTTGATAAAATGACTATTTTCTACGAATTATTGAAGTTTCGAAAAAAAAAATAATTTTTATTAAATTATGGGTGGGACCCACTTTTGGTTGTTGGGGGATGGTGGCTGATTTTTTGTGGGCCCCACTGTGGTGGCTGTTGAATTTTCAGAAATGGTTGGTGCGTAGAATTGAAGAAAAGATTAATTAATATTTTATTAATTTAGTCTCATTTGGCGTTCTAGCAATTAAGCTGAGTTCCAGCGATAAAAGTCATGAAAACTTTTTAAATCATAAAAGATAGTAGATTTTATTCTCTACTTGACTCTTTTAATGGATTGCTTGATCCGCTGCAGTTAAACTTGATGTCTATTGTATTTTATCAACACTGTTTTGTTATATGTACCCAAATCACACCCAAAACATTTTTTTTAAAAAAACTTCCAATTCCAAAAATTATTATACATTTTTTATTAGTTATGTTTTTTTTTATAAAAAAAAAAGCAGGGTGAGCTCGGAGTGAGCTCAATAAGGGTGAGCTATATATATATATATATATATATATATATATATATATATATATATATATATATATATATATATAGTCCGCTTCTCCAACGAACTGGAAGGAGCGAACTAAAAACGAATCGATTATAGTAGAAAGTCAGTTTTTTATGCTATAGCGACGGAAAAAATCGTCGATATAACCGGTTCGCTCTTAATTTTCTTCCTCCAGTTCGTTGGGGAGAATCGGATAATATATATATATATATATAAAATAGTAATATTAATGGGTGTGGGGTGTGCCCTAAAAATCCCACTGAACCTTCTGATCCTTCTCCAGATGCCAGCGCTTAATTATAATGCATGCATGAGCATGAATTATTAACTGTACTGTAGACATAACCCAAATTAATTTTCAACTAGATCAACCCCTACCTTCTGATCACATCATATAATAATATTAATAATTAAATATATGGATATCAAAAAATACACGTACGGTCCATTCCAAAAATAAATATCTTAACTATTTTCATTTTAATTTTTATGGAAAATGGTACCTTTTTTGAGACGACGGAGTAAGTAATTGTTTGATTAACACTTAAATAGATTTGATCGAATGACTTTAAATTTGAATCGTTAAGTCATTCAGATCGTTTGATTTAGATACATGAAGGTCTGAATTAAATAAAAATGGTCTGAACGAATTGACTTCAAATTTCTGGCTGGATCGATAAGTTGGAAAGTTGAATGAATTTTTACTTAAATACCCCCAGACAATTTAAAATATTACTATGTAGATCCTTAATTTATTCCAAAGACTTCACACTCTATCTCTGTCTACTTCAGTCTAATCCTTTTTTTCTTCTTCTTCGACTATCATGCTCTTTTTGTGTCCTCTAGTTCAAAATTTATATGAAAAGTAATGAATCATTCAAAGCATGTATATTATATTTAATTCTTCCCTCTTTATCTTCTGGTTGAAGATGATGACTAGTGGAGTCGGGGTAGGTACGGAAGGGGAGGAAGGAGGGGAAGTACTAATTTGACAAAAAAATTGAAAAGGGGTGGAGGAATAGCAGAAAATTAAGAAGGAGGTGGAGGAATAGGAGTACTGCTTTGATTAGGTTTTATTTATTTATTTATTTACAGTAGCCTCCCCTCTTAATAGTAAATGTGATCAGCCAATTCACTTATCCATAAGGAGTGTAAATGTGTTAAAATTGTTTGAATTATTCAATACTTTATTTGAATTATTTATTTTTATTTGTTATACAACGAGTTAATATTGTATTTTAAAAAAAATTAGTATGTCCAGACAAAATTATATGCTTGTTCAGTATAGTTTAAAAGGATAAAATAGTAAAAGATTGTTATTCAAACATATCAATTATCAAATAATTTTTGTATTCAATATTCAATTTTATTAAACTCATTTAGATTATTAAACATTGAGACGTTTTATTAAATTTTTATCCAACAACCCTGAAATTCTTTGCTAATGCCTGATTCTCTTTGATAATGCATGGTTTGATCAATCATAAACGTCATGTGTGCAAAATGTGCGTAGGAAGACCAATAATGGAAAAGTGAAAACCGTACGTAGTTAATTGCATGTATTGCAAGTAATCGATCGAGAGCCAGCCACAAATATATATATATATATATATATATATATATATATATATATGGGAAATTATTCATATCACACGTTAATTATGGACACTATTCCAGCTAACTGTTATCCAGTCGTCCAAAATTAGATTAAATGGCTAAGGTGAAGGCCTAGCCGCTACTCTCTCTAGCGGCTAGAGAAATTTTTTTTGCTAGCCGGTCCCTCTAGCAGCCAAGAGAAATTTTTTTTGTTGACCACACTAGAGAGTGGAGGCCAGGAGAAATTTCTAAAATACTCCCCCCTTAGTTAGATTTAAATAGTTTCAATATACAAAATAGTTGTATAAATAATTTTTTAAGTAATAAAATCTAACATTATCAACTATATATAATGTATTTATTTCTATAAATAATTTTTATAATTATTAAAATTTAAAATTACTAATTATATGCTATATATATATATATTCTTTTGGTTCATTCAGGAGTGATGAATGTACGAACCGCGTACGTAGTAATTGTGTACTTGGTTGTTTATTAATTTTAACAAATAAATTGTTGAACTTTTTTCTTTCCCAAGCAAATCAAATTAATCAATACATTAATTAATATTCTCTCAGTTCTAAAATTAAAAATATAATTTGATTTTTAAGGTTAAACGATAACATATTAAACATCAAAATTTGTATGACTTTTGTTTATAACAAAATAAATTTGGTGAATAATAATTTTTGTTATGTATTATATACAATTATAATATTTTTATCAATTAAAATTAAATAAATTTTAATTAATTCAAAGTTTTATTTATGGTAGTTTAACTTTAAAATTTAAAAATTAAATTGTATTTTTAATTTTAAAATGAAAGGAATTCTATTGACTCGTACTTTAAGTAGAACTACATTAATATTGCTTTACAATATTACATAAATGACTTACGAAAATATATGATTACATTTTTAAGGAGGTGGTTAATTGCATGTTTCTTTTTTCTGTTTGTTTGCTTGCAGGAAGCAGGAAGAGTCCTTCGCTTGTCCCCATGAGTAACAATCTGCCAATCCCATGCATATACTCTATCCGTACTTTAATATAAGATTTTTTAGAGTTGTACACAAATATCAAGTAAATAATTATATAACATTAAATATAATATCAAATATCTATATTATCCTTGTATTGAAAAAAGATATTATTATTTATTGGGCAAAAAATAGTGATTAGAGAACCAAAGTTATGTTTAATACTTGGGATAATACTAGAAACTAAACAATTAATGCTTACTTGAAATTATAAAATGTCATATATTAAGGGACAAAAAAACTTCTCTAAAATGTCTTATATTAAGGGACAGAGGAAGTATATCTGAAGGCTCTCTCTCCTTTCTCTTTCTCTCTATATATAATAGTTCTCCAAGCACACATTATGTGTGTGCAGTTAAAATATAGTGGAGAAAAATTAGGGATCGATAAGAAAGTCGGGAGAAAAATAATTATTTTTGTTAGAGAAGTTAAAATATGAGAGCCTCACCCCCATAATATTTGGGCCAGCGGTATGACTGACTTTTTTTTTTTGCCCTCTTCCTTAAAAATATATATTCTGCAATATTTTTTAAAATCATTAAGTGTTACACAGCTTCAAGAAATTTAATTTTTTTTCTCTATATCCCTTTATATAATGGCTACATATATTAATTATTAATTATTACCTAGGTCGGTTCTAGATGTTCAGAATTGACCGGTGATCCATCCCTAGCTATATATACATTTCCATCAGTTGAAGAACAGCTAGCTAGCTGATCATTGTAGAAGGTAAGATATATATATATATATATATATATATATATATATATATATATATATATATATATATTGATTGCTAGCAAATATTTGCTGCGGTTATTTATTAGGACAAACAAATTTATCATTGTCCATTACCAGTAGGAATGCCCAAATTTAAAAAATAAATAAATAAAGGCTCCATCATCGGCCACTGTTACTAGCAGATTGCTATATATTGGATTCTTAATTTTTCACAATTGAGAAAGAAAGATGCTCCAAAATGACTAGACTACACTTAATTTTTTTCTCAAATATACATATATATTATAGATATATACAAAATTATCATTTTGTTTTTTTTCTTTTTTGTTTGTGTGTCTCAGCTGTTAGTTCAGCAGTACAGTTCAAGTTGCCCACTGCAAATCTCTCTGCAGCTGGAAAACTAGCTGTGTGGTCCTCTTTCATTTCTTCTTAGTGGGTAATTTAAAGAAAAGATAGAGATGTATGTATATGTTGGTCCCTGACCTATATATATATATATATATATATATATATATATATATATATATATATATTTCGCTTCTCCAGCGAACTGAAAGGAGCGAATTAAGAACGAACCGGCTATAGCATAGATTTTTTCCGTCGCTAAAAAAAACTGTCGCTATAGCCGATTCGGTCTTCGTTCGCTCCTTCCGATCCGTTGAAGAGAGTTGGCCTATATATATATATATATATATATGAGGTACCTTTTAATTTCTCACTCTCATTCTACGAAGTAGCTATCATACACATCAACATGACAATGCTCTTAGACGACTAACTGTAAAGCCCACAACTTGTCAATCCCCCTACCTTCAAAATTATGGATTGGACCTATCAATTATATATTTAAGTGCACGTACAAGATTTCTCTTTTCCCTAAAGTCTTCTTCTTAATTCCCATCTACCGAACGTAATTAATATATAGCATAATTAATCATTTGATATCCACTGAGTATATATATATATATATATATATATATATATATATATATATATATATAATCTGTTGTGATATATACAAAAAGAATCTCATGCATTTGCAATTTACATATATTTAAGTTGTATCTGTGTTCTATTTTCCCCCTCCAAATCTTAAGTTATTAGTTTAATAAAGTACGTTGTCATAATATATAATAAAACTTGAAGATATTGTGTGTCATTTAATTTTATACTACTATTACTGCAGAGACAAGTACTCTTAATTTTTGTCAAACCAAAAAAAATGATAAATGTGATCTGACATATGGAGTATATATATATATATATATATATATATATATATATATATATATATATATATATATATATATATATATATGTTTTAAGTGACTAACCAATTAATGGCAAAGATTTAAGCTTTGATCAAATCCAAACTTAATTAATTCAGGGTTGTAATTAATTACATATGTGAGGAATTAATTATAAGGGAACTATATAGTATATAGCTAGTTAACATGCATGATCTTGCTTGGTGCTAATTAAGTAGCTAGGCGTGCATCTGTCGACCCATGTGATGAGCATTCGATATCACAATGCCTGCCTATAAGCTTTTGTAGTTGTCGATAAAGCACTAAGGCCAACTTTTATATGTGCATGCAGATTGATCAATTAATGGTCCCCAAGTTGAGATGAAATTAATGAATGAATATATTTCATATATCGATCGACCAAATTATTTCACTAAAACACATGTTACTTATACTAACACATTACTTATACTAATATGGATCATATGTGTGTATATGTATATATATATATATATATATATATATATATATATATAGCTCCACATGCAATTAATTAGCAAGTCTGATGATGAGAGAAATTGATAAAATTTAGACCATCACAATATATATATATATATATATATATATATATATATATATATATATATATATATATATATATATATATATATATATATATTAAGATACCGATGGCTGCCACGTGGCGGCCTGTGTGCCACTGCTTTTCCTTCCCTTTAACATGGTCGGTTGAATTCCAGCATACTCTCTTCTCTTAATTCTCAATCCCACCAATTCGATCTTCATTAGGTATGTTTAATTTCTCTCTGCAAATGGAATTAAAGTGGAGGGAGTCGTCAATTCTTAACTCTTTCTCCAGACCTTCATATATATGTATATACAGAGTTTGATTACTGAATTCAGCAAAGAATTAATTAAGTTGAAATACCAAATCTATATATATATATATACTCCCTACAAGTAGCATAGATAGACTACTTTCGATTCTCATGTAAGTGATCGTAGCTAGCTAGATACATCCTTCTGATTTGGTTCTTTACTTATAGCTAGCATAGGTTAAAGATTTTCAACGGTCAATTGCTGCACATGATGAGTTCTTTATACTTCCAATTTATGCATTTATATATATATATATATATATATATATATATATATATATATATATATAGTTAGCTAGATTATCAATTCACTCGTCCACTAACTTCAGTTAGATCTTATGCCGGAATTTTCATTTTTAAAGCTTAATTATCCTCGACGTGATCTATCCGGCCAGTTGATTGATCGTAGACGACCACAAATCAGCTAGCTGCTGCTTCAAACTAATCTTTCAAGTAAAGGAGGTACATATATTAGGCGCGTGTGTGTTTGTTTTTTTCCCACCAAGTAGGTAGGTATAACTAGGTCAAATTAAATTAATCCACAGCAGTTGAATCTAGTACTGTTCTTGAAAAAATCTCGGAGAAATTAATCTGCTATGGATGAATTATTGTTTTATGATGCAGTTCTTCCTTCACCAAATTAAAATAGTACTAGACTACTAGCTATCTTTTTTTCTTCTTCAATACAATCATATGTTTGAAACACATGCAGTTATAATTAAGTTCTTATATATAATTGTCGACTGGATTTTTTTATTTTGTTTTTATATGCAGCAGAAAATCAAGAAGATAATTTATTGGAAAGAAACCCATGCGTATGTATGAGAAGATAAGAGAGGAATGGAAGCAATATTTGAGCTACATCTCATTGAAATAATTCAATTAATCCAGGTGTTTTTGCACCAATTATGAGAGTTATAAGATGATTTCAAACTCAATAGAAGCAGCAGATTTTACACCAAAACAGGAAGATCACAAGACAAGTGAAGGTAAAATATCCAAGGCAGCTGCAGCTTCATCCAGCTCAACATCATGGTCAAGATTGAGGGATCCGCGGATTGTACGTGTATCCCGTGCTTTTGGGGGGAAAGACAGGCACAGCAAGGTCTGCACAGTGAGAGGATTAAGAGACAGACGCATAAGGCTATCAGTACCCACTGCCATTCAACTTTATGATCTTCAAGACAGGCTTGGCCTTAATCAACCCAGTAAGGTTATTGATTGGTTGCTTAGCGCCGCCAAGGATGAAATTGATGAACTCCCTCCACTTCAAATGCCTCCTGGAAACTTCTTTCAAATTCATCATCCAATGTCAAGTACTAATTCTCATGGAGGACTAATTGGTCATGATTCTCAATCAGCAGAAAAATCAGAAAGGCAGCTTAACATCAATAATTGGAATCATCCATTGGAACTATCTGCATCAAATTATTGGAGTACTAATTCAGAAGGGAATTTGAGGGATCATCATATGAAATCTAAGGAAATTGTTGAAGAAAGAGATGCCAACGATAAACAAAATTGGACGAAAAGAAAGCAAGGTGACCCTGATCAAGACCATGATCATGCATATATTTCATCAAACAACTTTATCACGAGAGCTAATCTTTCTAATTCCCTAACAGGTTTGCTAAATAATGTGATGCCGGTTCATAATTCATCATTTCTTCGATGGGATAGTACTTCAAATTTATCATTATCCCAGACAGAAGATCATCCCCACCAAAACTTCAATTTTGTGCCAATATTACCATCAACCTCCTTGTCTATGCCATCTGGATCTCATCAATTTGTTGTATATCCACCTGCTAGGGAATTTGATCCAAAACATATGATCAATTTTCAGATGTTAAACTCCACTAATACTTCACAAAATTCTCCATTGTCAAATTCATCTTTTAGTACTCCACCTCTTTACACTATAAACCAAGCCATGAGACCATTCCATTTGAGCATGAATCCTTATGATGGAACTGCACCAACCAAAGATGATTGAGCAATTAATCAATTTCAGGAATTTATGCTCTAGCTACCCCTTATCTATAGGGTTTTCTCCTTTCAAGAAAACAGACGTAGATAGCTAGCTGCTAGCTCAAGTCGATCGAGCTAGAGGGATATGTTCTATTTCACCAAGTCACATTCAATGTTTACTTGTATAGTTGTCGCATGGTGATGATCTTGTTTTTGAGCGGCTGGAGATTGATGAATTGCTAAGATTTATAATTATTGTTGCAATGTGTATTTGAGCTACTAAAGGAGCAGCTTGATACTGGTAAGATAATGATATAACTCATGTTCTATATATATATATATATATATATATATATATATATATATATATATATATATAGGGTTAATGGAGCTGCACAGTTGTGCATACTCCAAATATACACAGTCTACAATTTATAATTTGAGGATTAATTCTACGTTTCTATAATAGTAGAATGACTACTCTACGATCGCAGAGTGACTATATAATTGTAAACTGTGTATATTTGAAACTTGCGTACAGTTGTGCAACTCTATTTTTCATATATATATATATATATATATATATATATATATATATTGAACAGTGCTAATAAACCTTGAAATATATACATTGATAGGTGTACTAGTGTTAGTTGTCCTAGCTACCATAGATTCATTTTCCCTATACAACATTGTACGAAAGTGTATTGTGCAAAATTATAATGATTAATTGTGAGCTTAATATAGAAGCAACTTAACAAAGTTTTCTCTTCCTTACCTTTTTAATTTCTAGTAACAGATTCTAATTAATCTTGTGATTTTATATTGGACAGAAAATTCCATTTTAAATGTCTTTAGCAAACATTCATATGCTAAGACTATACATATATATATATATAGGGTATTCATCCATGGCAAACGTTTGCTATGGACACTGTTCAGCAACCAAGTTGATTACCGTTGATCTGGATAATGGAAGGCTAAGATTGATCAAATTTTCTCCCTGCCGCTACAGCTTCTAGCGGCAGTCCCTTTTCCTTTTTGTCCGTTAGCCTATTACATTACTGCCCCTAACTTATAATACATGCCTGCCGCTACAGGCTGTAGGGGCAGTGTGAGTCCCACCCATATGGATGAATACCCATATATATATATATATATATGGAACTAGGAGACAGACTTGGGAACTATATAGTAGGGACGGATGTAATGCTAGCTAGCCGCTGATCAGAACTTAGAAGAAAATGAAGGAAAAGAAGAGAGGTGTCCTTGGATGAGTGAGACAGAATCAAGTAGTGTCAATTTTGCACAAGATCCAACTACATATATGATATATTCCATATAGCTAGATAACAGTTTAACCAATTTCTTCCCATAAAGTGGCATCAAATTGAATGAATAGAATTGAGAGATAGGCTGCGGCTGTGGTCCTCAAATTTATGTAGATACTGTATAGAGGGGAAAAAAGAGCTAGCTAGGTACAAGAAGATAATTAGGTTTTGGAGACACTGGTCTTTTCTCTCTGTCCTATATATATATATATATATATATATATATATATATATATATATATATATATATATATATATATTATTTATATAAGAGAATGGACCACAAGTTTACGTATGATCATGAGGTCCCCTTGCTAGCTGATTTAGTTTCCGGCATATAAAGTTGGCCTAATAAGCAAAATTATTTCAAGAATATATATATATATATATATATATATATATATATATATATATATATATATTGGATCTTTTCTTGGTTATTTTAGTTCTTTAAATTTAGGGTTTTGAGTTTCTTGTGGCACCCAGAAAACATCGATCTGTATAACACTCGCAGAAAAAGGAAACAACTTTACATTGAATATTTTACTCCTCGGTGGCAGGAAAAATGTTGGTAGAATACAGCCTTCAATGAGTAATTCTATCCATGCCAGTTAACTTAAACACCATTAATTCTCTCTTTTTTCTCTCTTTTTTTAAGTAATTCCTAGCTAGAATTACTTACTAGTTAGGTCATATATAAGATTGCACCAGAAAAAATAAACAAGAAAAATAAATAAGATATCAGTCTTTCTCAAGTTATGATTTCTTGATAAATTAAAGAATGATTGCATTTAATGTGAATTTAATTAGTCTTCAGAAAGATTAAAATTAATATAAAAAAAACTACTAGAAAATTAAGTTAATTATAGGTGCAGTCTTTAATTTCCCAAGTTAATTATGGTTTCTTCTTGGTAAAAGAATGGTTGCATTTATAGTCCACAGCAAGGTTAAAATCAATTTGACGATTGAGAATTATTTGGTTTCTGTTCATAGGGAGTTTGGAGTCGCTAAAGCTTGCTAATTGAGACGGTTTCTCAACGCGTTAATTTAAAATTTATTTTAATTGTATGAGTTTATTTTGCATATCCTAAAATGTAAAATTCTGTCCAAATGGTATGAATATTCTATTGAACAATCTTACTCGTTGTGCAACGTAGTATTGGTAATTTGTTCTTTTTTTATTTTATTTTATTTTAGTTATAGATTTCTAAAAAGATTTAATTAGTAACTTAGTTTCCATATTAATTATCTTCAAACATTAAACACTGTTTATTTCTCTTTTATCTTTACAATTAGTGTAATTAGAAGGGTAATATTGAATTTTTCACACAATTTAATCAATTAAATAAAACATTATTTGTATTTCTTAATCTATCATGTATTTTCCACTAAAACATAAATTAAAACAAAAAAATGGAGGGAGCACTATATATATATATGCCACTACTCATTAGACGGCTACTTTCTCTAAACACTTCTCTTGCGAATTTAACTTGAATAAATTTCATGCATGAATATATTTTTTACATCAAATTATCATATATAAAAAATTTAGAGTTTTGCTATTATATAAATTTATATCGACACTAAACATGGAACATAAAAATAAGAAGGGAATACACAATAATTTATTTTATCTTGTCGCTTGAAATTTCACGTTAGTTACAATCTAATTTCATCATAAAAATCATTTCTAAAAAGATTATATTACAATATATATTAATTTTATGTCCAAATCTTTCTTTGAATTTGATCACATAAGTACGCATTTCAACAATTCAGCAATACTGACTTGATATATTAGACAAGTCAAACTCATCCTAACTACAGAGTTAAAATCTTTATGCTTAATTTATAGAGTTTAAAAAGTCATATTTTGGTCAGAGTGGTATATTATTAGTACGTTGTCGTTCGGATTTAGGGATGGGAGGAGCAAGGGCAACCCCATCACATACAATATCCATCATTTTCATTGTAGAATGAAATCTTTTTCTTACATTGTCGTGTGAACCAAATAAGAGCCTAAGTTTTTCCAAGTAATCTCTATAAGAAAATAATATATCTTATTATTTATATATTAACTTTTTTGCTGTAATTTTTCTGTTGCGACGTATATGTATATAATATAATATATCAACTTTATAATTATATTTATTCTTAATACATATTAATATATATCGCAATCGTAATTTGACAGAAAATTTACGTAATACATAAAGTAAGAGAACGTTTAATGATATTTTCAAATCAAATTCTGTAATGATATTTTTTTCACACTTATATTATAATGAAAATGCTTTACTTGGGCCTACCACAAGAACCCTTGAATAAAATCCCATATGTTAAAAACCCACTATAGTTCGTCTAATGAGCTGGGCCCATATCGCGTAATCAAAGTTCGTCTAACGAATTTGGCCCATGTTGCTGGATTTCTGGCAAAATAAATAGCAAGCTCCCGGCGAGGATCGAACTCGCGACCTTTCGCTTACGAAGCGAACGCACTACCACTATGCTACGGAAGCCCATGCCCCAAATTCGACATTTTACATTAAAATCAAAAAACGACGTCAAAAAATATTTGGACTTTATTAATAAATCCAATATTAAAATAATCTTTTCGTTAGGATTAAACATTGTTAACATTTTTCTTTTCCAATTACATAATATTTCCTTATTCACAAAAAGAGAACTATTTGTAAAATTTTAAAATTTTAGAATATATATTTGTTCTATTTTTATTTATGAATTATTTGAAATTTGAATTTAATAGGGATGTCGTTACATTAAATTGTACTGATAAAATTGAGATTAATGTATTATATTATAATAATAGTAAAAATTTAGATTTTTTTTCTAATTTGTAATTTGAAAAAGGCCCCTATTTTATTTTTTTGTCAAATGATACTTCTTATACGGAGTATTTCTAGTTAATTACTATTTTTTTTATTACATGTAACATATATTGTTCTCATATCATAAAATTGACTCAAGTCTTTCAGATTATGAGTATGTTTGGGATTTTAAAAAAAAATGTAATTAATTATTTTGATTATAATCGGTTTTAGAAAATGAGTATGTGTTTGGATAATGGTTGAAATTATTAAAATAAATAGGGATAGATTAGTAATATACTTGGTTAAACCTAGTTATTAAATTTTACAAATATTCATAATCTCCAAATTGGAGCTTTTGATTATTTTCATAAAATATTATTATAAACAATTTTAAAATCAATTTATCAAACACTTTTTACTTCTTATAATTAATTATAAATAAGTTTAATTGCTTAAAAGCCAACTCAAACGGTCTATTATATGTCAAGCTCCTTCAGAGTCCTTTTATATCAATTTTGTTTGACTAACAAATCAAATTTATGATTTACATCTCATTGAAATGCAGAAAATAATATACATGTCAATATATATTTTGACGAAATTAGATTGCGATAAATGTGAAAGTGTATATAATAATATTGAATAAATTAAAATGAAACTCTTATTAATTTTTATCTATCTCGTGTACGCACATACGTTACAATTATAATTAGGCTGAAAACTTTTGTAATGTATAACATGACTTTTATTATAAAGAGTAAAAAACATTTTAGATCGATCTAACATAATTTATTTTAGATGACTTCCAATATAATATTATTTGATCGTCAAGTTAATAATATGATCGTACGGATGTAATGAGCATGTAAAGATATGATATTATATAAAATTTTGTTTGATTTGACGTTATGCTTCAATAACTTTATAATATTTGTACTTATATACTTATTTATATTATTATAAAAATGGTATTCCCTTACTTTAAATCAAACAAAATTATATATAATCTCATATTATATCCGTACAATTAGATTATTAAATTGACGATCAAATGATACTAAATTGAAAATGACCTAAGATAAGTTATTTTAGTTCAATTTAACATGCTTTTTTACTCAATTATAAAATATAGTAAAAATAAATTATGAATATAAATAACCCTATTTGTAAAAATTATCCAATATAATGGGAGGTAAGTTATGCAATATACAAGAATATTAGTATATATTTTAATAGCATATCGACATTCTCTTAATTTTTTAGATTTATAATCCCCTAAATCATTACAAATCTAAACGGTTTTGATAATATTAACTGTTTTGATATTATCCTTTGTAATTTAATTATTATTTAATAAAATCACTACTTTATCTCAACACTACCCCCTACAATGTATATTTATTTATTTTTCTGTGTAAAATTTTATCATCGCACATAGACCTGACAAAATATGGTTATGGGTTGGTTTTGGTTTTCAAAATATGGTTAATCAACCATTTAAGAACTAAAACCATATTAACCATTTTTAATATGGATAATGTGGGTTGGAAGCATATGGTTATGGTTACAAACCATATTAACCATTTTAAAATATTTTGACTTTTAAACAATTTTTTTTAAAAATAAAATTAATATATAATATAGATAGAGAGACGGGTGTAAGGGTGGGTGGGTGGGTGGGTAGGTGGGGTGGAGTGGGGTGGGGGTGGGGTGCGTAGGGGTAGGGGTAGAGGATGGGTGATGTATACATAATCGCTTAATATTAATTTTTTTTTGGAGTGGTGGGAGTGGGGGGTGGGTGGGGTGTATGGGGGTAGGGGGTGGAGTAGGGGTTGGGAGTAGGTGCGGTGGTGGGGGTGGGGTGTATACATAATCACACAATATTATTTTTGAGGTGGGGGTGGGGGTGGGGTGGGGTGGGGTGGGGTGGGTGGGTGGTGGGGTGGGGGTGGGGGTAAGGAGTGTATACATAATCACATAATATTTTTTTTTGTGGTGGTAAGGGTGGATGGAGGTGGTGGTGGAGTGGGGGGTAGGTTGAGTGGAGGTGGGGGTAAGGGGTGTATACATAATCACATAATATAATTTTTTTATGGGGTGGGCGTGGGGGTGGGGGTGGGGTGGATGGGATAGGGGTGGAGTGGGGTGAGGGTAGGGGTGGGTGTGGATAGGGGGTAGGGGTGGGTGGTGGGTAAGGGTGTAGGGTGGGTGGTGGGTAGGGGTGTGGGGTGTTTGGTGTGGGGTGTGGGGTGGGGTGTGGGGTGGGTGGGGGTAAGGGTAGGGGTAAGGGGTGGGGGTAGGGGAGTGAGTGGGTTAGGGTGAATAGGGGTGGGGTAGGGGTAGGGGTGGGGGTAGGGTTGGGGGTGGGGGTAAGGGGTAAAGTGGGTGTATACATAATCACATAATATTTTTTTTTTTTTGGTGTTGGCGGGGGTGGGTGTGGGGGTGGGGGTGGGGGTGGAGGGTGAGGGTGAGGGTGGGGGTGGGGTGGGGTGTATACATAATCACGTAATATTATTTTTTTTGGGTGGGGGTGGTGATGGAGTGGTAGTAGGGGGTGTATACATAATCACATAATATTATTCTTTTTGGGTGGGGTTGGGGTTGGGGTTGGGGTTGGGCGTGGGGGGTGGTGGTAAGGGGTGTATACTGTAAGACCCCAACTTATTAATGAATAAAATCAAATTTTCTCTAAATATTATTGTGAATAATAAGGGGTTAATTTGATATAATACTTTGGTTATGGGTGAAATGTGCAAATTTTACAAAATAAGCAAGTGGTTATAAAATATTTATTTTTGGTCGTGGAATATTCTTGCTGTCGGGGAATATTCGTACGACGACGCAGCCTTGTGTGGGCCCCATAACGGAAAGCGATTGGATGAAGAAAACGACAAGTATAAGTTATTTATAAATAACGGCGTAGTTGTTACCGTTAATACTGTTGGAATACCCGGTGGTTAAAATACAGTAGCACACGGTATTGTACCAATTATTGATTCTTACGTAAGAAGGCACAACTCAATAATTGTTACAGTAGTTATTATTCAATATTTTATTTTATTGATTCAATAATTGCTGCGTTGATATTTTATATTATTGTTGTTTCAATAATTGTCACTGCACAGTATTTTTATTTATCAGATCAATAATTCATATTATTTGAATAATATTATTAGATAACATTATTGGCAATGTCTAGAAAGTTCTGTCTAAGGAGAGGTTTGATCATCTAATTGCGCGCCAGTAAGGAGAAATCCTTATTGGAAAGCCCCCTCTTTCCTGGGAACGGCCTGGTTGTCATAAATGTGATTCTGTAATATTATTTGTGAATAATTAATTATTGATTCATATGATAAGGAAATATTTATTTTATGTGGATATAAATGAGGGATATATTTTTGTGGTTAAAAATGAAGGAGTTAATGTTGAGGTTTTTGTCAGTATTTTTGTCGGAATGGAGGTATTAAAAATCAGGATTTTTGAGATAGTTTGCGGGGGTTATAATTTTTAATCCGACCGTTGGATCGTGGTAATTTTTGGATATGTTATACATATATAAGTTGAGTATATGTCCACAAATTTTGAACCGTTAAAAATGAACGTATGATTTATTACGAATTTTACAAGATGACTGGTTCAGAAATTGTTGAATTTTCGGAGTTTATCATTTTGGTGGAAAATTCTAGAATTGGTGGACCCCACTTGTGGTTGGTGAAGAAATGTGCTGAATTATATTTCAAATGTGGTGGGTGGGAATAGTAGCAGGTAAAGTCATCAGGTTGCAGGTCAAACCTACCAAAATTTTCCTATAAATAGAGGGCTAAGTTAGAATTAAAAATCACACCAGAAACAAGTTTTCTCTCTTTCTCTCTCTACATTATTGAGTGTATTTTGTGAGTATTTAGATACTTTGAGAGTTTCTATTCATCAGAGCAAGTTTCTTTCAGCCTTATACCGGTATTCCGACCAGAAGTACTGATATTTTGAGGTAAGGGATATTATTTTCTTCTTAATGATATTATTTTCTTCAATATCATTATGCTGAAATATTGATATGAGATTTTATCAAATTTGGAACTTTTTGTGTCGGGGGTTACTATTCACGTATACGGCACTATTCACGAATACGGCACTATTCACCGAAAAATAAAATTTTCCCTTTTTGTCCAAGATGTCTATTATGGTTACTATCTTTGATTGTATCCATGTTTTGATCTTTATTTTTGAATTCTGCTTCACAATTGATTATTATGAAGTATTATTGATCTTGGATAAACTGTTATACGAATCCCTACTATTTGTCCTTCTGTCTCATTGGATTCGTTCTCTTTAAGATATTTTTCATCATCCTCAGTCCTAAATGATGATATTACTGAATATCTTTGGCCTGTAGTGCAAAGATGTATAATTACTTGATGAATATCTTTGGCCTGTAGTGCAAAGATGAACAGGTGTTGAGATGAACATGACCGACTGATGATACAAATGAATATCTTTGGCCTGTAGTGCAAAGATGAATATTTGGTTAAAGATGATTATTAATTGATGTTACAGGGATAAAATATTGATGATGGACTTTTAAATCTTAGAAGATAGTAGAATTCTTTCTCTACTTGACTCTTCTAATGGTTTGCTGTTTCCGCTGCAGTTGTTGATCTAAAACTTGTTGTCGATTATATTTTATCAGATTTTTCCCTGTTGAAGACTAACGATAATTTGTTGTATATTATCTTAGTCATAATATTCTTTACTGGGCTAGTTGAGCTCACCCTTTTCCTTTTTGTTCTATTTTTCTTCTCAGGAGGTGAGAACATAGCAGGATCTAGTCGGGGTATGGAGTGATGGTTCTAGAAAGATGTATTAGCAGTCCTCACTATTTCTGTAAAATAGTGTTTGAATAATTGTAATGAGGATTTATTTGGGTGTGAATATTGTCTAGAAGACAATATTTGTATTTAAACTCACAGTATGTGTTGTCGTATTTTGCACGACAATTGTATTATTGAAGTTGTAGTTTGCTTTCTGTACCATGTATTTGGCGACTCAGAATGAGTGTTGTATACCTATTCTGGGGGCGTCACATATACATAATTACATAATATTATTTTTTTGGGGGGTGGGAGTGGTGGTGTGGTGTGGGGTGGGTGGTGTATACATATTTTTTTTTTTAGGAGAGTGAGGTGGGGTGGGTGGGGTGGGTAGGGGGTGGGTGGGGTGGGGTGGGTTGGAGTGGGTGGGTAAGGGTTGTGTTGCTATTTTTTTTGGGTGGGGGTGGGGGTGGGGGTGGGAATGGGTGGGAGTGGGGGTGGGGGTGGGGGGGGTGGGGGTGGGGTTGGGGGGTGGGGTGCGTGATTGAGTTTCTTGAATATGTAATAATGGGTAGAAAGAACTTTTGATTTTAATTTGGAATAAAATATGGGTTGAAAAATGGTTAACCGGGTTGGAACTATAATCGACCTGAATAAAAATGGTTTCAAACTTTAACCAACCTGAATAAATAAAAATGGTTAACCAGTCAATTTGGTTCCAGTTGATATGGATTGACCCGACAGTTAACCAGCTATATTGTCAGGTCTAATTGCACAACAATCTATCATCTTCTTATTATATTTTAATTTATTAATTATATGTATATATTTATTATTAAAAAATTAAATAATCATATCGCAACGCGCAAATTTGTATCTAGTATTACTATATGTTTTACCAATAATTGCAGGCTAAATTTTGCTTAATTTGCAAGTGGATATTAGATGAAGTAGTGTTTATTTTACAGCAAAGACAATAGTTTATCTTTTGGAAAATAATTTAAAAAGACGAACACGTGTCAGACAACAAATGGTGTTATTGACGTTCCACATTCATCACTCTCGTAATCTTAGCATTCTTCTCACTTCGAACAACTCTCGTCGAGTCTAGGCTAGCCTGCCGTGCCCTTTATAAATAATCCTTTTACGCCTCGCTCGACCGCACCTCTCTCTCTTTCTCTCTCCTCGTCGAGATTTTCTTTCTATGCTCTCCCAGTAGGCATAGTGAACCCCTTCCCTTCTCTAGCGATCTTGGGTTTTGCCAAGGGTTTATACGAAATCCTCCACTAAACTAATCTCTTAAAGTTCACATTATGACTCGGTTGGTCTTAATTAGGGTTTCGTTACGTTCGTAATCATTTATAGCTTGAAAGATTCTCTCAGTTCTTGTCTAGTTGAGCTCAATTACCAAGTGCAAAAACCCTAGGGCTCACTGGTAAGAACTTTGGTGTCTCCAATTCTAGTTTTCTCGGGTTAGTTTATCAGATTGATTTGGTTCGTATTCCGTGTGCAACAGTATAGTGTTCGATATTGTTGTTTAGCTCAAGATTTTGAATTCATACCAAAAGTTCTTATAAGTTCCTATATTTGTGGTAATCGTTGAAAATAAATGCTCTTTTTTTGCAAGTGGTATGAAGTTTTGAGTATGAGCAATGATGATAAAAAGTGGAAAAGAGTTAGAAATTAGTATTCGATATTGTTGTTTAGCTCAATATTTGAAGCAATGTTTTTTTGCTGAAATTATTTGTTCAAAATAAATGCTCTTCTTTTTTCTTTCTATGTTTTTTGGGAAATTTGAGTTTATAATGTAAGTGATATGAAGTGTTGAATATGAGCAATGGTGGTGGGGAGAGTGGAAAAGAGTTAGAACATAGTAATCACTCAAAGAAGAATTCAAGAAATGAAGAGTTTGTCCATGCTATAGCAAAGATGGCGGTAGCTCAGGTATGTGAGAGTTCTGGATTTCAGGGGTTTCAACAGTCAGCACTTGATACACTATCTGATATTGCCGTACGCTACATCAGCCATATAGGAAAGACTGCCAATTCCAATGCAAATTTGGCTGGTAGGATCGAGTGTAATGTGTTTGATATAATTCAAGGGTTGGAAGATTTGGGAATGTCACAGGGGTTTTCTGGTGCTTCTGACACTAATCGATGTCTTGCGGGATCAGGGGCTGTACAGGAGATTGCTGAGTATGTTGAGTTAGCTGAGGAGCTCCCTTTTGCATATTCTATCCCCCGTTTTCCAGTTACTAAAGAGCGGAAGCCCACACCTAGTTTTATGCAAATTGGAGAATCTCCTCCAGGTGAACACATACCCATGTGGCTGCCTGCATTTCCTGATCCCGAGACTTATACATGCATGCCTGTGGGGAGTGATCAAGAAGGGAATGAAGGTATGGATAAAGTCGTCCAGGTTAAAGAGTATAGGAAGTTGGAAGGATCGGTATCGAATATGCATCAGCGATTGGATTGTAATGGGTCTGAGATACCAATATCTATTGATCCGGGATATGCTTTTAGTTTGAAACAAGCAGCTGATAGCAATCCTTTTCTTGTTGCACCTCTACGGTTTGGAGAGAAAGAAGTGTCTCCGGTGATTCTTCCTGCAAAACTTTCAGATGGCAATGTGGCACAAAATCGTGCTGATTGGGCAAATCATGTTTCTCTATTGGAAACATCTGCTCCAGCTGTTGATGCCGTTAAAAGCAAAACATTTGATTCTGAAGAGGGTAACAAAAAGGTTCTTCTAAACAGTCGGCCTGCTGTGCAATTTAAGTTTCAGATTGGCAAAAAATCATTGGGAGCAGCAGTGCATCTCCAGAATGTGGGAGTTGCAAAAACCACCTCATCTGTTGGGAATGATAATGTGAATGATGACAAGAAAAGGAGAGCAGAACAAATCCTGAAGGAGTCTATAGACAATGCACAGGATCTGCCGCATTTGTAAAATAGGTTTGTTCGATTAGAATTTGTATACTTGTTTGGGAAATGATAGTAGATGCTGTTTCCAGGGTAGTCAAAATCAAGGGCCATAAAGTTGTCTGTATATGGATGTTAGAGATTTTTAGAGGGGAATGTTCCCGCTTTTAACAAGTTTTCGAGGTACGTCTCTGTCAGCAATGAACCTTTTTGTTGAGGATTCTTTCTAATTGAAATTCTTTGTTTGTTCCCCTAATTCCCATTATTGTGAATTACTTAATAGAAAGGCAAACATCCACCTTAGATGGCTGTTAGACATAGCTTTCTACTTTTACATTGTTGGCTAATAACTCTATATTTAATATTGCATTGATTCTCATAGTTGAGAATGCCATATTTATACAATTATACTTATCATATAGAAAACAAGATGCTACATATGAAGAATTCCCGTTTTTCATGCTTTGAACTGATACCAATAGTTTAACCTTATTGAAGAAAATATGGGTTCATGAACTTTATATATAGACTACCAAGATATTCGAGAGCAGACTCCTTGTTTTGGTGGCTCAATTCCGACTTTCTATTTTCTGCCAAGTGCTAGGTCCATGTTGGTTGATTGGTGAGATGATTTTGTAGCAGGACTTGGTTCTGTTGCAGCTTGTTCGATTTAATCCGTTGTCCAGTTTCTAGAGTTTAAATGTTTTAATAACTAAAAAAGAATTATGGGGGAATGTTGTGCTCAATGACACAACCTATGAGACTGTTAAAAAAATAATGTATGTATTGTTTCGCTATTAAAGAATGCCATCTTAAAGTTGTTATTGACTTATTGTTTAATGAACTTGACTTTATTAAGAAAAATTAAAAGGAAATGTTGAAAGAAGTTAAACTTATTTAATGACTGTTGTTATTGCTGTATGGAGTCTGTAAGACATTTGATGGAAGCATTTAGTAACTGCTGAAAATATCTCAGGAAATTTTCTAGTTTGCCACTGATGACTTGGTTGGTTAGAGGATCAACATTACTTTCATAAGGTTGTTTTTTTAGTCAAAAATCAACATGTCTCAAGGGTTGATTATAAATGTATTAATTATGCGATGGTCTATTGTCAGTGCTATTGCTATATAAATATCATTAGTAAACTTGGTTGAATTATATAACACTTTACTTAGTTGCAGACTTAAAGGGCGGTTTAAGGCAGTTCTACTGATACAAAGGGTTGAAATAGTTTTCTGGTTGTGTTGAAGAGATAAATCTCTGATGCTTCATAAAACTAGTAAAAGTATAGAACTCAATTTTCTGGAATAAAGTGTTGAAACAATTTTGTGATGTTACTTATGAGATGCTGCATAAAGCTAGTAAAACTCAATCGAAAATGTCTGAGATATTTCTGTCATGTGCACGGGTTGAATAACATTCTGTTAGAAGTACTCTTCTTACTCTTCATTTTCCACCCAATAAATGTATGGTTTAAAGATCAGTCTCCTTCTAAGACATACAAACACTTAACTGGAGCTGGATTAGATTGAAAAAGGTTGCAAAGATGCCTCTAATAAATAGCCTTGGTTAAGATGCATTGCTTTTCCTTTTCAGCTTTAATGTGCTTTTATAAGATTTGGTTACTTTTTCCTTGTAATTTCTTGCCAGATATATGTTTGAAGTAGTAATTGGTCTTTTAGGATAACAGAACCAATAATTGTTTAGTTCACATTTGTGTGGTTTTTATGTTACGTACATAAAACTGAAATATACCTAACAAAAAAGTGAAGTTTCCAATTGATGGCCTTGTGAAAAGAGCTGTGGAACTTTTGGTGTTCGACATTTGGCATCAAGTTGATTATGCATCATCGTCTTTTTCTTTCCACTAGAATTGATAGAAATGGTTTAGGATTTCTAACTCTTTGTATAGACATAATGAGAAAGGAACACAGAAGTTAAAGGGTGCTATATATATGTATACTTGTATATTTGCTGTATTGAAAATTATATTGTAGACCCTAGAAAATGTCCTTTCTGAAGCTAGCAAAGCTATAATTTCATTTATAGTATACTGTACTTCTAGACTGAAAAGGATGGAAAGAGGAAGGGGGCGGGGGGTGTTAATTGATGAGGAACACAAAGAACAGATTGTGAAATGCTACTTGGAAAAGAGTTTTCTGCAGTGCCTTCCTGGCTGCACTTGCAGAACAGCTGCTCCACCACTCACAACCTCGCCAATCAAGTCTTTAAATATCAATCGTTCTATATCTAACACTATTCCTGGAAGTTCGCTGGTATAATCTCCCCAATGCTCTGGTTCATTCATCATATCAGCACTCAAGATGCGTGTCAGTCCATCATCCTCACCATCCAGGTTGGATTCTGTAGTAGGTTGTTGATGGTCCAATTTTGAGCACAATTCTTTTATGAGCTTCTCTCCACTCATGCTTCTCCCTCCCATCTTATTCTGGAAAATCCAGGGATCACCTGAACCTGCCAAAGCTGATTTGTGGACAAGAATCTCATTGACAACGTCAAATACTAGTTTTCTTCGGATTTGTTCACTGGATATTGATCGTGCACCCTTTTCATGGTGTTTGTCCGCAGGTTCAGAGCTTCCCATGGCTATTTCCAGAACATGAAACAAGTTGGGATTGACTGAAAGTCCCGATGGATGGAGCTGAATGGTTGTCAGTCTGGAGCCCAGATCTATAAGTATATCTGCTGCTACTAAAATCTCAGCAATGTATCTGTGGTCTGGATTTGTATTATCACATAGAGATTCAATGTAATTTTTGGCAGCTTCATCTTGAGCAGAGTTCATGAGTTGAAGTTTATGAACCAAGTTGTCAATGTTTTCTAGTTTCCCTCGATCGAACTTGGATTTGGTATATGATCTTCTGCTGCTCTGCAAGTGATCTACGTACTCTGCATTCCATTCTGCTTCATCAATATTTAGAGTGTCATAATCTGTACAGGGGGAGAGGGGGAGAAAGTCAGGCATTGCTTCCTTTAATCAAGTAAATGAGAGAGAAACCTCTTTCCTAATTCCATTTATTTTCATTTTTAATATGCGTACCACATCAAAGTATTCTGTTTTCTTTCTGTACTATTCTGCATTTTTTGACGAATGACAAACTTGTATTAGACACCAACTGATGTCAAGTGGTAAAATATGAAATTGACTACCAACAATTAGGTCAGAAGATTTGGCTAAAAAGACTAAAGTTATATGGACAAAGTATAAATAAATAAAAAATAAGAAAACATAAAAAGTACTTGCAAGTAGCTATACAAAAATTTGTTTTTGAAGAGTAAAAGATTTGATTGAAAACATATATCATGCATTCGTTTCTTTGAATTATATATGTTATTCATGTTTACTCTTTAGCTTTTGCTCTGTAGTGAATTAATCAGTATACAGTAGTAGTAGTTCTTTTCTTTATGGAGTATGCTCGTTGCAGGTTTGAATGTTAACATGCAAGGCGGTTTAATACAAAAACACAAAACTCACCTTGAAAAGCAGTTGACATCTTCTTGACAGGAGATGGGCAATCTTCTTCATAGAATGTAGTATCAAGTACAGAGACAGGACTTGGTTGTTCCAATGTAGCTGTTGTAAGTTCAGCAATTAACCCGTCTTCTGTGAACCTAGCTGTGAAATCCTAGACAGAAAAAAATTAAAATGAGGTGGTGGTTAGAATGGTAAATGCTCACTTGAAGATATAAATACTCACTTCTTCATTAGGGTCCTTAAGCTGGTAAGGGCCAGTGATCTGCTTGGTATGATCTGTGCTTGTAACTTCTATGTCACTATGTGAAGCCAAGCTGATGCCACTATCTGATTGCTGAGAAACTGTATCACCTTGGTGACTTAAGTTTCTTGGTTCACTACTTGACCAGCTCAATTGGTCAACCCCTTGCTGCAAATTTGTATATTTTTGTATATATTTTCTTGTTGGGGAGCCCGATTCCATTGGCTGCTTAATTGATTGCTTTCTGGCTCTTCTCAAACCAGATGACTGCGTGGTCAGGCAAGATAGCTTTTCTGTCCCTTGTGTCTTCTGTTGCAATCTTGGGCTTAATGTTCCGGAGCTTCTTCTGAAGCTTGCAGGATTTTCTCCACGCATGTACTTAGGAGCCTTTGGATGTTGTGATGATCTTTGGGTTTCAGCATTCGTCTTTTTCTCAATGGAAGGTTGGGGCACACAAGAAGAGTCTCTGAGATGATTTTTTCTATGAGTGATATCTTTAGCTGTTCTCCTGCCAACCAAGTCCTTTATGTTATCTGCATTGTCTCCGGACCACTTTTTCTGAAGACCTGGTTTACAATGTGAATTCGCAGGCTTCTCATGTAATTTAGTTGGTTTCATTACCACAATTTGGGATCCATATCTTCTTGGAGAACTAGACCCCTTGATGGAGGGTGAAACTGGGTAATTACTTTGCATTTGCTGTGTCGATGCTCGATCAAAGCTGTTGTATGGGCTGCATTTACTTGTATGAGACTCGGAATTCAGAATTGGCTCTTCTTTTTTATTCCCTAACCTCGCACTTGTCTTTTCCATTGCTTCATGTATCTGTTTAAGAGCTCTGAGATCCTTGCCAGATTTTTTGAACTCAAGATCAGTCAATCTTTTCTTGATTTCACCATAAACAGAAGGAGATGCATGTGGAATATTTGTGGAAGCTTCATGATACTTAAATTCTTGTTGTTTCTGAGAGCATTGATTGCCGTCTGTTTGTCTCCATGGAGCTGGTTCTTGTGGGAACCTTGAACTTGAGGTTGATTTCATGACATTTCTTAGCTGGGGGGAGGCAGGAATCTTGCAGGAAATTCTTGGGGATCCAGAAACTTGTTTTTGCTTGCTTTCATCACATATTCTTGATGATCTTGAAATTGTATCAGAATCTTCATCCAGGCAGGATTCCATTTTCATCATCTGATCATTGTCTGTTGGAATGAAATCTGGGATAGGTTCCAAACCCATCAACCTGGCCACAATAGTAGATGGTCGTTTATTACTTCCTGGCTCTTGGTTTAAGTTTATAATTTGGCTGGATATCCCACTTTCACTATATATTTCCCTTGAGAGATTATTTGATCTCAATTGAGAGGCAGAATTTCTGATGGAACGTTCTCTACTGTCCAATGATAGCCTCGGAAGCTCTTTGAGCTTTGTGGTTGATTTCAATTTATCTCGTGATTCCCTTTCATCATAAGAGTACCGAGGAGCGTCCCTTGGTGTCACTGGTGGAGAACCATACTTCTGTTCCTTGGTGTTCCATGGTGCATCCTGAAGCTTAGCAAGTACGCGGAGTGATCCATCATGTCTAACTTTGGGTTGAAAAGATTTGTGCCAATGCAAAGGCCTTGGGGAATCTATGTGCTTTATGGCATGTTCCCCTCCTTCCTCTTGTACCGTGGTTTTAACTGATAATCCACAGGATTCTCTGTACATGGAGCCCTTCACTATGTCCCGGATATCAAGGGATTGCCGAGACAATTGCGAGGAGGAACTTTGTTGTTTCATGGGAAAGGCCACCAGAGATGTGGTTTCAGGGAAACTGATTTGGCAGGATGATGATGGTTCTGATTGAGATGTTTTATTACAGTCGGCTGACGAGAAGGTAGATGATGAACAAGACGATGAAAAGGAGGTTCTGGATAGCTCAACAGGGGCCGTTAGCTTCTCTTTCCCTACCTGCTTCGAATTTTTTCCCTGCGTCTGTAAGTTAACATATACTCAATAAGTTCTGCTTAAATGATTTTTATTTTATTTTATGTAATCGCAGTTTAGAATTTTACCAGTGTTTTCTCCATTGTGCCATTCTGCTCCGTCCCATGGTTGATATCTTGACCTGTGCCTAGAAATTGATAAACTTTAGATTGTAATTGATGATAAATTTGATGAACTTAAGATTTGAAGTGATGATAACTGTTTTAGTGCTCAATCACATACATGTATAAAGTGATACATGCATAATGGTAATATAAATGAATTCCCACTTTCTCAGTGTCGCTATATGCAAAGGCTGGATACAGCAAACTCTCATGATATTTTAAAAGGAAAGCATTTGATATTATAGTGACATGATTGATTTTGTAGTAGCAGATATTGGAGAACTATCATGATATGTTAGCTCCATAGAATTGCATTTTCGTTCAATGCAGGGTTATTGAAGCAGAGAAAGTCATTGTGAAGAACTTTGGGAGGGTAAAAACTTCTTTCAACCGTCATTTTTAGTAAAGTTTAGATAGTGTGGTTGCAGTTATCAATTATGTATATCTAATTAAAGGTTATTATATCTGAAACATTGCTCTAATTTCTATCACAGTTTAACTCCACTCGTAGAAAGTACATGTTATTAGAAATTTGGGTTAAACACCAAATGCACTTCTTTTGAACTGAAAGTAAATCAACAATTTCTTGGGCATTCAGATTGTAAAAATGACACAGATAGGACCCATTACAAAATCATGAAAGTTGTCTTAGCATAAAACAATAGATAATGTTAGAAAATAGTCGAGATTGAAGAGAATTTATTAATTTTTTCAAGTTAGCTCAATCTTAACTTAATTTTATTTATATACACCCAATCAAAATTCGATAATATGAAGTGTCTATAATTGAAGACTAGGCATGATAGGAAAATACCTGACGAAAGCCTTTTGTGGTTGTGGCCAGTGGCTCGTCGACCAGGAAGGAAATTGTGGTGGTTGAAGAGCTGAAATATTCCATTCATGCATCCAAGTTGTTTCTGCATCTCTGTTTTCTCATCTGTCAATGAACTTAAAAGCTTTGTAGACATATCCTCCTCTTACTTCTACTCCACGTACAGAATGCTTGCTTAGCCTCTCTGAGCTTGCATCCCTTTTTCTTTATTATCTCTGTGTTATCAAAATATATGTAGGAAGATGAGTGGAGTCTAGGTTTTTGTATTTTAAGGATTTAAAGCAATACATTTATGTGATAACAATTTTTAGATAGACCATACCAGAAGTAGCTAATTTCATTCAAGGGGCTTTCGAACAAATATTGTATGTGTCCAAGTATTAATTTTGAGATTCTAACAAATTTTCTGAGCAGAGGAAGATAAAAATTTTATGGACTAGGAGAAGTATGGTAGATTTAAAGAATCCCAAACCAGTTGTGTTATATGAGCACTGAAATAAAATAAAATATTTTCTGTATATGATAGGCAACCATAGTGTGAAAACCAAATGGAATAGTAATAAAGAAAGGTAATGGACCCAGCTCCAAACAGTTACTAAACTATCCCCCCACCTTCTGCGCTTCTAAATGACTATAAGTGCAAACTGTGTGGAGATTATGCAGACCCAAGAAGAGAGATTTTTTGGGTTTCTTCACAGAAGAAAAAGAATACAAGCTTGTTGTTTTGGCTCTGGAGAGGAAAAGCTGCTGGAGGCTAGAGACTATAGTTTTGGAGGAGAGATGCGGAGAGATATATGGAGCAATGTGCAATCAATTTGTGTAGAGGGAATTGGGTGTCATTATTATAAATTTGGGGGGAGGCTGTAGTGACATTTTTTTTAAGTATTTGAAAAAGTGAGAGAGATGTGTGGGTCAGATCTGGTGTGAATATGTGGGTCAGATCTATAGTGTCATTTTCTTCCCACTTCCATGTGGACAAAATAATGTGGGTGGGTCTAGAGTCTGGACCTCTATACATGAGCATGTGGACTTTGTCAGATGGTGCAAGAAATAGGAAAGTGGATTATGTACTGGCAAAGCTGCATAGTCTAAAGCCCTTTTTCAACCATTCCCTTCTCCGTTTGACCAAACTACCCTCAGCATATTCTCATCTTGCGACCTGATAACAAAGCATAGATCAGAAGGAACTGAATGTTAAAATGATTCCTCTTTATTCTTTTCCCTATCCCAAGTGCTTCGTATACTCCAGTTGTTGTGGACAAATTGATTGCTTATGAGTATTATTATTATAATATCTAGCAAAATGTGTTACTGTTATTTTGGTTTAAGGTTACTATCTACGCATCTTATATATCATAATGATTTCTGCTGTGGAACACTGGAGGGTGTTTTATGTTCTAATTATCTTAGTTGTGTTGTATTTATGGCATGTACTGGTAGGCAAGCATTAATGAGTGGCTGCTATATATTTCCTATTTATGCATCTCACTTAAATTAGTACACCTCTGTATCGTGTGGTAGGTGGGCTGAAGCTGCTCAAATTTACCTCTCTTCTGGTAATTGGTATTAAGGCTCTAAATGCTTGGTATTATTGGCGTGCACAAGTCACAAGTCTACTTAAGTAAGAAGACCTTAATTAAGATGGAGGAAAGAAAAAAGTAGCAGAGGTGGTCAGAGTGTCTTATTACTTGCTGAAAATGAAGTTTCTTTTCATGCATATGTCACTTCTTAAATGCATCACATTTTCTTTTAACATTGATGATTATTACTTCACTACTGTAGCTGAAATTGTACAAGCGATTCTTGTTGGTGATTTTGACAAGGGGAAAAAAAAAGAGAGCAACTAAAATGAAAAGAATAACACTGCTTACCCTCTTGTATTTTAGTATCGCGTGTTTCTAGAAATCATGTCAAGGTTGATCGAGAACATTTGAAACATATTATTCTCAACGAAATGTGATTACTTGCTTGCCTGAAATTTTATGAAATGTGATTACTTGCTTGCCTGAAATTTTATGAAATGTATATGAGAGACTAGAACTACATTTTTTTAGTATTTTATTTTGAGCTTTCTAACTTGGCATATCTTCTACCAAGATCTTTTGCCAGTGCAAGGCATCATACAATTTGAACTCAGTGTGGTCCAGACTCTATTCTGTTGGTCCTGCAGCTTAATGCAAGATTATCATATGTGATCAGTAATAGCATATAAGGGGGTTGCTCTGCTAGGGTTTCCTATATTTCTTCGTAGTCTTTTGGTACGTGTTCAGAGTAGAGGAAATTAATGTTAATTGTAGACGCTGTATATTAGGCAAAAAAAAAAAAAAAAAAAAAAAATATATATATATATATATATATATATATATAATTTAGATTAATGACATGGAAAACATGACATGATAAACTTGTGGTCACATTTATCTGATATATATGTCTGAATACATACATGCAGAACTTAGTAACAGGTCATTGCAGGCGAGACTACGAGGACCTACTATATTCAAATCCACGCCTAATACTGAATTTCAATTGATGATCACAGCTGTTGCCGAGTTATATTATGCACAAGTGGTATGTGAAGGAAACAATTTATTTTTATTTACAGCTAGCTAGCTAGCATCTGCCTCTTCAACGTTTTACTTCCTTATTCGTGGTTTTTTAATTCCAGTAATATATATATATATATATATATATATATATATATATTTTGTACTAGTAATTACCAGTCATTTGTCTGTATATTTTGTATTGCTGTACGTACACTTGAATGAGGTAAGTTCTTCAGACGTCTTAACCAGTTAATATGATGAATCGGAAGGGTCTGTAATTTTAGGTGTTCTTAAAATATATATATATATATATATATATATATATATATATATATATATTTGTCAAGGAAAACTAAAAAATATTATAAAAGAATTACAATTGATAGCTGTTATGGCTTGTATCTGTGCTATTTTATCCCCACCACATATGGAAATGTCAAGGACTGTCTGCCTCTAACCCATCAGCAGTCAATTCTTATATTTTCTTAGTGGGTACACTTATCCTTCTCATTTATAATATATAGCTTATAATGTAAATTCAGAGTCATGTCATCTATGGATTTAATGATAATAACAATTACTATTATACAATTTTATTATATATAGGATTCCATGATGATATATATGGGATATATATCTACTTCCTCTGTATATATATATATATATATATATATACAATCATATATATATATCCAGCATAAGAAGTAGCTATCCTATTGATCTGTAAATTGTTGTTCCGTGCATGCATGCATGTGGTGATTATAATAGAACTAACTAATTGTTCATCAAGTAGAATTGGGTTATAATATTATGAGTAAAATATATTATAGGTAAATAAATAACTGTGTTTAGACTATAGCTTTGTACGTACGTAGGTAGAATAGGAGAGGTGATGTACTAGTTTTTATAGCTAATAACTTCAAAGTTGGAGGTTTATTGGTAAAATCTAGTATTGGACGGACAGATTTAATTGTTTTGGTGGTTTAGTTTTTTATATAGAGAGAGCTTTAGATAGAAAGAATATTTTACTTGCCGGTACAACCTTCCTTGTAATCTTATACAATCTCGGAAACATGTGTACGTTTTTTGATTCTTCCTTCTGTCTTTGTTTCTTGTCGTGTTCCCAAATAATATGATTTGCTCTGGATTTATTAGCTCAAACCGCATAATCTTAGTGGGGAGAAAGTATTGGTTGGCTGGGCACCTATTTGTATAATTTTATGAATAATAGCAAGAGAATGATTGGATATATATATAAGAATGGTACACATGGGCATGCATGGCTATGATCAGGAATTAATATGTCTGCATGCATGGGAAACTATCCATGTATGTATATATATATATATATATATATATATATATATATATATATATATATATATATATATATACACGTCTCTAACTAGTAGTAGTAATTTGTAAAATAGGGGGTGATTGTGATGGTTTAGGTTTGAGGTTGAAAGTATACAGAAAAGAAAGTTACATAACCACGTGGAAAAAGGTGAAGAGGTCGCGTGAGGGTTGGCCTCCTACTAGTTAGTAGTAGTTTCCATGAGAGACGAGTGGCTGCACGGAGTAGGTAAAAACCCAAAGATATTCTCTCTCATGATTCAAAATTAGAGAGATTTTCATATTTATTTTAAAATTAAAAGTATATAAAATATTTTTGAATTATAAAGTCATTAGCATATTATTATTTACTCCTATATATTAGATTAAAGAAATATAACCGTGTCACCACTATTAATTTTAATTATAATTCTAACAAGTGTTAAAAAAATAATAATAATTCCGAAATCGGAGGGAGTAAAACTTATTCCAATCAATATGTTGAAATAACAGTCCACCACCTCCAACTTACCCCCCATGCATGAATGCCACCAAATATGCATGTGCACAGTATTAATTAAACTCTTGTTTATTTACTGGAGTAGTCAATTAATTAATTAATTAAAAAGGATCATGCCTGCCTGCACTAATTGTTTATCCAATTAGATATGCAATTGTGATCAGACAAGTGTTTTCATTCCAAAAGGGAGTCAAGATCGATTGTGTGAATATGTTGGGGGTTTATTTAATATGATCGAGTTCAAGATTCCATATAATTAATTATCCGATCTATATATCTATCTCTTTGATCGATCATATCACATGAGAGAGAGAGAGAGAGAGAGAGAGAGACTTGGGGTATATGTTACTAGCATTTTGCTATACTGAGGAGGAATTGAAGAACATGCATGGTGGGAGGGAATGAAAGACTTAATTGGGAATCAAGTAGCCCTTTTTTTTATGGTCCCGTCCCGCCCCGTGTATGACTTTTGAACACAATAATTAATTCCTTTTGAAATTTTATTAATTTACACATTATTAATTTTATTGTGTACATGTCTAATTAAGCACTTGCTTTGAAGGTATCCTCCTCACTTTTGAGGCAAAAATATTTCATTAGCTAGGTGGTACGTACGTACGTACCTTATTCATATATATATATATATATATATATATATATATATATATATATATATATATATATATATTTCTTCAATCAGAAGAGAATCAAGTGGCCAGATCATCACTGGACTCTAAATTACCCGCCCAGTGCACATGCAGAGTCGAGGGCTAGGGCTAGGGCTAGTACATTTATTGAGTAGTACGTAATACTTACGTTTGAATTGGAATCATCGTATATAAGCCAAAAGATATGGCTTTGGGATTTAAACGATTTATCTAACAAAATATAACTACAAAATATAATTAATTTTGAATTTCTCATTTATTTTAATAAATTATTTAAACCGTCCAAAATTTAGAATAAATTCTACCGTTCATAACTAGTAATTAATATAAAGTAATGTATGTACTCTACACAATGATATCGATCGATCAAAATTTCAATTTCGCAACTAAAGAAGAGATAGAGAGGTTAAAATTAATTGTCAGTTATATAGTTAGTATATTGCACGGACTGACTTAAAATTAAACCAACCCATTTGTTGAATTTTTCGATCTGTTGCATGTGCTGGCAGATTGATTTGGTCTGCATGCCTATTGGCTTCATTTGTATCTCTTGAGATGCCGTGCTGTTATCGATCTTTGTACGTTAAAAACCCAACACACCCACACCCACCCCTTGCTACAGTAACTTTTTCTTGGTTAAGTTAATCAAGATCCTGCTATCTTTTCCTGAGCTGGTTGGTTAGGTACGTAGGTGAAACTATGTATGTTTACAAACATATGAAATATTGCTATATTCTCTTTGCTCATCTTAATTATAGTGATTTGAATCTATATATGTATAATAAACACACACACACACACACTAAATACTCCGTCTATGAAAAATTAAGGAGTACCAATTTTAATGAAAATTACAAAGAAATAGGACATTTTATGTCAACGGAGGGATATATATAATTTTATTTTATAATTCCGGAATTGGTTCATTATACATAATATATTATGGTTACACATAAATTTTTGGTATGTCCAATCCAGTGCCCACAGATACTATAACTGCACAAGGATTATTAAGTGCATGGGTGTATAACTCGATCTCATTTAGCGAGGCTTAATAGAGGCTGAATTAACCTTGGTTAATTAGTCTCTCTCTCTCTCTCTCTCTCTCTCTCTCTATATATATATATATATATATGTGTGTGTGTGTGTGTGGTATATACATCATTATATGAGATCATTTTGTGTATGTATATACTTTTTTTTTTACATTAATTGATGAGATGGTCCAGGCAATCCGGGGCATGGGAATATGAGGTCATAGAAAGGTTTAGTGTCAACACCTACTCCTGTACATCGAAGAGAAATCATGATTGAAGGAAACAAATTAAAGGGTATATGTAAAAGCCAAAAGTCATTAGTTTGAGGATGGAAATGATTTAATTATGTCATATAGTACTTACATATATATATATATATATATATATATATATATATGTCATGATATATGATGATATCCTCATGGTATGTTTCTTCTGTGACAGACTCCATTTCCACTTTTGCCTACCTCTGAAGAAATTGATTTGATTCGGTTAGCATGAAGTTTATTTTTTGGTAAGTTAGTTAATTGGCTAATAGAATACTGACACACATAGAGTCTCGCCTGCATGTCAGTACTCTATTGTTCAATTGACCAACTTACTCAAAAATGAACTTCACGCTGCCCACTTATAAAGAAAATAGGCTTGGGTAGGTTAATTAATTGATTGCTAGCTAAAATTTTGGTTCTATCCCTCCTTTTGTTCCTTTTCTGGCTTTATAATTAATCTTGATTATAATTTTATTATTATTATTATTATTTTGAGTTGTTTTGTATTTTAAGGGGGAAATTAATTGTCTGGTAGTATTACCATTTTTCTGCGTATACTACCGTCACTGTCTTGGTAACTCAAAGGCAACCGGTGTGTTGTTTGTTTTCATCTACTTTCCCTTATTCTAGTGTCTTTTAGGGCAGCATTGTCCACTAGCGTGCGACTTATGTTACGTACCCTTCTCCAAAAGTGATGAAGATGTTTTCTGGTACTGTCAGTCGGTATATATATATATATATATATATATATATATATATATACAACTTCACCCATGCTACTTGGCTTGTTGGAATATCTAATACTATCAATTTAGGAAATAATATTTCCAGTGCAATCAATGTATACCATTTTCTAGTAATGTACAACTTGGCAACCTGACATAATATTACAACATTTGCCTTGGACATGTATCAACAAAAATACTTGATGCCAACTAGTCGTCTACTACAAATAGATAATAAATTTCTCTAGAAATAACTATTATATGCAGAGCATTTATTCGAATTCCGATTAGTTTTTTTTCATGTTCTTCCAATATCTTATGGAACAAATTGTTGTTATTTTTCTTAATAAGGTTCTAATTTTAAGCTTGCCAATTTGCAGATTTGGGTGGAAAGGCCCGAATCACAGAGTAGTGGTCAAAAACAACCAACTTGGCCTCTTTTTCAGAAGGCCAATGATTTGGGAATGGGGCTCAAATCTCTGACACAAAAAGATGCTCCATCCATTAGTCAAGCTTTGTTGACAGACCGACCTACGTAGGGTCAGTCAGTAAGAGGATTCAATAGTGACGGGCTGCGGGTTAGTTACATACGGTTTATCTTTTCGAAAACGTTTGGTTACTGTTTCTTTGAAAGCCAAGCAACAACTTGCATGTCTAGTTCGAGAAAAGACCATCTGAAATTATGCAACTATTTCTTACATGCATTATTAAAAGCTGCCAAAAAATTAATAAAGAAGATCAATGTGTTTCACAACATTCTTGCAGGAATCTTCTCAATAACCAAGGACAGATGAAGATGAATGAGAAATATTACAATACTGACGCCATCCAAAACAAGCAATCATACCAAAAAAAAATTAAAAATAGTCGGGAGGAAGCTTTATATAATGCAACCAACTCACAATAATATAAGCTTATCACAAGCCGAGTTATTAGTATATGAATGAAACTAAGTAACTTGAGTAACTTTGCTCTGTTTTAATAACCAATACATATCGAGTTTATAACCATAAAATAACATTAAAACTACAACAATAAAATAGACCCTACCCTATTGATGGTTCACTAAATCTGACAACATTTATTATTTCCACACAAAATTTGACATTTATTGTTTCCATGCTACTATATTTGAAACAGCATTTATTGTTTCTATAAAGAACAGATGCAATTTGGACAAACAATATTTATTATTGACACCTTGAAATGCTTTACTTTCCCATAACAAGAAACGTATCTAATATTCTGCACTGTGTAGTTCTTTGTAAGCGAAGAATGCTCTCAGAAAAAAAAAGGATACACCTTCAAATACCATGCATGGCATCATTCCACATGAATTTTTTTCTTTTACCAGGAGGATCAGAGAAAAAAGACCAAAACAAAAACCTGTACTCCCTAGGCTCATAGTTCATATATTTAATTAAGGGTCATTAACAAAACCATGTGAAAAAACACTATTGGAGAATTCATTGCCAAGGTATGAAGTGGTTGATACAGTAGACCGAGTGCAGAGAACCTTATAATAGAAGTTCCAACATGAGCTTGTTTCATCTATGCAACTTTGTCCAAATGGATATCGCTCTACATATTTCTTCATGTTCTCGGCATTTGCCAAATTTTCCACATAAAGGCGAAGATCACCTTCAGGGCCTGCAGTGAATTGAATTTTAATTCTTCAAATTATCAATCGTTCCTACACCAACAGATTATTGACACATGCACTTGGGTAACAATCGCATGACAGGTTAGATCTTTGTAGTATTTTTGATTTACTAGCAGAAATATATCACGCCTAGGGAAACAAGTAAACAACTCGTAGTGTATAACTGAGGCGCCTTACATTTCCTTCAAGGAGAATAAAAAGTTGATATCGAAATCATTGTTAAAATAAAACCATTCTAGAAGACACCTCACCTAATGAAGTATCATTCTTATCCTTGTAACTGAAGGAAGAAGGGAAGACTGCACAGTGCATCTAATCGATCAAATGACATTTAGGTTATAAACTGAACAAATTAGGTTATAAACTGAAAGATAAAATGACATTTAATGAGAGCTCTCACAAGGTTAATGGAAGAGAAGGTGAAGCTTACAGGATTAAATAGGGCCTTGTATGGAGAATCATCCAACAACATTGTGTTTGATTCATCATAATGTCCTTTCTCCCAAGGTAGTTTAATATCTTCTTTTGCCCATATCTTCCTCAGCTCCTTACAAACTAAGGGCTTATGCCGGTTTTCTAAAGTGTAGAACCCTGTTTCAGTACAGTGGGTCATATCCTGAAAATTTCCGGTAGTGAAAAATTCACATTACATCATTTTCAGTAAGTTTGAAGGGAAAAAAAAGGAAAGAAAGAGTCTCAGATTGCTTTGTCAGAATGTCAGAAGTGGAGGATAAATAAATTATTTGCTTATAAAGATATTTCACTACGATAGGGCTTTTAACATCAATTATGTGACCCATATAATTTAACTACCATGTGTGTAAACTTTCCTTCACATACACAATAACCAACATGAAGAAAAAATGTCCATAATCGAGCTACTTCTGCTAATTCTAGTAAGCTTCCTTGTAAAGACCTGAGTCCAAACATTAGCCTAGAACAAGGCTCACTACACACTTTCCCAAGAACATCAGAAACTAGCAGGGTCTACTAAAAGCCCACCCAAAAGTTATGTCAAGTTATTGGTACTTTTAGTGGTAGAGCGAGGCCTTATATAGCAGTCATCCTATCCGACATGTTTCAATATGGGACTGGAATATTACAATATTCTCCATTTAAATCCCTGAAGTCCTCGTCTGGACAGTGCAACCTGTTCAAGAGTCTAGAGGTTTCTCGCACCGCATACGATGTAGCACTTAGTTCTCAAGGGTCATTGCCCGCCGAAATGGCTCAAAATCTTACTTTAATCAAGGAAGAGAGCTTATAGGCATGCTTTGGCAGGGTTTTGCATAGCAGTCAAACCATCAAGTCAAAAATGCAATTAAGAGATGAGACTGTTTCATAATAGTAAAACTTTGAGAAACGGACAAAATCTTAGATGCAGTTTATTTATTCTATTAAAAAAGGAAATAAAAAATATTGAAGGAGCACAATCTTTTTTCAAAAACAAATGTGTGTGCTCACACACGTGTGTGGTGGGCGGGGGGGGGGGTGTGTGGAGTGGGTTAGGGTACGATTTCTTTTCGAAGTTAGTATATATTCTGAAAATCAATACAAAAATTATAGTACTAACCCAGCAGAACAGCAATTTGTGCTTCATATCTCCCAACAAATAATCAACCACTCGATCGACTATTTTCCTGCAATAGATATACTCTATTTAGTCAGCACTAAGATCTAAGAGCAAGCCAAAAATGGCCTAAGAAACATATATTTAAAGAATAACAATAACAAGTTTAATAAGTACTTAGATCTTGAAGACCAAATTCCCACATCAAATTTCTCGAAGCAAAACTTTAAGAACTCATAATAGAAGGGTCTCTTGAAAACTGTATCAGGAAACAAAACTTAGCATAGGATAGTAATGATTAGCTTATTATCTAATACATTTTAATCAACGCTTCATATAACATGTAGTCATGGTATATTTAATTCTCACTTGCTCGTCTTAAGATATTTATGTCCCCTTTGCATTCCTTTGGTGGGGGGAAAACTACATCCGCAAGAAGCCCATTTATGTCAAGAATGAGAAGCTTTCTCCTTGAAAAAGCAATCGGAACTATTTCTACTGAAGGATGTAAAACCTTCGACCAGTTGTCCACTTTGTCAAGAACTGTTGCAGAAACATTTTTGCTTACCTCCACATTGGAGGACAGATGTTCCCGTTGATCCTTGTTCTTAGCTGGGTTTTTTTCACCAGGGACAGAAGACCCTTGTACTTCTACCTCCAATTGAATTTCAGTCTCCTGGTTCTCTGCAGCCTTTGGCTTCAAGTGAGAGTCACGTATGGATGTAGAGATGGCAAGGCAGGATTCCTGAGAGAATGGCTTCACCTTGCCATCCAAGACTCTCTCCACAAGTGTAGTTTCCCGACTCTCTTCTGAAAAGTAACAGTAGATTTAATATTGAGGACATTATCCACAGCTTTAGGCAGTATGACTAACAATGAATGACTTTCACTATTTTAGTGCCAAATCTGGGGTACAAACAAAAAAATCATATATAATTTTGCCTATTTTATTGCCCAAGTCGACTAGAAGCATAAATAGGTGTTACATAATCTTCGCATTCCATAAAGACAAAATACCATACCGCCACTATGACAAGGCTTGGATTCTTTTCTTGGAGAAGATACAAATTCTTGAACTTGAAGCTGAACTTTATTTAGCTCATCACTGTGTCTATGGTGTTCATCTGACAGGCTCAGAGTTGATGTGATTTCTATTTCATCCTTGCTTCTCATGCAATCTTTATCATTAGCTTTCCAGTTCATCATTCCTCCCGCCATCCTGTTCTCTGTTTGCTCTGCGCTCTCTTTGACAAGATTTTTGCTTGAATTAGTATCTATCTTCAGATGGTCATGAATGACAGTTTGCATAATTGAATCGACTTTAAGGTTAGTGCTTTACCGATAACTCCTGGCTAATTTGTTGTTTTTTCTGTTATCAAAGATTTCCAAATGTTCAGAAGATGGGCGCTTCCTGATTGTTGGCTTAGCTGGACCTACATGGCTTACCGCGTCAATTATCATTACTTGATTGTGCTGAATCCTACAAAGATAAGCAACAGAGACGGTAAATAAGTTTCAATTACCACACACACACACACCAAAAAAAAACTAACGATGAAGGTCCTGCACTTTAAAACAACATACCATAAACAATTGAAGGAATAGCCCAGCGTTTCAAGGGAAAGAATCAAATCAAAAGGGAAAGAGAAAATAGATATAACCAGCAAGTTTGTTGTTAACTTAAGTTTTCTCTCAATTATAGCTATCTCTGAAGATTATTCTATAACGATGGGACAAAATGATTAAATTCATCCCTATAACTTTCCTTTCTGGTAAACAGATCCTCTATGATAAACTTCAAATGCATATATATAGGTATTTAAGGTATAATGAATTGACAAAACAGCCCTTATGGTTGATGCCGGTAGGCTCCCTACGTGCACCAACATTTATGAAATGTTGTAGCCACAAACAGGAGTTAAAAAATAAAATAAATAAATAAAACTCAGAAAATGATTCTAGAGTTTCAAAAATCTACTTCTATCATGATTAGCCTGAAGTGACATAGAATATATATATACTAGCAATAACCCGTGCCTGAAGGCACTGTATAATTTAAAAATAAATCATAAATATAAAAAAATAAAATATGGACACACACTAAATTAAAAGCCTAAATTAATTCTTAACACGCCCGCACTTTTCATACATACTCTACAAAGCATTTAAATAAAAATTCTTATGAAGACAAATTTCAATGAATAAATAAAGAATATCCAACTTTAATAGTCAAATTCTCATAAATTTAAAATAAGTTTAACTATATTTCAAGATTTATTTTTTATTATTTATAAGCCTTTTTGATTGATTGTAACTTTTTAAATAGTAACTTGACAATTAAAAATTATTGTTTGCTTGTTATAACAAATTTTTTTTTTGTCAAACGTAGATGGGTATACAATTTCACTGAGCCGTAACTTGATACAAAAACTGATTGCAGGTTGTTATATAAATTTAGGATTAGCTCAGCAACGAAATTTAAAAATGAAGAACCAAGACAAATAAGAGAGAGAGGTCAAACAAATAAGGTGACGAATGACTAATAGTTAAGTTATATGGTCAATTTTACAACTTGCTAATGTAACAGATTGTATGATCAAATCTTTATGAATTTTCATCCATATATATATGGATGACCCGTGTAGCTTCCTTCATTAGATCAATCAAATAATGGTAAACAACTATAAAAGGACATGCAGAAACAAAACTTTTTAAAACAGCCAAAGAAAAAACACAGCCATCCAAAAGGAAGGCACAAGAGCACACAGTGAAGTCAACAGATGAGGTCACCCATAAAATTTTTTTCCAAATAAGGGAAATAGGAAATAGAAAATAGGATGAGGGAACGTAAACCTGTAGTCTTACTTTGACCATTTAAGCAAAATGACAATGGCTCTAACAGGGACATGTCAATAAAAACATATAATCTCAAGCCAAAGAATTTTAAAATCAATTGTTCTCCTTCAACCCAGATAAAAAAATACAGAAGATGGAAAATAACAAGAATTTACAATTTAAAATCACATGTATTCAAGCAAATTCAAAAAAATGGGTAAATTCCAGCTGGCTCAATTACTCGATATAATTGAAGTAGCAGTAAAATAAGAAACATCAAGCAAACATAAATTTTGTTAGCTTAAGAATATGAGCAATAAAAATAATAACAATATAAAAAAGCTTAATTTTTTTTCATGCCTTGAGACACCAGAGAAAACAAACATCCACCCAAGGAGGCATAACAAAATCTTTTGGCTTTAAGTTGTGATTTTGTTTCTTTCATTCTTTCTTGGGAAGTCAGAATCAACATAATGACTACACCCAACAATCAATATAGTTCTATTTATTGTTTTAAAAATAAAGAACACATATAAATCCATTTATCAAAATAAAAAAACTGAACAAAAAATCATAATCACTAAAAAGGGGAAAAGAAAGGACTCAAAACTTTTCAATCAAATTTCTACTTTCTCAGTTACCAAACAAGTCCAAAGTTTCAATTGGAATTTCTAATTAAATACATATAATAAAGTGCCTTCAGGGAACATGCTATATTTATTAATTTATGATAATTATATCAAAGATATTTGAATTATTATAATAATAATAATTAATTATTACTTGGTAGAAATAAATTAGTGTAGATAATAAACACACAAATATTTTATACTAACATTGAAATTTAATAAATTGGGTAGTGTAAAGTTGGTTGTAGTTTGGCAAAAGAATTTCTTCATTTTTAATTTTAATTTTAAAATTAAAGATAAATTTTAAATAATATTTTCTAATTAAAAATTTAATAATGATAATGTGATACACTAAAAAGGTTAAGAATTTTATGCTACGTTGTAATATTAAAATAAAAAATTATAATCAAATTTAAAATTCGAGTGACTTGTTCTATCTATCCGTGCATCTAACTTTGGAAGACTATGGAATATGGAATATGGAATATAGAATATAGAATATGAAATATAGAATAATGGAAGATTGGATTCACCGTCTTAGACACTGTACGTACGTCATTGGAATACATCCTACATTATAGTAAGTTAAGTTATGAAAAATGTAACTTTCACACTAATTTCATAATTCCTTATATTTAAATATAATTCCCTATTTTTAAGAATAAAAAAAAAATTACGCTACTTTCGTGAATTTATTTTCAGTCATTTTAGAGTTTATTATACACTCTTGTCTTGTTTACTTTAAATTTTCTATTAAGGGTTAAAATTCTCCCTTTCAAAGTTTAACAAAAATTTACTTTTAACTTTAAAGTATCACTTTTTTCAATGTTGATTAATTTTTTTTATAAAACTAATTCATTTTAAGTGTGTGTGTTCAAATAATGGTGTTTTTTTGGGAAGTGAAAGAGTGAGAGAGTGAGATGATGGATTTGGGTTTGAATTTTTGAAAAATAAATTCTTGGCCATCGGATGTTGAAGCCCCAAATGATTTGAAGCCGTTGGATGTTGAAGCCTTGGGATTGATTTGAGACCGTTGAATGTTAAAATCTTGGGATTTGAGCCGCTCTGTTTTATTATATATATATATATATATATATAATGTTTTACGTCCACATTAATGCTGTAAACAAACCAAACAGTTCGGACTCGACTCGAAAAATACGAGCGAGAGTCGAATTCATTAATAATATGATTCAAATTTGAGCATAAAAAATAGTTCGAATAAAAATATAAGTAGAATCTGATCAAAGTTATACTCAACTCATTAAATATTCAAACTACTCGAATTCCACGTACTCTATTGATACAAATTCGATTAGATACTCGATACATTCTCTTATAATATATACAAAATTAAATCAAATTAGGATAATTAATTATTATTAGTTTATTTTGTTTTTAATTTTCATTGTGATTTTATATTTGTAAAGTGTAATAGTAAATATATTTTTTCATTTCTAAGTAAAATAAAAAATTCAATATAATTATATTTATTACAAAACTAGTTATTATGTGGAGACTTGAATTTGAGCTTGAAATTGAAGCTCGCGAGTAGTTTGAATATAATTCGATCCGAGTCGGATCGAATTCGAGTAATAAGTATTCGAGTTGAGTCGAATCTGAGTAGAATTTTTTAAATACAATTCGAATTCGAGTCGAATTCGAGTATGATTTTAACGTTTTGAGTCGAATTCAAGTAGTTTTTTGTTCGTTTTTGTTCGACTCGCTATAAGACCTTGGTTCAGGACACCTTTCTCTTACCTTTTATTTTCTCTTTTTCTACGTGGTAAATAGAAGTGGTCCCTGCATTACTAGATCAACAAACGATATCATACACTCAGAATACCAACACCAACAACCCCGAGGCAGATACTATTGCAAAATGCTTTATGTACCTCTCTCTCTCTCTCTCTCTCTCTCTATATATATATATATATATATATATATATATATATATAAAACCTCTTTATTTTTATCTATTACAATGGATAAAGAGATACTTGACTAACCTATATGAATATTTTAATGACTCAAACAACATCGTTAAATGCTCAAGACAAATGAACAGAGGACAAGATCATACCTAACACAAGCATGAGGGGTCAGAATTTTATGACAATCTTTCGACTCAAGCTCCAGAGGTTCAACGCTTAGTTTCAAGTAGTTGTGCTGAAATCAACTCAAGGATGATTACATTGAAGCTCAAGTTAAGTCATCAAGAATGTGTTCGTTTGTGCCATTTAATATGCATCAAGGTTATGTTCAGGCTCATGGGTAAATTACAAGTTTATGTTCGACGTTATGAATATCCAAGTATGGATGGGAGTTTACAATCTATCACACAACAACACGAGGTTGGAATGCATGAAACAAGCGAATTGGGTTCAAGTTACAAGGCTAATGAATTGACTTATAAGTTCGTGATTAGGATGCAAGTGAGAATGCCAACCCAGGAAACAAAAGAAGATGAATACGTTGAAAATTGAGAGCTCGCCTCGGCAGGCTCGTCAAGGCCATTGAACTAGCCCCGACGAGTTGATCTCTGTCCAAGTTCGCCCCAACCAATTCTGAAGCCGCCCCGGCCAACTTCCCTCTGCCAGTCTTCGCCCCAACTAACTCCACAACACAGTGAACTCACCCCGACGAGTTGGTCGGATTTTGGTTAACGCGTTTTGACATATTTGGAAGCATAATTCCTTTGTAAATTAGATATTTTCATATTTCTATTGTCATTAGGATACTGTTATATAGGATTTTGATTCCAAATCAATTGTTATTACCTTTTATGTATTCTAGGGTTTCATAACTACTATAAATAAGCTTTATGAATGTAATTCATACAACATTCAATACAATTCATATATTTATCAAATTCTTGTGAAATTATTCACTACTGTTGGTTCTTTGAAAAATTCCTAAGTTATCTTCTTAGTTTTTCTTTTAGATTCAACTTGACTTATCATACAACAATACATAGTTGTGTGTGGCGTCTTCTACAGCATCAATTGTCGATTGTACCAAGATTACTGCTTCAATATAAGCGAGGGGTCAACGTGTCGTTCTACATATAGGTGAGGGGTAAAGGTGTTACGAGCAATTCATCCTACAACTTTGCTAGAAACGATCCGGGCAACGACCACCTCACGCAAGCGTGTCGTGGAGTCTATCAGTACCTAATACTTTTGAATAGATTATATCATTCCACATGCAATTATGATTCCACACGCATATAAACATTTTCATTTTGTGCAGAAGATCATATTCTTCTCTTTTTATCACACAAGCTCTCTACAAGGACTTCTCAAGCAAATCTATCCTCTTCACATGCCCCACTTAATAACCAAAGGTCTTACATAAATGAATTTATATGTATGTTAACCAAATAAGTTCAACACACCAAGTGCATTCATGTATTGGTAAAACAACTGTATATTACTATTCATTTTAGTGAGCATATCCCAATAAATGCTACATATCTTACTATCTTATAAAAAACCTTTAAGAAGAAACATGGTCAGACATTACGTGCCAGTGGCCGCTAGCCACAACAGCTGATATATATTTGAACTGTTTCCTATGGCTACGGTTATTCTTCAAGCTAAAGCATGTTCTTCTTGAATAACTAGACATTCTGTTAGTTCACAATTATTTTTAATACTCCCTCCGAAGGTTTGCATGTGACGCATGATTTTTTACGAAGTCTTTTTGTTCTATTGAACTTTAAGGACTAAAATTTGTTATTGAAAATAACTTGAGTCAAATTTTGTCATATGCAAACATTACTATTTGGAAAGAGGGGGGGGGGAATAGACTATAAAAGTAGTGTTATTTTTTTCAAGGACGCGAGTATAATTTATAGTTTTTTTTGTTGCATTCTCAATAACACTGACCAGTAAATCATGTGGGATAAAAAGATGCTGATAAAAAACTAACTTGCGAGAGTCAAATTATAAGGATTGGTGATTTGTTCAATTTTTAAAAAACTGAACAAGGGAACAAGGTATCCATAGTTAAGACATACTGAAATATCAACATCCTTAAGTAAAATTCTCTAAAGTTCTATATTCACCTACATGTATAAGCAATTAGGGCATATATAAATAATTATTGAACAGTTTAGTCGAGTTAATTCCTAAAGCTGCCGAATTTTCACTAAAATACATCAACCATCTAAAAGGGGGAGGAATATCTCACACAGTGGTAAATATATAACAAGAAAAAATTAAAGAGCTTTGAACAAAATCTCATTATTTTTCATATCAGGTATCTATAATCATTAAGAACTAATACACGAACAACACAGAATCAATTGAGGAAAAATTCATCATAGACTAAACTAACAAACTTCCACAGAATCCATCCACAACAGCAACAAAAACGAATATAACAAATTCATTTAGCATAGATTGATTTAACACATCGAAGTTATAAATAAATAATCGAAACATACTAGTAATTTGTTGTCCATGTTCACAATAAGAAGCACAAATGGAGGATAGAAACTTTAATTTGCGAATTCCTTCCAGATTTATATCATACTAACTGCAAATTGCAATTGTCGAAAAATTCTAAGCCGTCGTACCAGGTCGTTGGCAGATAATTATAAATAAATACGGTTACGTGAAGAGAGAGGAAGATATGAACCTTCGTAGAAGAGCAGCTTACTATTGTCGCCGATGGCGATGGGGACGGAGTAAAAAAGAATTTAAGCGTCGACTTTTTGGGCTCGGAGAAGACGCGAGGGATTAAAATTGTACTCGCGCTCGTATTTTCACGGTATCTATTAAAGAATTAAAGAATTGCACGGGGGGAAAATTTATCCGTTAAGGAATTTAAAAGGACAATTTGGCATAATATTTTAAAAATAAAAGATATAATATATTTTACAATTTTATGCAGTGATTTTTTATTACATGTATTAAATAAATCTTTTAATCATATAATAAAATGAATTAAGTTTATAATCTTATCAAATTTTGTAATTATAATCAAATAAAAAAAATCGCAATATGTATCAGAACTATTAAATTATAAATTAATTAATAGTAAGTAATTTTACTCCTAATTATAATAATATTTTTGTGACTAGAGAATGGTTATTAAAGAACTTTTACATGTCTTGTTTTATTCTTCACATTTTATATCAGATTATTGTCTATTTTAATTTTTTTCAAAACTTTGAATCGACATGGTTGGACCAAAAAATCAAATTTAGACAAAATATGGAAAATGCAATGTCTTTCCTTCGTTCGATTTTAAACAAACAATCCCAAAGTAATTGGACTATTGGAGTATTATGTAAGCAGGCAAAACTTACAAGCGATCCAAGAAGGGCCGTTTTTGAACTTCGCAAAATGTACGAATTAACAACTTAATTCAAACAACCCCATTTCAAAAGTTTACAATGGACAATAAAAATTCAAAACTCCGGTTTCCATAAATACTTTTTAGGATTATTTACGTTACTATACAATAATTAAAAAATAATTAAAAAATTAGTGTATTCACAAAATAATTACTAAAAGAGTACAATACAATAATCACGTCAGATCATTCAGTTTCACATAAATAAGGAAATGTTGAAATCAAGGAGAAGTTACTACCATCTGCGGTAGTTACCAATTCTTTTGCAAAGGTTTTACGATCGAGCAACCCAAACAAATCGATCATCAAAACTAAAGAGAGACTGACAATCCAACCACGAAATCGATCAGTCTATTCAAAATCACGAAAAAAGAAGAAGACGGAGTAGCCTAATCCCGCAAAAAAGAATTCCAAAACCGGCATTCACGAAAATATCGAAGGATTTAGAAACTGACATTCTACTACATATATTGAAAATTTTTTAAGACTATTTGTTTACCACAAAAACTAAAATAGATGCACCATATTCAAAATAATTTTATTTTTAAAAGGTTATTTATAAGTAACCAGCATCTACATAAATGAAAACTCTTACGTGGAATTTTGGATAACATCTGCACTTTCTGTTAAAAAAGATAATAATCATACATACATTACATCACTATAAAATTGATTATTCGGGGTACCTCAATGAGATTTTATTGGTCACTACATATTGGACAAATGGACATATATTTATTCTGTTGTCTAATTGGAGTATATTATACATTAGAACTTTGACATATCATAACTGTAAGACCCCAACTTTTATGAATAAAATAAAATTTTTTATATTTATTATTTTAAAACAGTAAGGGTTGATTTGATTAATGTGGTAAGTTATGGGTAAAATGCGTAAATATCTTAATTAAGCAAGTGGTTATAAAATATTCATTGTTGCCGGAGAATATTCGTTTGGTCGTGGAATATTCTTGCTGTCGGGGAATATTCGTACGACGACGCAGCCTTGTGTAGGCCCCATAACGGAAAGCGATTGGATGAAGAAAACGACAAGTATAAGTTTTTATAAATAACGGCGTAACTGTTACCGTTAACACTGTTGAAATACCGGGTGGTTAAAAATACAGTAATATGCGGTGTTGCACAGTAGCACACGGTATTGCACCAATTATTGATTCTTACGTAAGAAGGCACTACTCAATAATTGTTACAGTAATTACTGTTCAATATTTTATTTTATTGATTCAATAATTGCTACGTTGATATTTTATATTATTATTTTTTCAATAATTATCACTGCACAATATTTTTCATTATCGGATCAATAATTCATATTATTTGAATAATATTATTAGATAACATTATAGGCAATGCCTATAAAATTCTGTCTAAGGAGAGGTTTGGTCACCTAATTGCGCGCTAGTAAGGATAAATCTTTATTGGAAAGTCCCCTCTATCTTGGGAACGGCCTGGTTGTCAGTATTGTGATTCTGTAATATTATATGTGAATAATTAATTATTAATTTATATAATAAGAAAAATATTTATTTTATGTGAATATAGATGAAAAAAAAATTTAATGTAACAATTGTTGAAAATTGATATTTTATATTTTCTGATAAAATAATTTATTTAAATATATTATTATATTATAATAATATAATAATGGTGATATTTTTACAATGAATGTGAGATACATGAATAAATGAGGAGGAATAGTATTTTTGTTACTAAAAATATTTAAAACCTATTTTTCATGTTTGTGGACCCTATTTCTTGACTGAAATTTGGTTATAGCCCGTAAAATCGTCCGTATATGAATTTCGATCAATTTCTATTTGGAATTTGAAAAAACTTAAAACTACAAAGTTGTAAAGAATTGAATTTTCTATAGAATGGACATAAGATTCAAATTTTTCTGATAAAAGGGCTATTTATTATGAATTATTGAAGTTCCAAAATAATTAATTTTTTTGGAGTTTTAAATGAGTTTAATGAGAAAAACGTTTTTGTGGTTGTTGGTGAGGTGTGGCTAATGTTTGGACTAAATAAGTGTGCGTAGGAAGTTTAAGAAAAAATATATTATTATTTTATTAAATTTTCTGTTTTGGTGTTCTAAGCATTTTTCTATAAATAGGGTGCTTAGGTTAGAATTGAAAATCACACCAGAAACTGAAGTTTTCTTTCTCTATATTATCGAGTGTATTCTTGTGAGTATTTTGATACTTTGAGTGTTGCTATATGATGCAATTTTCTTCAGCACTATATCCAGTATTTCAGTCAGAAGTACTGTCTTTTTGAGGTAAGGGATGTTATTTTTTTTATAAATAATATTATTTCTTTCAGTATCATTATACCGGAATATTGGTAAGATTTTTTTTGTGAAATTCTTGTCTTTTAGTGTCGGGGTTACTATTCACGTATACGGCACTATTCACAGAAAAATTAAATTTTTATTTTTTGTCCAAGATATCTAGTATGGATACTAGCTTTGATTGTATCCATGTTTTGATCTTCATTCTTGATTTTACTCTACTATGGTTATTTATGAAGTATTTTTTATCTTGGATTGTTTAACGTATAAATCCTTAATATTTGTTCTTTTGTTTTACTGGATTCGTTTTCTTTAAAATATTTTTTCATCATCCCCAGTTCTAAATGATGATACAAATAAATATCTTTAGCTTGTAGTACAAAGATGAATGATTAACTGATGAATATCTTTGGCCCGTAGTGCAAAGATGAACAGGTGTTTAGATGAACATGACCAACTGGTGATACAAATGAATATCTTTGGCCTGTAGTACAAAGATGAATATTTGATTCAAGATATATGTTGATTGATGTTACAGGGATAAAATATTAATGATGGACTTTTAAATCTTAGAAGATAGTAGAATTTATTCTCTACTTAACTCTTCTAATGGATTGTTGTTTCCGCTGCAGTTGTTGATCTAAAATTTATTGTCTATTATATTCTATCAGACTTTTTCTTGTTGAGGACTAACGATAATTTGTTCTATATTATCTTAGTCATAATATCCTTTAATGGGCTAGTTGAGCTCACCCTTTTACTTTTTGTTTCATTTTTCTTCTCAGGAGGCGAAAATGTAGCGAGTACTAGTCGAGGTATAGAATGATGGTTCTAAAAAATTGTTTAGTAGTACTCACCTTTTTTGTAAAATAATATATCAATAATTGTAATGATGACTTATTTGAGTGTGGATATTGTTTAGAAGATAATATTTGTATTTAAACTCACAGTTTATGTGTTGTCGTATTTTACACGATAATTGTATTAATAAAGTTGTAGTTATTTCTGTACCATATTTTGGCGACTCAGAATGGGTGATGTATACCTGTTTTGGGGGCGTCACAGTTGGTATTAGAACTTAAGGATATGATCTCTGGTGGAGATCGGAGAATAGAACTAGGAGGGGAGAAACGAGTAAATCCTTCGTTAGTGTCTCCTACCTAAGCTTATTTGTTGGTTGGTCGGTCAGAATATATGGATATTATGTGATATGTTAATTTCTTTAATTAACACTTATTTTATGGCAGTATTTGAGAATGACAACTGAGAATGTTAACAGCGGAGTAAATAAGACCATGGAGACACCTTTACTCACCAACGAGGAGAACGTGCAACAGACCGGCAATGTTCCTCCTGTAAACAATATCACTGAGCAGACGATGAACGTTGAGATGTTTAGAAGTTTTTTGCAGTTCATGCAAAACCAGACGAAGGAGACTCCTGTTCAAAATACATGTAGAAATAATGGCAACGCACAGCTGGTCACAGCCAAGCAGTTCAAAGAGTTGGGACCACCAGAATTGTAAGACCCCAAATTTTATGAAATAAAAGTATTCAATTTTTCTTATAATTACTATTCCGTAAATGGTTAAATTGATAAATGTTAAAGTTAAGGGTGATATATGAATTTTTTTTCAAAATACACAAGTGGTTGTAAAATATTCATTGTTGTCGGGAAATATTCGTTTGGTCGTGAAATATTCTTCCTGTCGGGGAATATTCGTACGACGGCGCAACCATTTGTGGGCCCCATAACAGAATAACTGTCAGATGAAGAAAATGACAAATTTAAGTTTTTACAAATAACGACGTAGTTGTTACCGTTAACACTGTTGAAATACCCCGTGGTTAAAATACAGTAATACACGTGGTTGCACAGTAGCACACGGATTGCACAGTATTTTAGAATTATTGATTCTTACGAAGGAAGACACTACTCAATAATTGTTACAGTAGTTACTGTTTAATATTTTATTTTATTGATTCAATAATTGCTGCGTTGATATTTTATATTATTGTTGTTTCAATAATTGTTACTGCACAGTATTTTCCATTATCAGATCAATAATTCATATTATTTAAATAATATTATTAGATAGCATTATTGGCAATGTCTAGAAAGTTCTGTCTGAGGAGAGGTTTGGTCATCTAATTGCGCGCTAGTAAGGAGAAATCCTTATTGGAAAGCCCCCTCTTTCATGGGAACGGCTTGGTTGTCATAAATGTGATTCTGTAATATTATTTGTGAATAATTAATTATTGATTCATATGATAAGAAAATATTTATTTTATGTGGATATAAATGAGGGATATATTTTTGTGGTAAAAAATGAAGGAGTTAATGTTGAGGTGTTTTATCTGTATTTTTATCGGAACAGAGGTATTGAAAATCAAATTAGGGGTTTTGAGATATTTTACGGGAGTTATAATTTTTAATCCGATCGTTGGATCGTGGTAATTTTTAGATATGTTATACATATATAAGTTGAGTATATGTCCACAAATTTTAAACCGTTAAAAATGAACGTATGATTTATTATGAATTTTACGAGATGACTGGTTCAAAAATTGTTAAATTTTTGGAGTTTATCATTTTGGTGGAAAATTCTAGAATTTGTGGGCCCCACTCTTGGTTGGTAAAGAAATGTGCTGAGATTTTTATTCAAATGTGGTGGGTGAAAATAGTAGCAGGTAAAGCCATCAGGTTGCAGGTTAAGTCTGCTTCGGCGTGCTAACATTTTTCTATAAATAGAGGGCTAAGTTAGAATTGAAAATCACACCAGAAATATAAGTTTTCTCTCTTTCTCTCTCTAGATTATTGAGTGTATTTTATGAGTATTTAGATACTTGGTGAGTTGCTATTCATCAGTGCAAGTTTTCTTCAGCGTCATATTCGATATCCAGTCAGAAGTGCTGTTCTTTTGAGGTAAGAGATAGTAAAGGATAGTAAGGGATTTTAAGGGTTGTTATATTTTTCAGTTTCGTAAATTTTTTTACTTTCAAAAAATTCTGAAAAAATTTAAAATGATATTTTGATGAGTTTTCTTGATTGTGTCCAAAAATGGTGATTTTTGGATGTATAGATTGAGAGTTATGAATTTTATGAGAAAATAATATTTTAAAAGTAACCGCTTATAATTCCTTGTGGTTAATTCCAAAATTGATGAAATTTTTATTGAAAGTATATCTATATAATATCAGTGTACTCTGTGAATTTCGGAATTTTTGGATAAAAGTACAATTTATAATAAATGTCTAAATATTCGGTTGTTTTGACCATATGAAAAATAGTAAATGAGTTTTAAAAATTCTGAGAAAAATATATGTTCAATATGGGACTATATTCTGCTAAATCCCAAAAAAGAAATATTTTTGGAACTGATTTGATATTTTTCATGAAAATTGTTTAGTTATGAGTAAATGAATTAAATATGTTTTATGAAGTAAGAAAATTGAAAAATAGGATTTTATGACTTGAGAATCCTATATGAGGTATATGCAGATTTTTGATGAAGGTTTTAGTTATTGGTGGTAAAATCTTATGAGTTTGGCATTTTAGAATGATTAAATTCATTATTTAGTAAAGTGTAAACAATTAAAATAAATTGTTTATAAGCTTAAGAAATATTATTCTTTCAATATCATTATGCCGAAATATTGGTATGTATTTTATTGTGGAATTTCTACCTTTTTGTGTCGGGATTACTATTAATGAGTTACTATTAATGAGTTACTATTCACGAGTTACTATTCATGAGTTACTATTCACGAGTTACTATTCACGATAAAATTGGTTTCCTTTTTCTAACCAAATTATAGTTGATTTATGAATATTACTCTTGAGATTAAATCTATATGTTGATCATATTGTTTTTATTATCATATATAACATTTTTATTACCCTGATGTTGAAATTCTCTTTCACTTGAGTGTAAAGATGGGTAGATTATTGGTATGATCATAACTTTGGGTTCTCTTTGGCCAGTAGTGCAAAGTTGAATTATTGACTAGTATGATTATGACCATTGAATTTATAATTGAATATCTTCAGCTTATGTGCAAAGGTGAAATGATCAACATGGTTATAATTATTGTTTATATAAATGATTATATATTTCTTTGAGATATTAATATATTTGGCCTATAGTGCAAATATGAACTGTTGATGAATATATTTGGCCGTAGTGTAAATATGAACTGTTCAGGAATATCTTTGGCCTGTAGTGCAAAGATGAAATATTGATGAATATCTTTGGCCTGTAGTGCAAAGATGAATTGTTGATGAATATCTTTGGCCCGTAGTGCAAAGATGACATGTTGTTGAATACCTTTGGCCAGTAGTGCAAAGATGAACAGATGTTGAGATAAACATGACCAACTGGTGATAAAAATGAATATCTTTGGCCGTAGTGCAAAGATGAAGTTATTAACATGATTATGAACAGGAAATGTGATTTGGTGTAACCATGATCTTTGATGTTTCAGGTGATGAAAATTATCTTCGTCCTGGATGAGAAGAGGAATTTAGAACTACAGTTATGATTATGAGTTATTCATATGATTGTGGACCAGAATTGTTGATTGATGTTACAGGGATAAAACATTATTGGTGGATTTTTAACATGGAGAAGATAATAGACATTATAGTCTATTGACTCTTCTAATGGATTGCTCGTTCTGCTGCAACTATGGTTGAAATTTTTATCATCTACCATATGTTCTAAATCTCTGATTTATTACTGATGAAGACTATTGATAATTTATCTTTAGTCATGATATTCTTTACTGGGCTAGTTGTGCTCACCCTTTTGTTTCACAATTATTTTCAGGTAATAAGAGTATAGCTGGGTCGAGCGGGGGTAACAAGAGAATAGAACGGTGGTCATCATTTAGACAGGGTTGTGCTCATCCACTTGCTGAGTATCTTTACGAGCACTACCTATATAATATTGGTGTTTGTTTGAAGTATAATTTTCAATTAGAGACAGTGGAGATAATGATATGTCAAGAGAAGACTCACCATTGGAAAGAATATGATAGTAAACTTCTCGTTTTTATTTGGGGTCTATTGGGTCAACCAAGGATAATTCTGTGGCCATATGATATCTATCATAATCTAGACGCATGGTCTCCCATGTACGAAGGTTTCCTTGAGCACTTCCCAAAGATTCTAGTTTCTAAAACAATTTTTGACTGTACCTTTATGTAAGGTATCTTTGTAAGGTGCTGATACATGATGGTGTCCAATGTCACATTTGGTATATATTTGTATCCAAACTCACAGCATATGTGTTGTTGTATTTTGCACGATAATTGTTGTAATAAAGTTGTAGTTGTTTTCTGTATCATGTATTTGACGACTCAAAATGGGTTGGGTGGAATGGACCTATTTTGGGGTTGTCACAAGAATCCTGGGAAAAGCCGGATCCGATTAAGGCAGAAACGTGGGTCAAGCAAATTACCAAGATATTCGATGTCTTGGGATGCACGGAGGAACAGAAAGTTCCATTCGCCACCTTTATGTTCCATAATGAGGCAGATTACTGGTGAGAATCTGTGAAGTGTACCCATCCAGTCGCACTCAGCATGTCTTAGGAGACATTTCAGAAACTGTTCAATGACAAGTACTTTCCTGAAAGTGTTCGTCATATGAAGGAGGTGGAGTTTATTAGACTGGAACAGAACAACATGACAGTGTCCCAGTACGAGGCGAAGTTCGCGGAGTTATCCAGGTTTGCACCTCATTTGGTGGAGAATGAGGAACGTATAATGTGACAACCCCAAAATAGGTCCATTTCACTCAACCTATTCTGAGTCGCCAAATACATGGTACAGAAAATAACTACAACTTTATTACAACAATTGTCGTGCAAAATACAACAACACATATACTGTGAGTTTGGATACAAATATATACCAAATGTGACTCATGTCCCAACCGTGGATAGCACCTTACAATGACACCTTACATAAAGTTATAGTCAAAAACTATTTTAGAAATTAGAATATTTGGGAAGTGCTCAAGGAAACCTTCGTACAGGGGATGCCATGCATCTAAGTTACGATAGGTATCATATGGCCACATAATTATCCTTGGTTGATGTAACGACCCCAAAATAGGTTCATTCCACCCAACCCATTCTGAGTCGTCAAATACATGGTACAGAAAATAACTACAACTTTATTACAACAATTGTCGTGCAAAATACAACAACACATATGCTGTGAGTTTGGATACAAATATATACCAAATGTGACTCATGTTCCAACCGTGGACATCACCTCACAATAACACCTTACATAAAGGTATAGTCAAAAATTGTTTTAGAAATTAGAATCTTTGGGAAGTGCTCAAGGAAACTTTCGTACATGGGAGGCCACGCGTCTAGGTTATGATAGATATCATATGGCCACAGAATTATCCTTGGTTGACCCAATAGACCCCAAAGAAAAACGAGAAGATTACTATCATATTCTTCCCAATGGTGAGTCTTCTCTTGACTTATCATTATCTCCACTGTCTCTAATTGAGAATTATACTTCAAACAAACACCAAGATTATATAGGTAGTGCTCGTATATATACTCAGCAAGTGGATGAGCACATCCCTGTCTTATGATGACACGAGGTTGTATGTCGTTAGACATCTTGTATGATAGTGGCAAACCACCCTTCCAACGTTGGGTACACCTTACCCTATTGGATTCACCAAATATAACTACTAAATGAACTTTTCTATACTGCTTCGGGAGAACATCCACAGCTAGAGACCACTGTTCTATTTCCCCGTTACCCTCGCTCGACCCAGCTACACTCTTATTACCTGAAAGGAATTGTGAAGCAAAAGGGTGAGCACAACTAGCTCAGTAAAGAATATCATGACTAAAGATAATTCAATTATCAATAGCCTTCATCAACAATAAATCAGAGATTTAGAACATATGGTAAATGATAAAAATTTCAACCATAGTTGCAGCGGAACGAGCAATCCATTAGAAGAGTCAAATAGACTATAAAGTCTATTATCTTCTCCATGTTAAAAATCCACCAACAATATTTTATCCATGTAACATCACTCAACAGTTCCTTTCCACAATCATATGAATAACTCATAATCATAATTGTGACTATAAATTTTTCTTCGCACCCAGGACGAAGAATATTTTCATCACCTGTCTTTACCTGAAACATCAAAGATCATGGTTATACCAAATCACAGTTCCTGTTTATAATCATACTAACAAATCCATCTTTGCACTACGGGCCAAAGATATTCATCAACAAACCATCTTTGCACTACGGGCCAAAGATATTCAACAACAGTTCATCTTTGCACTACAGGCCAAAGATATTCATCAACAGGCCATCTTTGCACTACATGCCAAAGATATTCATCAACAATTCATATTTGCACTACAGGCCAAATATATTCATATCTCAAAGAAATATATAATCATTTCAGAATTTATATAAACAATAATTATAACCATGTTGATCAATTCACCTTTGCACTTAAGCTTAAGATATTCAATTATAAATTCAATGGTCATGATCATACCAGTCACAATTCAACTTTGCACTACAGGCCAAAGAGAACCCTAGTCATGATCATACCAATAATCTACCCATCTTTACACTCCAGTGAAAGAGAATTTCAACATCAGGGTTATAAAAATGTTATATATGATGATAAAAATAATATGATCAACATATAGTTTTAATCTCAAGAGTAATATTCGTAATTCATGAATAGTAAATCGTGAATAGTAACTCATGAATAGTAACCTCGACACAAAAGATAGAAATTCCACAATAAAATCCATACCAATATTTCGGTATAATGATATTGAAAGAATAACATTACTTAAATTTATAAACAATTTATTTTAATTGTTTACACTTTACTAATTAATGCATTTAATCATCATAAAATGCCAACTCTTACAATTTCATCATCAATAACCAAAACCCTCATCAAAAATCTGCATATACCTCATATAGGATTCTCAAGTCATAAAATCCTATTTTCCAATTTTCTTTCTTCACAAAACATATTTAATTCATTTACTCATAACTAGACCATTTTTATGAAAAATACCAAATCAGTTCCAAAAATATTTCTTTTCTGGGATTTAGCATAATATAGTCCCATAGTGAACATATATTTTTCTCAGAATTTTTAAAAGTCATTTACTATTTTTCATATGGCCAAAACAGCCGAATATTTAGACATTTATCAAAAATTGTACTTTTGTCTAAAAATTCTGAAATTTACAGAGTATACTTCTATCATATACATGTACTCCCAATAAAAATTTCATCAATTTTGAAGTTAACCACAAGGAATTATAAGCTGTTACTTTTAAAATAGTCTTTTCTCATAAAATTCATAACTCTCAATCTATACATCCAAAAATCACCATTTTTGGACACAATCAAGAAAACTCATCAAAATATCATTTTGAATTTTTCCAGAATTTTTGAAGATCAGAAAAATTACGAAACTGAAAATCATAACAACCCTTAAAATCCATTACTATCCCTTACTATCCCTTACCTCAAAAGAGCAGTACTTCTGACTGGATATCGGATATGATGCTGAAGAAAACTTGCACTGATGAATAGCAACTCACCAAGTATCTAAAAACTCACAAAATATGCTTCATAATATAGAGAGAGAAAGAGAGAAAACTTATGTTTCTGGTGTGATTTTCAATTCTAACTTAGCCCTCTATTTATAGGAAAATTTTGGTAGGTTTGACCTGCAACCTGATGGCTTTACCTGCTACTATTCCCACCCACCACATTTGAAATATAATTCAGCACATTTCTTCACCAACCACAAGTGGGGCCCACCAATTCTAGAATTTTCCACCAAAATGATAAACTCCGAAAATTTAACAATTTCTGAACCAGTCATCTCGTAAAATTCATAACAAATCATACGTTCATTTTTAACGGTTCAAAATTTGTGGACATATACTCAACTTATATATGTATAACATATCCAAAAATTACCACGATCCAACGGTCGGATTAAAAATTATAACCCCCGCAAAATATCTCAAAAATCCTGATTTTTAATACCTCCATTCCGACAAAAATACGGATAAAAACCTCAACATTAACTCCTTCATTTTTAACCACAAAAATATATCCCTCGTTTATATCCACATAAAATAAATATTTTCTTATCATATGAATCAATAATTAATTATTCACAAATAATATTACAGAATCACATTTATGACAACCAGGCCGTTCTCAGGAAAGAGGGGGCTTTCCAATAAGGATTTCTCCTTACTAGCGCGCAATTAGATGACCAAACCTCTCCTTAGACAGAACTTTCTAGACATTGCCAATAATGCTATCTAATAATATTATTCAAATAATATGAATTATTGATCTGATAATAGAAAATACTGTGCAGCAACAATTATTGAAACAATAATAATATAAAATATCAACGCACCAATTATTGAATCAATAAAATAAAATATTGAACAGTAATTACTGTAACAATTATTGAGTAGTGCCTTCTTACGTAAGAATCAATAATTTCAAAAATACTGTGCAATACCGTGTGCTACTGTGCAATAACGCGTATTACTGTATTTTAACCACCGGGTATTCCAACAGTGTTAACGATAACAACTACGTCGTTATTTGTAAACACTCAAATTTGTCATTTTCTTCACCCGACAGTTATTCGTTATGGGGCCCACAAATAGCTGCGCCATCGTACGAATATTCTCCGACAGAAAGAATATTCCACGACCAAACGAATATTCCCCGACAACAATGATTATTTTATAACCACTTGCTTATTTTGAAAAAAAAAATTCATATTTCACCCATAACTTTAAACTTTTATCAATTTAACCATTTACTGAATAGTAACTATAAGAAAAATTGAATACTTTTATTTCATAAAATTCGGGGTCTTACAGTTGACCCCATAGACCCCAAAGAAAAATGAGAAGATTACTATCATATTCTTCCCAATGGTTAGTCTTCTCTTGACTTATCATTATCTCCACTGTCTCTAATTGAGAATTATACTTCAAACAAACACCAAGATTATATAGGTAGTGCTCGTATATATACTCAGTAAGTGAATGAGTACATCCCTGTCTTATGATGATACGAGGTTGTATGCCATTAGACATCTTGTATGATAGTGACAAAATATCCTTCCAACGTTGGGTTCGCCTCACTCTCAATAGCTATAGACCACCGTTCTATTTCCCTGTTATCCCCCACTCAACCCAGCTACACTTTTATTACCTGGAAGAAATTGTGAAGCAAAAGGGTGAGCACAACTAGCTCAGTAAAGAATATCATGACTAAAGATAATTAAATTATCAATAGCCTTCATCATTAATAAATCAGAAATTTAGAACGTATGGTAGATGATAAAATTTTTCAACCATAGTTGCAGCGGAACGAGCAATCCATTAGAAGAGTCAAATAGACTATTAAGTCTATTATCTTCTCCATGTTAAAAATCCGCCAACAATGTTTTATCCCTGTAACATCAATCAACAATTTCTGTCCACAATCACGTGTATAACTCATAATCGTAATTGTAGTTCTAAATTATTTTTCTCATCCAGGACAAAGATAATTTTCATCACCTGAAACATCAAACATCATGGTTATACCAAATCACAGTTCATGTTCGTAATCATACTAATAAATTCATCTCTGCACTACGGCCGAAAGATATTCATCAACAAGTCATCTTTGCACTACATGCCAAAGATATTCAACAACATGTCATCTTTGCATTACGAGCCAAAGATATTCATCAACAACTCATCTTTGCACTACAGGCCAAAGATATTCAACAACAAGTCATCTTTGCATTACGAGCCAAAGATATTCATCAATAATTCATCTTTGCACTACGGGCCAAAGATATTCATCAATAATTCATCTTTGCACTACAGGCCAAAGATATTCCTCAACAGTTCATATTTGCACTATAGGCCAAATATATTCATATCTCAAAGAAATATATAATCATTTTAGAACTTATATAAACAATAAGTATAACCATGTTGATCAACTCACCTTTGCACTTAAGCTAAAGATATTCAATTATAAATTCAATGGTCATGATCATACCAGTCACAATTCAACTTTTTCACTACTGGCCAAAGAGAACCCTAGTCATGATCATACCAATAATCTACCAATCTTTACACTCAAGTGAAATAGAATATCATCATTAGGGTTATAAAAATATTATATATGATAATAAAAATAATATATTCAATATATAGTTTTAATCTCCAGAGTAATATTCATAAATCAACTATAATTTGGTTAGAAAAAGAAACCAATTTTTGTCGTGAATAGTAACCGTGAATAGTAACCGTGAATAGTAACTCATGAATAGTAAACCCGACACAAAAAGGTAGAAATTTTACAATAAAATGCATACCAATATTTCGGTATAATGATATTGAAATAATAATATTTCTTAAGCTTATAAACAATTTATTTTAATTATTTACGCTTTACTAAATAATGTATTTAATCATCCTAAAATGCCAAACTCATAAGATTTCATTACCAATAACTAAAACCCTCATAAAAAATCTGCATATACCTCATATAGGATTCTCAAGCCATTAAATCCTATTTTTTAATTTTCTTACTTTACATAACATATTTAATTCATTTACTCATAACTAGTCCATTTTTATGAAAAATACCAAATCAGTTCTAAAAATATTTCTTTTCTGAGATTTAGCAGAATATAGTCTCATATTGAACATATATTTTTCTCAGAAATTTTAAAATTCATTTACTATTTTTCATATGGCCAAAATCGCTGAATATTTAGACATTTATCATAAATTGTACTTTTATCCAAAAATTTCGAAATTCGCAGAGTATATTGATATTATATAGATATACTTCCAATAAAATTTTTATCAATTTTGGAGTTAACCACAAGGAGTTATAAGCGGTTACTTTTAAAATAGTTTTTTCTCATAAAATTCATAACTCTTAATTTATACATCCAAAAATTGCCATTTTTGGATACAATCTAGAAAACTCATCAAATTATCATTTTAAATTTTTTCAGAATTTTTTGAAGGTCAGAAGAAGTACGAACTAAAAAATATAATAACCATTAAAATCCCTTACTATCCCTTACCTCAAAAGAGCAGCACTTCTGACTGGATATCGGATATGACGCTGAAGGAAACTTGCACTGATGAATATCAACTCACCAAGTATCTAAATACTCACAAAATACACTCAATAATCTAGAGAAAAAAAGAGAAAAAACTTATGAATTCTGGTGTGATTTTCAATTCTAACTTAGCCTTCTATTTATAGAAAAATGTTAGCACGCCGAAGCAGACTTAACCTGCAACCTGATGGCTTTACCTGCTACTATTCTCACCCACCACATTTGAATAAAAATCTCAACACATTTTCACCAACCAAAAGTGTGACCCACCATTTCTAAAATTTTCCACAAAAATGATAAACTCCGAAAATTCAACCATTTCTAAACCAGTCATCTCGTAAAATTCATAACAAATCATACGTTCATTTTTAACGGTTCAAAATTTGTGGACACATACTCAACTTATATATGTATAGAATATTCAAAAATCACAACGATCCAACGGTCGGATTAAAAATTATAACCCTCGTAAAAAATCTCAAAAACCCTAATTTGATTTTCAATACATCCGTTCCGACAAAAATACAGATAAAACACCTCAACATTAACTCCTTCATTTATAACCACATAAATAAATCTATCATTTATATCTACATCAAATAAATATTTCTTTATCATATAAATTAATAATTAATTATTCACAAATAATATTACAGAATCACATTTATGACAACCAGACCGTTCCCAGAAAAGAGGGGGCTTTCCAATAAGAATTTCTCCTTACTGGCGCGCAATTAGGTGACCAAACCTCTCCTTAGACAGAACTTTCTAGACATTGCCAATAATGTTATCTAATAATATTATTCAAATAATATGAATTATTGATCTGATAATGGAAAATACTGTGCAGCGACAATTATTGAACAACAATAATATAAAATTTTAACGTAGCAATTATTGAATCAATAAAATAAAATATTGAACAGTAATTACTGTAACAATTATTGAGTAGTGCCTTATTATGTAAGAATCAATAATTTTAAAAATACTGTGCAATACCGTGTGCTACTGTGTAATAACGCGTATTACTGTATTTTAACCACCGGGTATTCCAACAGTGTTAACGGTAACAACTACGTCGTTATTTTTAAAAACTCAAATTTATCGTTTTCTTCATCCGACAGTTATTATATTATGGGGCCCACAAATAGCTGCGCCGTCGTACGAATATTCCCCGACAGAAAGAATATTCCACGACCAAACGAATATTCCCCGACAAAATAAATATTTTATAACCACTTGTGTATTTTGAAAAATATTCATATATCACCCTTAACTTTAACTTTTTATCAATTTAACCATTTACTAAATAGAAAAATTGACATATCGCTCGAGATTGTACTGTAGCGAAACCAAGTCTAGCGGGGATGGTGCAAAAGGCTGTCCAAGAAAAGATAAAGTCAACGGTTCCTAAAAGAACGTTTGTCGTGACTGGTCAAAATGGGAGGAACCCAAACGAGGTGATCACGGGTAAGCTAATCATAAACTCTTGCGAAGTTTATACCTTACTAGGTACCGGTTCTACCCATTCTTTTATCTCTCCTGCTTGTCCTCAACGTTTAAATTTGACTCCGGAGAAATTAGACTTTGACTTATCTGTGGAGACTCCATTAGGAGAAACTTTCATTACATCTACTGTTTATAAATCTTGTTTGATCTAAGTTGGCACCATCACATTACCTAAGGGTGTTCATCGGTAAAATACCGGCCCAAACCGAATCGATTACCAAAAGTACTCAATATTGGGTACCGATACCGGAATCGGTTGAACCGATATACCGGACCGATTAGCCGGTCCGGTACCGAATCAGTTCCGATTTTTTACCGGCTTATACCAAAATTTCAGCCCAAATAATTTCAGTCTAAAATCTGAATTTTTAGCCCAAAAACTTTTAGGCCAAAACCTTAAATATTGACTTATTTTTAAGCCAAAAATTATAAGCTAAAAATCGGCCCAATTGATATTCATTATTACATGGTAATCATTTTATAAGAAAAATCTCCTCAAAGTTTTACCAATTTAACCAATATGGGACTTAGAGACAACTAAATGGTAAAGGCTTCACTTGGTAGTGTTTTTATAAAGAAAACTTTCTTAAATTTTTATAATCTAATCAATGTGGAACTTAGAAACAAGTTATGTAAGATAGTGCCATAAGTTCCCTTATGTTATGTGATTTCCTTGGCATTCATTAGTGTCAGATTTGATGAGAGTCTAAGTTGGTAACTACATTCCAATATTAAATTTACATCCCTATATTAAATAATAATAATTTGATTACTTGTTATCTTGAATTCATTATTACATATAATCATTTTATAAGAAAAATTTACTTAAAGTTTTAGCAATGGTGTTTTTATAAAGAAAACTTTCTTAAATTTTTATAATCTAATCAATATGGGACTTAGAAAAAAGTTATGTAAGATGGTGCCACAAGCTCCCTTATGTGATTTTCTAAGTTGATATTTACATCCCTATATTAAGTAATAATGTTTTGATTACTTGTTATCTTGAATTCATTATTAAATGGTAATCAATTCTTGAATTCATTTATAAGAAAATTTTCTTAAAGTTTTACTAATTTAATCAATATGAGACTTAGAGACAACTAAATAGTAAAGACTTTACTTGGTAGTGTTTTTATAAAGAAAACTTTTTAAAATTTTTATAATCTAGAATCAAGTTATGTGACATGGTGCCATAAGTTCCTTTATATGATTTCCAGTGTCATTATAGTGGATTTGATGAGGGTCAAGTTGGTATTTACATCCCTATTAGTGTCATTATAGTGGATTTGATGAGGGTTAAGTTGGTATTTACGTCCCAATGCTAATAAGTAATAATGATTTGATTACTTGTTATTTTGAATTCATTATTACATGGTAGTCAAATTATAAGGAAAATTTCCTTAAAGCTTTACCAATTTATCCAATATGGGACTTGGGGACTTGGAGACAACCAAATACTAAGGCTTCACTTGGTAGTAATGTAGTATGTCATCTCTTGTCTAATAAGTCCCACATTGAATGACCACTATTGAATGTAAGGAAGACACACCAAATTTTAAATACATCCCACATTGTCTAGTATGTCATCTCTTGTCTTACCTCTATTCTATAAATAGAGGAGACTTTTAAGTTAATTTTACATGATTAGACAAAAAAGTTCAAAGGGTCTTTCAAGTTATTTTTTAAATACATCCCACATTGTCTAGTAATGTCATCTCTTGTCTTACCTCTATACTATAAATAGAGGAGACTTTTAAGTTAAATTTACATGGTTAGACAAAAAAGTCTTAAAGAATTGATCTTTCAAGTTATTTTTTAATATATTATTTAAAAAATCGGTACAATCGATTCGGTTCGGTATTTACCGACCAAGCCAAACATTCTACCAAAATCGAAATCGAAAATCCGGTATGTACCGATTTTGTGTACCGGTACCGAACCGGTTCATCTTTCACCGAACCGACCGGTTCGGTTTCCCTAAAAACCGAATAAACCGACCGGTTTGAACACCCCTAACATTACCTGTTGATCTTATCTCTTTAAAGATATTTGCTTTTGACGTGATTTTAGGGATTGATTGGTTAACTACTCATCATGCCAAAATTGATTATTTTCGTAAGGTTGTTAGTTTTCATATTCCTAACCAACCTGTTATGCGAATTCAAGCAACTAAACCACTAAAATCAGTCACTGTCATATCAAGCCATAAAACTATTCGTTTATTGAAAAACGGATGTTAAGCTTTCTTAGCCCATGTTATAGATTTGAATAAAGACACGTCATATTTGAATAATATTCCTGTTGTTAGTAAATTTCCTGACGTATTTCCTGAAGAACTTCCTGGTCTACCCCTAAAACGTGAAGTTGAATTCTTTATTGACCTTGAACCTGGTACAAAGCTCATTTCTAAAACCCCATATCGAATGGCTCCTATTGAACTTCGGGAGTTAAAGGTCCAACTACAGGAGTTGTTGGACATCGGTTTCATTCGTTCTAGTACATCTCCTTGGGGTGTTCCTGTTTTATTTGTAAAGAAGAAAGACGAGAGTATGCGACTTTGTATTGACTATCGAGAATTGAACCATGTCACCGTCAAGAATAGGTATTCGCTACCTCATATTGATGACCTGTTTGACCAGTTGTGTAAGACCCCGAATTTTATGAAATAAAAGTATTCAATTTTTCTTATAATTACTATTCAGTAAATGGTTAAATTGCTAAAAATTTAAAGTTATGAGTGAAATATGATTTTTTTTCAAAATAAGAAAGTGGTTATAAAATAATCATTATTGTCGGGGAATATTCGTTTGGTCGTGGAATATTCTTTCTGTCGGGGAATATTCGTACGACGGCGCAGCCATTTGTGGGCCCCATAACAGAATAACTGTCAGGTGAAGAAAACGACAAATTTGAGTTTTTACAAATAACGGCGTAGTTGTTACCGTTAACACTGTTGGAATACCCGTTGGTTAAAATACAGTAATACGCGTTATTGCACAGTAGCACACGGTATTGCACAGTATTTTTAAAATTATTGATTCTTACGTAAGAAGGCACTACTCAATAATTGTTACAGTAATTACTGTTCAATATTTTACTTTATTGATTCAATAATTGCTGCGTTGATATTTTATATTTTTGTTTCAATAATTGTTGTTGCACAGTATTTTCTATTATCAGATCAATAATTCATATTATTTGAATAATATTATTAGATAGCATTATTGGCAATGTCTAGAAAGTTCTGTCTAAGGAGAGGTTTGGTCATCTAATTGCGCGCCAGTAAGGAGAAATCCTTATTGGAAAGCCCCCTCTTTCCTGGGAACGGCCTGGTTGTCATAAATGTGATTCTGTAATATTATTTGTGAATAATTAATTATTGATTCATATGATAAGGAAATATTTATTTTATGTGGATATAAATGAGGGATATATTTTTGTGGTTAAAAATGAAGGAGTTAATGTTGAGATTTTTATCCGTATTTTTGTCGGAAAGGAGGTATTAAAAAAATCAGGGTTTTTGAGATATTTTGCGGGGGTTATAATTTTTAATCCGACCGTTGGATCGTGGTAATTTTTGGATATGTTATACATATATAAGTTGAGTATATGCCCACAAATTTTGAACCGTTAAAAATGAACGTATGATTTGTTATGAATTTTACGAGATGACTGGTTCAGAAATTGTTGAATTTTCGGAGTTTATCATTTTGGTAGAAAATTCTAGAATTGGTGGGCCCCACTTGTGGTTGGTAAAGAAATGTGCTGAATTATATTTCAAATGTGGTGGGTGGGAATAGTAGCAGGTAAAGCCATCAGGTTGCAGGTCAAACCTACCAAAATTTTCCTATAAATAGAGGGCTAAGTTAGAATTGAAAATCACAACAGAAACATAAGCTTTCTCTCTTTCTCTCTCTATATTATGAAGTATATTTTGTGAGTTTTTAGATACTTGGTGAGTTGCTATTCATTAGTGCAAGTTTCCTTCAGCATCATATCCGATATCCAGTCAGAAGTACTGCTCTTTTGAGGTAAGGGATAGTAATAGATTTTAAGGGTTGTTATGATTTTCAGTTTCGTAATTTTTCTGATCTTCAAAAATTATGAAAAAATTTGAAATGATATTTTGATGAGTTTTATTGATTGTGTCCAAAAATGGTGATTTTTGGATGTATAGATTAAGAGTTATGAATTTTACGGGAAAAGACTATTTTAAAAGTAACCGCTTATAATTCCTTGTGGTTAACTCCAAAATTGATGAAATTTTTATTGGGAGTACATGTGTATGATAGAAGTATACTCTGTAAATTTCAGAATTTTTGGACAAAAGTATAATTTTTGATAAATGTCTAAATATTCGGTGGTTTTGGCCATATGAAAAATAGTAAATGAGTTTTAAAAATTCTGAGAAAAATTTATGTTCAATATGGGACTATATTATGCTAAATCCCAGAAAAGAAATATTTTTGGAACTGATTTGGTATTTTTCATGAAAATGGACTAGTTATGAGTAAATGAATTAAATATGTTATGTGAAGTAAGAAAATTGGAAAATAGGATTTTATGGCTTGAGAATCCTATATGAGGTATATGCAGATTTTTGATGAGGGTTTTGATTATTGGTGATAAAATCTTATGAGTTTGGTATTTTAGAATGATTAAATGCATTATTTAGTAAAGTGTAAACAATTTAAATAAATTGTTTATAAGCTTAAGAAATATTATTCTTTCAATATCATTATACCAAAATACTGGTATGGATTTTATTGTGGAATTTCTACCTTTTTGTGTCGAGTTTACTATTTATGAGTTACTATTCACGAGTTACTATTCACGATAAAAATTAGTTTCTTTTTCTAACCAAATTATAGTTGAGTTATGAATATTACTCTTAAGATTAAATCTATATGTTGATTATATTGATTTAATTATCATATATAACATTTTTATAACCCTGATGTTGAAATTCTCTTTCTCTAGAGTGTAAAGATGGGTAGATTATTGGTATGATCATGACTAGGGTTCTCTTTGGCCTGTAGTGCAAAGTTGAATTGTGACTGGTATGATCATGACCATTGAATTTATAAGTGAATATCTTTAGCTTAAGTGCAAAGGTGAATTGATCAACATGGTTATAATTATTGTTTATATAAATTCTGAAATGATTATATATTTCTTTGAGATATTAATATCTTTGGCCTGTAGTGCAAAGATGAAATATTGATGAATATCTTTGGCCTGTAGTGCAAAGATGAATTGTTGATGAATATCTTTGGCCCGTAGTGCAAAGATGACATGTTGTTGAATATCTTTGGCCAGTAGTGCAAAGATGAACAGATGTTGAGATAAACATGACTAACTGGTGATATAAATGAATATCTTTGGACGTAGTGCAAAGATGAAGTTATTAGTATGATTATGAACAGGAAATGTGATTTGGTGTAACCATGATCTTTGATGTTTCAGGTAAAGATAGGTGATGAAAATTATCATCGTCCTGGATGAGAAGAGGAATTTAGAACTACAGTTATGATTATGAGTTATTCATATGATTGTGGACCAGAATTATTGATTGATGTTACAGGGATAAAACATTGTTGGTGGATTTTTAACATGGAGAAGATAATAGACTTTATAGTCTATTTGACTCTTCTAATGGATTGCTCGTTCCGCTGCAACTATGGTTGAAATTTTTATCATTTACCATATGTTCTAAATCTCTGATTTATTGTTGATGAAGGCTATTGATAATTGAATTATCTTTAGTCATGATATTCTTTACTGAGCTAGTTGTGCTCACCCTTTTGCTTCACAATTCCTTTCAGGTAATAAGAGTGTAGCTGGGTCGAGCGGGGTAACAAGGGAATAGAACGGTGGTCATCATTTAGTAGTTATATTTGGTGAAGAAAATAGGGTGAGGCGAACCCAACGTTGGAAGGGTGTTTTGTCACTATCATACAAGATGTCTAATGACATACAACCTCGTGTCATCATAAGACAGGGTTGTGCTCATCCACTTGCTGAGTATATCTATGGGCACTACCTATATAATCTTGGTATTTGTTTGAAGTATAATTCTCAATTAGAGACAGTGGAGATAATGATAAGTCAAGAGAAGACTCACCATTGGGAAGAATATGATAGTAATCTTCTCGTTTTTCTTTGGGGTCTATTGGGTCAACCAAGGATAATTATGTGGCCATATGATATCTATCATAACCTAGATTCGTGGCCTCCCATGTACGAAGGTTTCCTTGAGCACTTCCCAAAGATTCTAATTTTTAAAACAGTTTTTGACTATACCTTTATGTAAGGTGTTATTGTGAGGTGATGTCCACGGTTGGAACATGAGTCACATTTGGTATATATTTGTATCCAAACTCACAGCATATGTGTTGTTGTATTTTGCACGACAATTGTTATAATAAAGTTGTAGTTATTTTCTGTACCATGTATTTGACGACTCAGAATGGGTTGGGTGGAATGGACCTATTTTGGGGTCGTTACAAGTTGCAAGGAGCACAATTCTTTTTAAAGATCGATCTTTGTTCTGGATATCATCAGCTGAAGATTAGAACTGAAGATATTCCGAAGACTGCCTTCAGAACTCGGTACGTGCATTATGAATTCCTAGTCATGTCTTTTGGATTGACTAATGCTCATGCGGCTTTCATGGATATGATGAACCGAGTATTCAAGAAATATTTGGATCAGTTTGTTGTTGTCTTTATTGATGACATCCTCATATATTCTAAAAGACGTGAAGATCATGAGCACCATTTGAAGTTGGTACTCCAAAGGCTTCGTGAAAATAAGCTATATGTCAAGTTGAAGAAATGTGAGTTCTGGCTTGAGGAAGTGGCATTCCTTGGGCACGTGGTGTCAAAACATGGAGTATCTGTTGACCCAGCGAAGATTGAAGCAATACAAAGTTGGGAGCAATCGAAGTTGGTGACTGAAGTACGTAACTTTATGGGCTTTGCTGATTATTATCGGAGATTCGTGAAAGAGTTTTCTCGAATCGCTATTTCGTTAACTCAGCTGACTCGAAAGGATACAAAATTCGTATGGAGCGAGGAATGCGAGAAGAGTTTTCAAGAGCTTAAGAGGAGACTCATTTCGGCACCTGTTCTGACAATACCATCTGGTTCGGATGGATTTGTTATCTACAGCGATACTTCATGCAAAGGGTTAGGATGTGTTCTCATGCAACATGGAAAAGTCATAGCCTATGCTTCACGACAACTCAAAGAATATGAGAGGAATTACCCTACTCATGATCTAGAGTTGGTAGCAGTCATTTTCGCGTTAAAAATCTGGAGGCACTATCTATATGGGGAGAAAGTGGAGATATATTCAGACCATAAAAGCCTCAAATATTTCTTCACCCAAAAGGAACTCAACATGCGGCAACGACGTTGGGCTCGAGCTGTTGAAAGATTATGACCATACCATTCAATACCATCTTGGAAAAGCGAACGTTGTAGCTGACGCATTGAGTAGAAGATCATATGCGGGAACGAGCGCGATGTTGTTAACACAAAGGCCCATTTTGTGTGATTTACAAAAGATGAAGATAGAATTCAAGACTCCGGGGACCCATGCGATGATGTCAAGTATACGCATAGAACCAACTTTAATCGATAAAGTTAAAGTTGCTCAAGCCACAGACCCGGAGCTGATGCGTATGAAGAAGAAAGTGCAAGAAGGTACTATTCCAGAAGCAAGAATCGATGAAGAAAGAATACTTCGAGTCAACTCCAGACATTGCGTTCCTAACAATTCTAACTTGAAACATAGAACCATGATGGAGGCACACAACACACCATTTGCAATTCACCTTGGAAGTACCAAAATATATCGTGATCTTCGACATACATTTTGGTGGAACAATATGAAGAGAGAGATCGCGAAGTTTATCTCGAGGTGTTTAACTTGTCAACGGGTAAAGGCGGAGCATCAATTGCCTAAGGGTTCATTGCAACCACTTGAGATTCCAAAATGGAAGTGGGAACACATTACCATTGATTTCGTTACGGGTCTTCCCACGGTTTCTCAAGGCATAGATGTTATTTGGGTTATTGTTGATAGATTAACCAAGTCTGCTCATTTCTTGCCGATACGGGAGACTTATTCCCTTGAACGTCTTGCTCGTATGTATGTAAATGAGATTGTGAGATTGCATGGCATGCCAGTATCCATAGTTTCGGATCGTGACTCAAGATTCACTTCACGATTTTGGGTTAGCTTGCAGAAAGCTATGGACACGGATTTACAATTCAGTTTGGCATACCATCCTCAAACGGACGGACAATCAGAGAGGACTATTCAAATTTTTGAAGATCTACTAGGACTCTGTGTCCTAGACTTTAAAGGTAGTTGGGATAAGTATTTACCATTGGTGAAATTTTTCTACAACAACAGTTATCAGGCAAGTATATGTGTGGCTCCATTCGAAGCATTGTATGAACGAAAGTGTCGCTCTCCAGTATGTTGGGATGAGGTGGGTGAAGCAACATTATTGGGACCTGAGTTGGTACGTATGACTACAGAAAAGATCCAAATGATTCGACAACGTATACAAACGGCACATGATCGACAAAAGAGTTATGCAGATCTTCATCGAAAGGACGTGGAATTTAGTATTGGGGATCATGTATTGTTGCGAGTTGCTCTATGGAAGGGAGTTACAAGATTTGGAAAGAGAGAAAAGCTCAATTCACGATTTATTGGTCCATTTCAGATTCTTGACCGAGTAGGAAATGTGGCCTATAGACTCGCGTTACCTCCAAGCATGTCTCGTGTTCATAATATTTTTTACATATCTGTGCTTCGTAAATATGTAAAAGACCTAAACTACATTATTGAGTTAGAACCAGACGAGATAGTCGAAGACTTAACATACGAGGATGTACCTGTCAAAATCTTGGATAGGAAGGAGCATGTCCTACGCACAAAGGTCATACCACAAATCAAAATTTTTTGGAGGAACCATCCTATTGAGGAAATGACCTGGGAGTTGAAAACGAAAATGAAAGCGAGGTATCCTCACCTTTTCGAAACATCAGGTACGTACGTCAATTTCGAGGACGAAATTTCATAAGAAGGGGAGGTTACTTTTATGAATAAAATAGAATTTTCTATATTTATTATTTTAAAATAGTAAGGGTTGATTTGATTAATGTGATAAGTTATGGGTAAAATGCGCAAATATCTTAATTAAGCAAGTGGTTATAAAATATTCATTGTTGCCGGGGAATATTCTTTTGGTCGTGGAATATTCTTGCTGTCGGGGAATATTCGTACAACGGCGCAGCCTTGTGTGGGCCCCATAACGGAAAGCGATTGGATGAAGAAAACGACAAGTATAAGTTTTTTTAAATAACGGCGTAGTTGTTACCGTTAACACTGTTGAAATACTCGGTGGTTAAAAACACAGTAATACGCGGTGTTGCACAGTAGCACACGGTATTGCACCAATTATTGATTCTTACGTAAGAAGGCACTACTCAATAATTGTTACAGTAATTACTGTTCAATATTTTATTTTATTGATTCAATAATTGCTACGTTGATATTTTATATTATTGTTGTTTCAATAATTGTCACTGAACAGTATTTTTCATTATCAGATCAATAATTCATATTATTTGAATATTATTATTAGATAGCATTATTGGCAATGTCTAGAAAGTTCTGTCTAAGGAGAGATTTGATCACCTAATTGCGCGTCAGTAAGGAGAAATCTTTATTGGAAAGCCCCATCTTTCTTGGGAACGACCTGGTTGTCAGTATTGTGATTCTGTAATATTATCTGTGAATAACTAATTATTAATTTATATGATAGGAAAAATATTTATATTATGTGGATATAGATAGAGAAAATTTTTAATGTGATAATTGTTAAAAATTGATATTTTATATTTTTTGATAAAATAATTCATTTAAATATATTATTATACTAAAATAATATAATAATGGTGATATGTTTACAATGAATATGGGATATATGAATTAATGAGGAAGAGTATTTTTGTTACTAAAACTATTTAAAACATGTTTTTCATGTTTGTAGACCTCATTTCTTGACTGAAATTTGATTATAGCCCGTAAAGTCGTTCGTTTATGAATTTCGCTCAATTTCTGTTTGGAATTTGGAAAAACTTTAAAGTACAAAGTTGTAGAGAATTAAATTTCCTATAGAATGAACATAAGATTCGAATTTTTCTAATAAAATAGCTATTTATTATGAATTATTGAAGTTCTGGAATAATTGATTTTTTTGGAGTTTTAAATGAGTTTAATGAGAAAAACGTTTTTGTGGTTGTTGGAGACGTGTGGCTGATGTTTGGACTAAATAAGTGTGCGTATGAAGTTTAAGAAAAAATATATTATTATTTTATTAAATTTTCTGCTTTGGTGTTTTAAGCATTTTTCTATAAATAGGGTGCTTATGTTAGAATTGAAAATCACACCAGAAATTGAAGTTTTCTTTATCTATATTATCGAGTGTATTCTTGTAAGTATTTTGATACTTTGAGTGTTGCTATACGGTGCAAGTTCCTTCAGCACTATATCCAGTATTTCAGTCAGAAGTACTGTCTTTTTGAGGTAAGGGATGTTATTTTTTTTATAAATGGTATTATTTCTTTCAATATCATTATGCTGAAATATTAATAAGATTTTTTGTGTGAAATTCTTGTCTTTTACTTTCGGGGTTACTATTCACGTATACGACACTATTCACGTATACGACACTATTCACATAAAAATTAAATTTTTATTTTTTATCCAAGATATCTAGTATGGATACTAGCTTTGATTGTATCCATGTTTTGATCTTTATTCTTGAATTTTACTCCACTATGGTTATTTATGAAGTATTTTTGATCTTTGATTGTTTAACGTACGAATTCTTAATATTTGTCATTTTGTTTTACTAGATTCGTTTTTTTTAAAATATTTTTTCATCATCTTCAGTCCTAAATGATGATACAAATGAATATCTTTGGCCTGTAGTATAAAGATGAATGATTAACTGATGAATATCTTTGGCCCGTAGTGCAAAGATGAACATGTGTTTAGATGAACATGACCAACTGGTGATACAAATTAATATCTTTGGCCTGTAGTGCAAAGATGAATATTTGATTCAAGATGTATATTTATTGATGTTACATGGATAAAATATTAATGATGGACTTTTAAATCTTAGAAGATAGTAGAATTCATTATCTACTTAACTCTTCTAATGGATTGTTATTTTCGCTGCAGTTGTTGATCTAAAATTGATTGTCTGTTATATTCTATCAGATTTTTTCCTGTTGAGGACTAACGATAATTTGTTATAGATTATCTTAGTTATAATATTCTTTCCTGGGCTAGATGAGCTCATCCTTTTATTTTTTGTTCCAATTTTCTTCTCAGGAGGCGAGAATGTAGGGAGTACTAGTCGGGGTATGAAATGATGGTTCTAGAAAGTTATTTCGTAGTCCTCACCATTTTTGTAAAATAATGTATCAATAAATATAATGAGGACTTATTTGAATGTGGATATTGTTTAAAAGACAATACTTGTATTTAAACTCACAGTTTATGTATTGTCGTATTTTATACGACAATTATATTAATAAAGTTGTAGTTATTTCTGTACCATATTTTGACGACTCAAAATGGGTGATGTATACCTGTTTTGGGGGCGTCACAATAACTGGATACTTTCAAATTAAAATTCATAAAATATTATAAATTGAATAAATAATAATAAATTCTTCAATATGTTCAATGTGTTAAAATAATCAAAAGATAAATAGTAACCAACACGGTGAAATTTTGTTACTCACTAATACACATTTGGTTACCTCTAGAGGAAAGAGTCCAAAAAATCTAATATGAACAAATAAATAATGTTAAACTACTGATAATGGAATCAAAGACCAATCAGTAATATACAAATATATAAGCACTAGTAACCAAAATAAAATCAGCAGGTTTTCAAAACCAATTTAATCAACCTCCATATTGTTAAAAAGTACCTAGTAATCAAATCAGAATATAACAGTAACCAAACAAAGAAGCGGCGACGACTACAAACGAACTAAACGAAGCAGCGACGGATGGAAATTTAGAAACATAGTGGCGAAGCACTGAACGGGAGAAACAAGCAAAAGAATGTACCGACGACGAGTGTAGACGAGCGGGGACAAAGACGAAGCGGACAACGGCGGCAACAGGAGATCAACGCCGACAGGAACGAAATGAACGTCGACAAAAATTAAAAAGAGAATAAGAGAAATTTGGTTTTCAAGTTCCCAAATTAGAAAATAAGGGTTTCCAACTAAAGAAGTCTTTGGTTAAAAAAAGAGAGAAACGACAAATCGAAAAGGCATGCAATTCAAATTGTCACAGATTATGCAACCAACCGGGAATAGTTACCTTTGTGAACATGTTTCTGAGTTTTGGACAGAAAAAAAAAAGAATGAAAAATTTAAATTAGAACAAAAAACTTGAAAATTTATTTTGTGTTGTTTCTGAATTTTTAATAGAAAATAATATAAAATTAAAAAAAATATTGCATTTTTTAGTTTCAATGAAAAGAAAAGAAAAATATCACTTTTACAAATTTACCTTCTATTAATTATAACCATTGAACCATGAACAAAAATATGCAAGATAAATTTAATATAAGAAAAGGAATTCCATAATCAAATACAAATGTTCAAATAAATATTAAACAAAATCTACTTCTACAAAGTCAATATCATACCCTACCCAAAAATCATCAAACATAATATATATTGTTAATACTAACGGAAATTAATGATCAAATTTTCCATAAATTTAATCTCTTTCTTTTTTTACCCGCTGGTTTTTTCTCTCTTGAAATTGTTAGATTTCAATATTTTCGCATATGGGTGTTTTTTGCCCAAATTTGAAACTTAGCTGCTCGACCAATTATTTTGTTGCCAAACACATCAATTTATAATTGCAAAATTTACAAATTTGATGATGGATTTGGCCCTCGGAAATCCAGCAAAGAACAAAATGAACATGAAAGAAATTATGAATGACAAAGAAATCAAACTTAATTATGATTCCCTTGAGATAATCAACGTGCCAAATTTGTTTACGGCACTCGTTCGCGACAACAAAAAAAATTGTTCGTGCCAACTGCCAAGTAATCTCTTTTTCTTTATAGATACAAATAAATTGGAGACATAAGTTATAATTTAAAATTTATTATATTAAAGTTGAGAAAAATATGAGAATTATAAAAATATTATTTATTCCAAAAAAATTCGTCCAAATCAGACTAATTTTTATTAATTTTAATTTTTAGTTTATTAAAAAACTCAACAACATTTGAGAAGAAAACTTAAATTTTATATTTATTTTTTATTTATTTTCTTTTTTTATCATTTTAAAACTCAAAAGCTTTAAGCTTGTTAAGCTAGTTTATGAGTAATAACTAATAACTCGCAATCCATAAATTACATCATCATTATTCATCCTTCTCAGCAATCTCCAGATACAACAAAATCACCTGAAACTTGCTCCTCCGCTTTCTCTCTCCTCCATTTTTTTCTCTGTATATACTTGTTAACAGTTTACCTACATTTCTCTCTGTCTTTGTGCATATGAGATCATCAAAATGGGCATATGTTTTTCACGAAGATCAATAAAGAAGAAACCCTCAAAGCGCATATCGAACAATCAGTCTACTAGTACAGTAGCAGCAGGCGGCAATACGAGCAATCGGTGGAGTCGGATTCGATCCTCAAAGAAAGAGAGATTTGAGGACTCTGAACTTCACGAGCAAGCTCTTGCCGCTGCGGTTCTCTTAAAGCAGCACCAGCAGCAGCAAAATGGCGTCGGTTCTCTGCCTTTTGATCGTTCAACGTCTCTCAGGTATCCCAATAATTCCAACTCTAAAAGGCAGCAAGGTTTGCCTCGTAGTTCGAGCTCCAGGGCTCGCTCCCTCACTGATCCCCTGCTACACCCTCACCAGCTTGTTAATCAGGTTTAACTCCATTTTTTCTCCTCTCTACAGAATACAGTAATTGTTTATTGAGATGGTTTTGTTTGTTTAAGTAACTTTTGGTTGGTTTAATTCAGTTTTAGTATTTGGTTCGTAGTTTGAATCAATAGCGTCACTAATTGGCTACTTTGGAGTTTACTAGATTATGTATTTTAATTATGATGGGTTGCTAGTACGTGGGAAATGGGTATCATGGTTTAATGGGTTGTTCATAGCTTGAATTGAGCATTTGGATTTAGGCTGAACTTCCTAATTTGCATGTAAGCATAAGATTGTGAAATTTTCCCTAGAGCCAAAGGACCCAATTAGAGTTATGTCTTCCATATTACTAGATTACCTGAATGTTTTATAGTGCTTTGAAATTTCTGATAAATTTTACATACTCATGAGCTGTTAACATATTTTTACTTCCTCGAAGTTGCACACTTTCATTTTAAGATCAAACATTAACATCTGTCATTCTGCTTGTAATGTTCAATGCTAAATCTTTTTAATACAGTTTATTAACACCTCTCATTTCACTTATGGTTATACAACATTCAAAAGACTATTTTTTTTGCCAACACAACCCCTGTAAGCTCAATATTTATTTTCAGGCATAGTTTATCTGGTAAAACATGTTAGTGTTGGAAACTTGTAATCTTCTTCTATGCGCATTAGATGTTTTTTGTAGAACTGGAATCCTTCACAGTTGGTTACTTGAATGCATCTTGACCGCTGCAAGTCATGTCTCTTTAATTTCTGTCTAGTTTCTAACTGATCTGATTGACAGGATGTAAAGCTAGACGATATTGAGACCAACCATTTTGTGCTTGTTCATGGTGGTGGTTTTGGTGCCTGGTGTTGGTATAAAACTATAGCTCTTCTGGAAGAAGGTGGATTCAGAGTTACAGCTGTTGATTTAAGTGGTTCAGGGATTCATTCATTTGATACGAACAATATTACAAGTCTTTCGCAATATGTGAAACCACTCACTGATTTTCTTGGCAACCTCGCTGATGGGGAGAAGGTTAGATTCTTGTAATTTATTTTTTTGCTAATTCAGGGGTGGGGGTTGAACCCAGGACCTCTTGCTTTGCAAGAGGCCTGGGGTACCAACTGAGCCAAGGTCAGTTGGTAGTTAGATTATTGTATTTCCTTTTTTAGTCTATCATTTGTATCAATATAAGGTCTTGTGGCAAAAGAAAAACGAGATTTATTAGAACACAATTCTTAATTTTTTTGGTATTATTTTGCAACGCTGTATGAAGCCAGAAAGAAGGTCAACTGTGTGCCCCTTTTGGTATTTTCTTTAAGAATTTGAATTAAATATATACTAGTTGTTTTTATGGGATATTAGAATGGTTTACGCTGTTTCCTCCGGTCAAAGCAAAGTTGTTTTAGAAACAATTGAAAAATCTGAAACATCTTTGTGGTTCTTAAAAGTTATAGGACAATTAGTTAAATAAAATTGGTTTTCAGGGAGTAAGAATATTTTGTTTTTACTTTTTGATTCTCTGTTTTACGTGTTCCACTTAACAAAACCGAGTAACTGAAAACACTATGGTCACTCCCTTTTCTCAGTTAACAGTGATAGAATATAAATTTATTTAAGTTAGTTTTCATAATTATCTTTTAGATTGATTGACCATATCTTTTGTATAGTTGGCTCTCCTAATTTGTAGCAACTAATATCTTGTAATTGTAATTATCCTAGCCTAGAATTACGTTGATCATGGTTGTATATGAGGAACCTTGTTCAAGGCAATACACACAAACAGAATTCCTTTTACTTTCATGGTATCAAAGCCATAGAAAAGCAACCTCTCCTCCTTCCTTTTTCTCTTCCTCTTCCTCTTCCTTTTCTTCTTCTTCTTCATCGTCATCTCTTATTTTTCATCAATGGCTGAAAAGTTTCATCCCGCCACCACCATAACAAACATCAAAACAGCCATTTCCCTCATACTGGATTACGAGTCTACCAAATACACTAATTGGAAGACTTTATTCACAATCCATACTAAAGCCACGCTCACCTACGAGCACATCGTGCCACCACCGGTCGCTGATAATGCGACAACTCCGGCCTCTACAAAAACCGAGGCTACACTTCTGGCCGAAAAGGCTCATTGGGATCGCGTTGACAACATTGTTCGTCAATGGATTTATGGAACCATCTCCGAGGATCTCCTTAACACCATCATTGATCCCGACGACACGGCTGCTGATGCTTGGAACCGTTTGGCGGAATTGTTCCAGGATAATAAGATTTCTCGGGCCATCCAACTCGAGACAGAGTTCGCAATCACTAATTTGCGTGACTTTCCTGATGCACAGGCGTTCACTCGCCGCCTTAAGGTGCTGGCCGATCAGTTGGCCAACGTCGGCGCCAAGGTCTCTGACCAAAGAATGGTGCTGCGTCTTCTCACTGGCTTGACCGAGGCATATGACGGTTTTGTGACGGTGGTTCAGAACATGAAACCTCTACCGACGTTCGCTCAAGTACGGTCGATGTTGCTTCTGGATGAAACCACCAAGGCCGAACGAGCCAAGCTCGAATCAGGTTCGACCTCTGCTTTTTTCATGAATTCCAAAACTGATAATTTGAACAATAATGGACAGCAACAGGAGACGGGTCAAAACAGGTTTTCACACAATAAGGGTAGGAAGAATAATGGCAAAAATCGCGGTAGAAACAACCACCGCAACCATCAGACCCGCGGTGGCCGTGGTGGCAACAATTGCAACCAACAGCGGCCTCCACAGCAGCAGCAGGCCTGGAATTTCCCACCTTGGGCCGGGTGGGTCCCTCAGTTGTGGGCCACCCCACCGTGTCCTTATCCCACCGCACCTTGGGGTGTCCGTCCATCAATGGCGGCAAAGCAGCAGGGTGTCTTGGGTGCTCGCCCTTCTCAATCGTTCTACACCGCAACTCCGGCTCCAAGTGTTTATGCTCCAACTGACATTGATCAAGCCATGCACTCTCTCTTTGAACCAGCCAGACGAAAATTGGTATATGGGCACTGGAGCGACGTCTCACATGACCGCTAATCCAGGTACTCTTACGCCTTATTTTAATTTGAACAAAACTAATGGAATAATTGTTGGTAACGGTAGTATGATTTCAATTCGTGGTTATGGTAATACCTCCCTTACCAAATCAGATCCACCATTACACCTCAAAAATGTTTTACTTGCTCCTAACCTGATTAAAAACTTTATTTCGGTACGTAAATTTACGAACGATAATATGGTTTCCGTTGAATTTGACCCATTTGGATTTTCTGTGAAGGACCTACAGACGGGGAGCAAACTTCTGAGATGTGAGAGCACGGGAGAGCTCTACCCTTTCACCACAAAAAATCGGGCTATTTCATCTCCAGCACCTTCTGCTTTTACAATCCTTTCTCCTAGTATTTGGCACTCCCGTCTAGGTCATCCGGGAGATGTAATTTTTAGTAATCTTCGCAAAAACAATTTTATTAGTTGTAATAAAGCCCGTAACTTTCGTTGTTCATCTTGTCCCCTTGGGAAGTTTGTTAAATTGCCTTTTTATGATTCTTTATCTTTCACTACTATGCCTTTTGATATTGTTCATAGCGATTTATGGACGTCAATTCTTAGCTCATCCGGCCATCGTTATTATGCATTATTTCTTGATGATTATACTAATTTTTTGTGAACTTTTCTTTTGTCTCAAAAATCACAGGTTCACAACATTTTTCTTTCTTTTCGAGCATTCATAAAAACTCAATTTGAAAGAAAAATAAAATCATTTCAGTGTGATCATGGTCGTGAGTACAATAATGGCCCCTTTCATAAATTTTGTGAACAAAATGGCATGTTATTCCGTTTTTCTTGTCCTCACACTTCTCCTCAAAACGGAAAAGCAGAACGAAAAATAAAATCCATAAATAATATTGTCCGTACTCTGCTTGCCCATTCATCTATGCCTCCTTCCTTTTGGCATCACGCTCTACAAATGGCTACTTACCTTCTAAACATCATTCCCACAAAGGTTTTAGGCTACAAATTTCCTACACAAATTCTTTATCAAACGCATCCTTCCTATTCCCATCTTCGGGTTTTCGAGTGTTTATGCTTCCCACTCTTTCCATCCACCAAAATTTATAAACTTCAAGCCCGTTCAACTCCGTGTCTTTTTAGGCTATACAAGTGTTATGATTTGTCAGCTCGAAAAATTATCATTTCACGTCATGTGCATTTTGATGAAACTCAATTTCCATTTTCAACAATCCATACTCCAAATACTCATACATATGATTTTTTAGAGGATGGCTTGTCTCCATTGCAAATTCACAACTTGCATCAAAATGACACCCAAAACCAACACAATCAACTCCCTCAATCTCCTTCTCCGGCCCAGTCTCCTGTGCTCACAATGTCTCCTTTGCAGGCTGCTCTTTCCCCACAAAGAACCCCCTCTTCTCCAAGCCCAGTAGTCCCCCCTCTGCAGCCCACACCTCACTACCAACCATCAGCCCAGCGAATGACTACTCGTAGTCAACATGGAATCTTCATGCCAAACCGAAAATACCACCATGCCTTAAGTGCCGAAACTCCTAAAATCTCCCCTATCCCTCGAAACCTGGTGAGTGCACTTAATGACCCGAATTGGAAATCTGCTATGTTAGATGAATATAATGCTCTAATTAAAAATAAGACGTGAGACTTAGTACCTCGTCCATCTCATGTGAATATAATTCGGTCCATGTGGATTTTTCGTCATAAAAAGAAATCTGATGGTTCTTTTGAGAGGCATAAAGCCCGTCTTGTAGGTGATGGCCGGTCGCAACGAGAAGGGATTGCCTGTGAAGAGACATTTAGCTCGGTTGTAAAACCGGCAACTATTCGCACAGTTCTTAGCATTGCATTGTCCAAATCTTGGCCTATTCATCAGCTAGATGTTAAGAATGCATTTTTGCATGGGAACTTGAATGAGACTGTTTACATGCACCAACCTATGGGGTTTAAAGACACCACTCGTCCTGATCATGTTTGTCTGTTACGTAAATCTCTTTATGGTCTTAAACAAGCTCCCCGTGCCTGGTATCAACGATTTGCTGATTTTGTTGCCACTATTGGTTTTACTCATAGTAAATCAGATCACTCACTTTTCATTTATTGTCGTGGGATTGACATTGCATATATTTTATTGTATGTTGATGACATTATACTCACAGCTTCTTCAGATGCTCTTCGATGTTCTATTATCTCTCTGCTCAGTGCAGAATTTGCTATGAAAGATCTGGGTCAGTTGAGTTATTTTCTGGGTATTGCTATCACTCGTACCAAAAATGGCCTTTTTCTCTCCCAACAAAAATATGCCGAAGAGATATTAGAGAGGGCAGGAATGACTGCTTGCAAACCTTGCCCCACACTCGTCAACACTAAGGGGAAGCTAAGTACAAAATCGGGTGCCCCTTATGATAATCCTACGAAATATCGTCGATTGGCTGGTGCTTTGCAATATCTTACTTTCACACGGCCAGATATTTCTTATGCAGTCCAACAGGTCTGCCTATTTATGCATGCTCCGAAAATTGAACACATGGAGTCTTTGAAACGCATTCTTCGTTATGTACAAGGTACGATTGATTATGGTATGCACTTGTATCCGTCTTCGATTCACTCTATCTTGTCATATACAGATGCAGATTGGGGTGGCTGTCCTGATACTAGACGGTCCATCTCGGGTTATTGTGTGTTTCTCGGAGATAATCTCATTTCTTGGTCTTCTAAGTGACAACCTACAATATCCAAGTCTAGTGCCGAAGCTGAATATAGGGGTGTCGCTAACGTTGTCTCTGAGTCTTGTTGGATTAGGAATCTTCTTCTTGAACTTCATTGTCCTATCCAAAAGGCAACTTTGGTCTACTGTGATAATATTAGTGCAATATATTTATCCGGGAATCCAATTCAATATCAGCGCACTAAACATAATTGGACATCCACTTTGTTCGTGAAAAGGTACAAAAAGGAGAGGTGCGTGTCCTTCATGTCCCGTCTCGTTCTCAACTCGCAGATATTTTTACAAAAGGGCTTCCGCACGTATTATTTGATGATTTTCGAACCAGTCTCAGCGTCCGACCACCTCCCGCTAAGACTGTGGGGGTGTGATAGAATATAAATTTATGTAAGTTAATTTTCATAATTATCTTTTAGATTGATTGACCATATCTTTTGTATAGTTGACTCTCCTAATTTGTATCAACTAATATCTTGTAATTGTAATTATCCTAGCCTAGAATTACGTTGATCATGGTTGTATATGAGGAACCTTGTTCAAGGCAATACACACAAACAAAATTCCTTTTACTTTCAAACAAGTTTTGGAGAACTAGGTCTTAAAATAAGAAACAAGGGAATCATCTCTCAAATTCTTAAGTGTTCCAGGAAACAAGTTTTGGAGAGTTCATTTCTGATGCTTAATAAATAGAGGAGTTATTTACCACTATAGAACTTTTCGTAAGTTTGGAGAAAATAAGAGTCGCATAGCCAGACAGCTGAATGTTTGTTGTGGTCATACTTATCAACTGCATTGTTAAGCTTGGACATTTTTATGAAATCTCCCTTGTGTTTTGACATTTAGCTGCTAAACTGTTATATGAGTCACCTAATTAATTCATGTGAAATGCATTTTATGCTTAGAAGCTTTCCCGTCTTTTCTTGACTAGAGTCTTTGTCAAAACTGGAACAGTTTCTAGCTGTATAAGTCCAAAAGTTCAACATCCAAAGAAGTTCTCAACCAAGCACCCGTCTTCTATTTGTTTACCCCCTTTAGTTTTAGTTTTGAATACTATCAAAAGCCTACTCTTGCATCTTTTGTTTAAGTCCCTAGGTTATGGTTTATGATCAAACTGATCTTGTTTAGTTTCTATTGTTGCTGAGTTTTGCCTTGCCTCAAAAGAATCTTGTAATGTCATTCCCTTGTGCTCTAAAACTCCTTAACTTCGCCTGGAGAAAAAAGGTTCTATCTTGGGAAACCATATAGTAGGTGAAACCTGGCAGCCCGCCCGGAGTTTTATTGTAAAATGTTTTGGTAAGATTTAAGTTGGTCAGCTGTGCAAGTTTTCATGGGTTTGATTAGATACTCTACATTTATACATGCTTACTTATAATAAGTTTGCCAAGGAAATTTTGTTTGTAGATCATTGGTGCCTTTAAGTGCTGTTTAGGAGCTGAAACACTGCCTTAATCTAATATTCCCTTTCCATTCTGTAGCCCTAAAGGGTAATTCCATTCTTTCTTCTTGATTCCTGCAGGTAATTTTGATAGGACATGATTTTGGGGGTGCATGTGTATCATATGCAATGGAGTTATTTCCGTCTATAATTTCAAAAACTGTTTTTATTGCTGCAGCAATGTTGGTTAGCGAGCAAAGTACTCTTGATATGTTTTCCCAAAAGGTTTGATTGTCACTTCATAAGTAATTATATTATATGTTCTTAAGTTTGTTGTGAGTAAAAAAAAATTCACATTTTAGAAAATGGGTTGTACTTGGATTCTTTAACTCTTCACCCCTCCCCCCCACCCCCGCGTATCTGATGCAAAGAAACACATACACAATTGAGCTTTCTTGAATTGAATTTCAGAACTTATGGAATGAACAGTTAAATGAATTGCTTGCAAAGTTATTGTTGTGCTTGAACTCATTTTAGAGAGTTTACATAGAATCCCGATCATTTTCAGCCATTTTTCCTATAATCTTCACGTGTTTCTGCTAATAACTGCACTCTTTGTTGTTTACACATACATATAGTTCACTAGTTATAAACCAAAGTGGATATTCAAAAGGCTGCACTCTCTGTCTTATGGCCTGAATCTCAACATTTAAAATCCACAGCTTAGATTGATTAATTATTAGATGCTGACTTATACTGATGTATGAGGAACTTTTTTTAAAATTGACCCTAACCTGACTAAAGCCTGAAGCTATGAGTATTTTTTTCTTTGGTGATGTGCTTCAGTTACATGATAAAATTCTATGAATGAACACCCAGATATTCCATCTGATCATTAAAGGTTCAAGTTACAAGTGGGACTAAACCTTGGTAATGTACCTAAGTTTTAGGCATGGACTTTTCAACTTCTGAATTTTAGGGGCGCAATCAGATGTTGAACCATATTAAAATTTTGGGGTTTTCTGCAAATTCGAGAATGTTTTATAGCGAGTGACATACAATTAGTTGCAGCAGGACAATTCAAATGATTTGATGCGGCAGGCTCAGATATTCCGGTATGCAAATGGGAATAATCAACCTCCGACAGCTATTGATCTTGACAAGTCTCTTTTAGGGGACTTGTTATTCAATCAGAGTCCTGCAAAGGTATAATGTATCTTATTAAACTTATAGTACTAAATATTTTTTTAATACATGACAACCATTTAAAAGATAGACTATGTTATGCAAATTCAGTATCTTCATTGTTTTGACGTGGAAGCATGATTGTGAAATTTGTATATTCTTTCAATATTGGTGCTTAGAAGTGTAGGTTTCTAATACGTACACATACTCCGATACTCATACACATGTACATGTGCTTGACAATACTTCTGCATTACAAGGTTATTACGTTTAATGGTTTGATTATTCTAGAAATTTCCAGTAGGCTGGTGACGGGCACAAGTATGATATATATATATATATATATATATATATATATATTTATTTTTTTTTTTTTTATTATTTTTTTTTTTGTTTCCAATTTTCATACTTGTTGTCGTTGTAGTATTATGGAATCTAAATGATTGTTTGGTGTTTGAGAATGGGGATTTATTCTTAATTCTTAGGGTAGCTATTTGGTGTGATTTGGGGTAATTATATATCCAATAATGTTGCAGCAAAATATTTCAGACTCATAGTTGGGATCAAATATAAATGGGTAGTTGAAAACTTTTATTTTTATGATACAAAAGTAAGTTAGTAGCCCTTGCTGTTCATTTAAGCAGTCAATTAAAAACTATTGATAGTCTCCTATTGAATTTTTAGGGTGGTAATAAAGTGAAGTTATTTGTTCCTTCCTTTTTTCCATTTGTTTGTAATTTACCTTTTGTTTTCTTTGGGAAGGGGGCTACCGCTAAATGTGTTGTTTCCAAAGAAATTTAGAAAGAGCATTCCAGAACCTAAAGGAAAAGGAGTGTGCCCGAGGACACCCTTTAGAGTCCTCATTGCTTCTCCTTTTAGTTTGTTAACATTTCGTTGATCTTTATAAATCCTTGATCCATTAGGAATGCTGTTTACGAACCTTTGATGTCATTGTCTTTAAGGGTGGTTTAAGCATTGCTTGCATACACTTGTTCATTTTATGATTCCGTATTGGTTTTTCCAATTCCAGGATATTGCATTGGCATCTGTTTCAATGAGGCCGATCCCCTTTTCACCAATTTTGGAGAAGCTCTCTCTATCTGATGAGAAGTATGGTTCAGTCAGACGGTTTTACATAGAAACTCCAGAAGATAATGCAATACCCATCCTGCTACAGGAGAGTATGATAAAAAGAAGTCCGCCTGAACGGGTTTTCCGCCTTAAAGGAGCTGACCACTCACCCTTTTTCTCCAGGCCTCAAACTCTACACAAGCAACTAGTAGAGATTGCAAAGATCTTGTAAATAACTGTTTATTTTGTTGAAAATCTCTTTCTAGGAATTCTACTTGCATGATCCAATAACAGGCTCACAAAAGCTAACAAGAATTTTGTCTTGAAACATTCATTAGTATTGTTTATATTTTCCTAGATAGCATATTTGAGATGTTCTGTAGGAGTTTCAGTTTTTGTTTTAAATTATTGAGCTGTGTTTATATCCTTTTTGCTGAGATTAACTGTAGGATAGGGGAAACATGAGATAATTTTATCAAAACTATATTCATGGTCGCATGTTAAGTTATGTCTTCTAAAGTATATTGTCCGAGTTAAACAAGGTTTGTTTTATTAATGGCTAATATGCAAATACAGCCTATTGTCAAAATTCGTCCCGCCTATGTTGGTATGATATTTGCTGCTTGGAATTCCATTTGTACTCTCTAATATACTTGTACAATAGGAAGAAAACAACCTTTCATTTAATTTATGAGCTGCAATTTTTACCATAATCCTTTTACAACACAATGAATTATCATTGGTTTTGATGTCATCGTATGAATGGTAAATGAGTTCGAGTATAAATTTTAGAAATATTAAAATATGTAGAAATGTCAATTTCTTTTCTTTATTGTTAAAAATTCGATAAAATATTTGTAATTAACCGACGATACTTCAATACTTGTATAGCTGCTTCTAACTTTATTTTGATTGCAGTCAAGTCCTACGATAAGGATTTGTCTGCGAGTGTACAAGGATAAGAAAGGGGAAAACGGGAAAGAAATGGTCGTCTCACATGGCTCTACAATTTCCATTTTCTATAGCTGCGTTCTGACTTGATTTTAGTTGCAGTCAAATCCTCGATACAAATTTGTATTTGGATGTGTAAAGAAAAAGAAGGGGAAAAAAGAAATAGCCGAATCCCATGGCTCTGCAATTTGTGAAGAAACAAGCACCTACCTCTAAGCCCGAACCAAAAAAGTATCATTTGCATATAAAATTTAAGATTCCATCCTTTATTGATGATATTAAGATTATGACCTCAAGTTTAAACATGATAAAAAAAAATCCTTGAATTTTTAAATTTTGCAGATGTAATTCTTTTTGTAGAACAAAAAGATTATTTCATTACGAAATTTTGCAAATGTTATTCATTTTGGATAACAAAAAGATGATTTCATTAACCACTACAACCTCAGTGGTTTCTATCCTGTTAAAAGCTAGACAGGAAGCTTAGAATGTTAAATAAAAAAAAGGCCTATGTCTTGCACATTTGTGAGTCCCACAAGGTTGAGAACAATATGGTATTTGGGGGTGATAAATCAGTGATTTCTTTCAAGTATCAGACACCCTCGGTACCACCTGATGGCAAATGGGTTAAAGTTTTTTACGGGCAGAAAAAAATGCCTAGTAGAACTGAGTAACCAGACTTCTTGAAGGCAAAAGATATTATTTTCATAACAATAGAAGTAGAAGAACAAACCTACCATAATGTTCAAGTTGAACCAATGTCAACCAGGGAAACAACATTTCACTCCCGGCTAAAACAGTATTTAACACCATTCACTAATAAGCTACGATATCCCATATTTGAAAACACGTACAGGAATAAAATATTTGATAACTCCTGTAGGAATAGACCGACGTTGAAATTGATTACATAGGGAAAAAATCAAGTTGACTAAACACACTATGCACAAGCACTTCTAAGTTCCAAATCTCCCATTCTAACAAATACAGAAAAATAAAGACCAAGGTTTGTTAAATAACAATGAGGGAGACCATAGCATTCATCTGAATTAAATAACTCTACTCTTGTTGAATCAACTCATAGGAATAAACAGACATTGAAATTGATTAAAGAAAAAAAAATAAGACAACAGACAGTTGATAAAACACACTATGCACAAGCACCCTCCCACAGTCCCACTCTCTCGATAACGAAAAATAAAGTGCAAGGTTATCAAATAACAATGAGGAAGACCATAGCATTAATTAGAATTAATGAGCTTTACTTTTATTTCACTAACCAAAATGGATGGGCAACATGTCTACTAGACTGTTGAGTATGCAAATGTTAACAGCAAGGATCTAAAATTTGGATTAACTTTTTGGAAGGAAAAAAACTTAAAAGTTCAAAATTTTTGGAATCCAAATATTTTGGTTTGAACACTTTGAAGCGACCCAAATAAGCAGCAAACCACAAGTGAAACAGTGGTAAACATCCGATTCATGCATGCATTAATTCAAACTCACAATTAATTCAAAAAAGTCAACTTTCATAATTGTTTCAAATGATAACGATAATAAAACCCTAATTCTGACACAGAAAAGGAACAAACAGCGTCACAATTGTTTTTCAAAATCTCAACCTAAACTTTTAATATGAAGTGAATAAAACACCAGACAGTAAAAATGTGGATAATAAGTGCTGTATAAAGCCTCAAAATCCAAGCTTGGTGCGGCGCCAGTGCCTGCGCTTGGCATTGTACCTGTATATATACAAATTAAGGGAGAGAAAAAAAAATATATATATATGCATATAACTGATAAATTAGGGAAATTGAATGGGACTAAACACCTGATAGTGTTGTCGGTACGCATGCGGATCCAGTGAGGGATGGGGCGGTTCTGCCTCATCTTCTTCGCCAGCTTCTTTTTAATTATAAATGTCTTATGTGACGGCTGCAACAAATTCATACTCAATTTTCAATAACAGATGGAGAAAATTGGATCTAACAGTAAACGCCATCGATATACACATATACACATTCATAAAATTAAATACGTTCAAGTGTTTTTGTGTTTAAGAGAGTGATTGGATCACCATTTTCTGCTCTGCTTGAAAGCTTGGGGAGAATTGGTAGCTTCGCCGGGAAGATAAGCGGCGGAGTATGAAAATTGAAACCCTAACTACCATAAATGAAGTGGCTGTATTTATACTATGGCCCATGGACACTCGTTATTGGGTTTTGATGATCTCGGCCGTCCAATTTGTTCTGGGCCAACTTTCTATATTTCCTTTTATACGGTATATATCTATTTATATTAAAATGTTGTGATTTTTTAGAATTATGTCGTGTTTGATAAAATTAAACGTTAAGATATAGACAGTTTACATATTTGAATAATTTAGAGTATTTGGATATAATTGTATCGGAATGAAAAAAATATTATTTGATAATTAATTTTTTAAAGTGTCTTAATAACAATATTTTACCATATTACCATTAAACTCTTTACGGCTAATGTCATTGTGTTCAGAACTCTCACACTCTGTTTCTGAGTTTTAGACGAAAAATAAAATAATAGAAAATTTAAATTAGAATAGAAAATTTAAAGTTTTTCTTAGTGTTATTTATGAGTCTTTAATAGAAAATTTAAAAAAATTATTTTTTACGTTTTTGAGTTCCAATAAAAATAAAATAAACATATCACTTTTATAAATTTACTCTTCTATTAATTATAATCATTGGACCATGAATAAAACTATGCAAGATAAATTTAACCAAAGAAAAAAAATTCATAATCAAATACAAATATCCAAATAATTATTGGGTGTGAATCAAAGTTTAGAAAATACTACAAGTGACAAGAAAAAGGAAAAACAATTCTTAATTATTTGAATATCATTATCAGCAAACAAAATTATTTTGCTAAAAAACAAGATAACATTTATATATGATACTAATAACAAATGAACCCGCAAATTCAAGTTCAAACATATATATATATATATATATATATATATATATATATATATATATATATATATATATATATCGAGAGATTCAAAAGAAAGCGAATACCAAACCTTGGTATTGGGACGAGAATCAGAAAAGAGTTTTGCAATGGAGTGTTCAATAAGAGAAATTATAAAAGAATTTGAAGTTATTGCGGTATAACTGCTAGTGGTGAAAAAGTCGTTCGCGCCAAAAAGTTTAATTCTCTTTATCAACTTAGATTTATTAGATAAAAATAAATTTGAGACATGAGTTGTAATTTAAATTTTATTATATTAAAAATTGAGAATAATGTGCGAATTATAAAATTATTATTTATTTCAATTTATTTTTCGTTATAAAACTTTGATGGAAAAAGATGTCAAATTTTCTATTAAATTATTTTCTTTTCCATTTATTAAAAAAACTCATAAACATAATAGTTAAAAAGAAAATTTAAATTTTTTGTCCATTTTTTTTTTCTTTTCGTTTTAAAACTCTAGAAACAGAGTGTCAAGTTCCAACATTTGCTCAGTGTTCCCCAGACCTTTTATTTTTTATCTCGTTTCATCACCTTCGATATCATTCTAAAAATCACTTCAAAATCCCTAAAAATTCATAGTTTCTTTGTTTCAAAGAGGCACCATTTCTTTCTACTTTTCGGGGTATTTCTTTTTCGAAACTATATTTGTTTCAAATGGCATTTCGTTTCCGAAACTATATTTGGAATAGCAAATATCCAATCATTCCCACCTGAAAACCTCCAAGGAAGAAAAACCAAATCTTCGCAAAGCATCAATTTTTGTTTTTGTTTTTGTTTATGGAAACAGAAATTGATTGGGACAAGTAAGTACCCTGATCCATAGCTGATGACTATAATTACTATTCTTTTGCTTAAACCTTTTCAGCTCAATTTCGTATTTTTTTGTTATTGACATATACGGTAAATTGTACGGTTAAAGAAAACCCAATCGGAAGGCGAAGAGTAAAAAAACCCAATTATGACAGCCAGGGATGTTGCGGGAGAGGTTTCGGGGGTGGAGCTGGTGCTGGTGCAGGAGCAGGAGCAACGACGGTTGGGGGAAGAAAGTGGGAAGAGGATTTTTGTAATATTGAAGAGATAGTTTTTGTTCAAAAAAATATTTAATATGGTGCAGACCTATCTCTGAATAATTTAAATTTAATTTTATATCTTATCGATTAACAGATAATTTTTTTTTTGTCAAATAAGTTTGCGTAAAAATTAAAAATTAATATGAAATTATTTTAATTATAAAAACTATACCATTTTTAACTAATTAAAATCTTACTGATCAAAATAATTGATAAAAAGTTTAAATTTTAAGCAAGATTGTATTTATTTTAAAAATATATTTCTAATTATAAAAGAAAGTAATATTATACTTAACAAAAAAGAAAGAAAGTAATATTACATGAGATTGACTTTATTATTTTATTAGTATGTTTTTTTGGGACCCCGACTAAGACAAGCAAACAATTCGAGTTTGATTCGTTTGAAAATTTCTAACTGATCGAACTCGATTTGAGTTTGTGTTAGACTTGATAGTTTAATGAGTCTCAACCAAATTTTATTTTATACTCAAATAAATTTTGTGAACCAAATATGAGCGACTCGGTCACTTTTACTCCCGACCCCTCAAACACATTATTATTATTATGTGGTTGTAAAATTTTATTCCAACCAAAAATAAACACAATTGAAGAAACTTGGTTGTTAAAAATAAAATACAATAAAAAATATGAAAACATTTGTCTAAAATTTTTTAGTCATAGAAAAGAAAAGGAAATTAAAGAAGAGGAGAGGTGAAAATATTTTATTTTATTCTCTAGCTTTTTTCTGTAACAAATTTTTTTTTGACTCAAAATACACTCACTTTCTTTTATTTTATTCTCTATTTAAAATTCAAATATCATTTTTTAACTTTATTTTCTCATCTGTATTAAAAAACTAAAAAACACAGTTTTTTTTTTGTTTTCATTCATTTTATTTTCTCTCTCCAAATTAAAATTCAAGAAAGAGGTAAAAGAAGGTTTGGGTGAAGTAATGGATTTTGCATTAGTACCCTTGGCTTTTATAACATGACTCTCCAGTCGATCGTCAAGTAAAGGTTTTTCTCTGTTTTACTCTCGGAAAACTGTGTTGCGCTACAAGCTAGGGTTTGCAGTTCGCAAAGATGACTACAGTGGTGCCAACTTCCGAGGAAGATCCCACTCTCTCCGTCGTTCGTTTTACCGCCAAGATTTCCTGGGCCGATGCTGGTCCCGAGGTTCGAATCAGTTTGAGCCTCTTATTCTTTCTCTGCGTCAATCACTTGTATATAATCCTTGGGATTGAATATAATTTTGATATTTGTATTTTGTTCTTTCTGTTAGATTTGTCTTTGTGAAGTTCAGGATAATGCAATTGCGAATTCACCCCTATACTTTTAGTTTGTGGATTGTAATGGATTTTTCCCAATTAATCTTCTTTGCAAATTGGAGATGTATCCGTTCATTGTGATGAAATTTTAGAATTGATTGCCAGGTAGCTGAGGCTCAAGTTAGTAGGTTGTGCTTGGAGGCCCAGGAATGCATGATAACTGGCAGATGGTTGGATTTGGCGTCCCTAATGCTTACTTCTGCTGATTTAATATTTTCTAAAGCCTCTGAAAAAGGTTAAATTTACACTACTTAATCATAAATGTATCACATTATTAATCATTTTGGAGTATGTTCTTTGTTTTTGTGTACAATTACTTTTATGTTAATCATGCCATAGCCTATAGGACTCAGCAGTTCCTAAAGCCCAATATGTTGTTCTTTACAGGTTGTTGCTTTCTCCAATACCTTTTTAAAAATTAGAGATACGAGTTAAGCTGTTTGTTGATTTTTATCCAGATCTTGAATGTGTCTTCACTGTCATTTGCAATCTTGTTAAGAAGTCTGACAGTCTTGATGAAGCACTGGAGATGGCTAAGCTAATATCCACTAAAATCACCCAGCAGCCACATGATAAGCCTGCACTGCGTTTGAAAATGTAATTGGTTTGATAGTGATCATTTGAGCTCGTAGATTTTTGCGGCCTTATCTCATTTAATTTTCTTTCTTTTCCCCTTTTCTTCCAGCATGTTCAATCTGTACAACTTATCGGAGAATCCATACAGCCGTTTCTTTGTCTATATGAAGGCCCTTGATTTGGCAGTCCATGGAAAGGTCATCGAACTTATTATTCCCTCTTTCAAGAAACTGGATGATTTCTTGAAGGAATGGAATCTTGGAGTTCAGGATCAGAGACATCTCTTTCTCTCTGCCTCTAATATTTTGAAGGAATGTAAAAGGTATAACTGAAAGGGACACCTTTGTCAAAATATGTATTTACCAATCAGTATCTATGTTTGCATTATTGCCATTTTATATTCCTTGATTCATGTAGTAATTCTATGCGTTTCCTTGCCCCCCCCCCCCCCCCCCCCAAAAAAAAATCCATTTTTAATGGGAATCCAGCTCAGCTAAGGACTCTTTCAAATTTCTTACCAAGTATCTAGCAACCTTTTCTGGTGAGGATGCACATTCAATGGGTGAAGCTGAGGAAGCAGCTGTACGATCTATAATTGAATTTGTGAAGACACCAGACATGTTTCAGGTATCATATTTTTGTTGCATTGAAAGATCAGTGGTGACTGTTTGGATGGAGCAATCTTTTATGAAATAGGAATCCATTAATGAGGATTCGAGATTTATTGGTTATTTGCAAGTAACAGTAATAGATAAAAAAGGCAAATTGAGCATTTTATTATCAAGGTGATTGTGACAACCTAAATTTCTTAAGATTTACAAACATTCAGTACAACCCATGCCTATAGCCTATAGTAGTGTTTCTTTGAGGTTAACCCTGTGAGAAATGTGCAGTAGTTGGTATATGAGCTTTTTGCTTATTTTTGGAAGTTACCTATCCTAGAACCCCTCACCAAAGCTCTGTCTAACTTTTCTCTGAAATGGGGAAGGCACACAATTTACTTTTACATAAGAAATCCATTATATATTAAAAAATTGAGATCTTTATTGAAAGAATAATACCTTAGAATAGGAATGATATTAGCATTGTCCATATATACGATAAAGAGTAACTGTTGAAATGGAGAGGTAAATCCCCAACCCAGGTCACAAACATATTTTACGGGGAGAAAGGTTGTATGGTGAAAGCTATAATGCAACTTGGAGAGAACTAAGTCTTTCCAACCTAGAGTAGGGATTGAAATCTTAGAAATGGGGAATGCACACACTTTATGCTTATATAAAAATACATCAAATATATATCTTTATCGAAAGAATAATACAAAAGCTGGGGAAGGATATATTAAATTGTCCATATATACAATAAGGAGTAAATATTGATGATTCTTCAATTTTTATATTTATGCTGATTCAGTCCATAAAAAATCTTGTAAAATTTAAAACATAGTATGAAATAGCAGTTCCATGTGGTCCTCTGACTTCAGAGTTTAGTTTTGTTGATATGCATCAATTCACGATAGCTTTGTTTCTGATTTCTTTGAGCTCTTCCACTGGAAGTGGATGGCTGCATCACTCGACAACTTTTATTGGCTAAATATGGTGGGATTCTAGGCATTATATATATTTTTTGTTTCGTCCACGTCACTATGTGCATGGCTATTGATTAGTGAGCCACGGTTCTAGAATTGTCACTAGCAGTTTTTTTTTTTCTGTTAGTGTGGTCTTGCTGTTTCTTGAACGCCCTCTAAGCCTAAATTATACTCTATTATTGATGTTTAGTTTTAATAATCTTTCGTGTATACTCACTTGACAGTGTGATTTACTTAATATGCCTGCTGTGGCACAATTGGAGAAGGATGCTAAATATGAGTTGGCATATCAGCTTTTGAAGATCTTTCTGAGTCAGAAGCTGGACGCTTACTTGGAATTTCATTCTGCAAATTCTTCTTGGTTGAAGAGCTATGGTAACTATTCGTTATTGTGCCAATAAAGTTTTTTAGGTTATTTAATTCTGCAAGTTCTCATTAGTTTATTTGATTTGTTGCTTACTTGCCTTCAATATGCTTCTGAAATGGTGCAGGTCTTGTTCATGAAGAATGTATAGCAAAGATGAGGTTGATGTCATTGGTTGATCTTGGTGCTAATGAATCTGGCCACATTCCCTATGACCTAATCATGGACACTCTTCAGGTAATCTACTTTCTCTTCTTATTGCTCTTATGGGCAACTTTTGGCTTCTCTTGTAAATCATATTCTTTACAGATCAGTGAAGACGAGGTAGAATTATGGGCTGTTAAGGCAGTTACGGCAAAGCTAATAGACTGTAAGCTTGATCAGATGAATCAAATCATCATTGTGAGGTGCGTATCACTCTCTCTCCTATCTTTCCCTCCCCTCCATAGTGGAAACCAAGATGTGCTTTCGTTTTTCTTGAGTCCATTGTTGACCATTGTTATTATACTATTTGTAGTCACTGCACTGACCGCGTGTTTGGGCCGCATCAATGGCAGTCCCTCCGAACAAAGCTAGCAACATGGAGGGTAAATAATATCTGTTCCACTACATCAGTTTTATATGCTTTTGCCTCATTTTCCTGTTATTATGTGTGCGCAATCTGGGCATAGTTACCAACAAAACATAGTAATAATGTTAAAATTTCTTGATTAAATCATATTAGAGTTAAACTTGCTCAATTTGTTGGTCTATTATGTGGTCAATTTGATTGCTCAATTCTTATGGTAACACATCCACTACATTGACACTTGGCAAAATGGGATAAAATACTTTAAAATTCAAGTTTAAAACTAATAAAATGAGAAAACTTAAATAGAAAATAAAAATTTATGCATAACTAAAAGTCATCCTAAAATTTTTAGAACATGCATATAGTGCAAGTTGAGTTTATAGTTTTATTTTAGTTATTTATTTTCTCCTTGCCCTTTTACTTTTACTCTCATATATGTGATTTATTTTCGGCCTACCCCCAACTATAGTTCAGGATAAAGGCATTGTTGAGTTGGGGTTGAGCATATAGCGTTAGTTGGCATACAACGGGTTTATAATCTTTCAAAGTTACAAGTCTGTAAAAAGAAAAGTAAAAAAGAATGGCAACTATTCAAACTAGAAATAATCCTCTGAATCCACGTGCAAATTACTTCATACTTGTAGTAAAAGTAGTGGGAATAGCTTTAGTAAATAGCAGTGTGGTACCACCAATATCAATTACTGCGTGTTCCAAAATTAGAGATGTTTTCCTTTTCAATCTGTTCTAATAATAAAGTTGCACTTCTATTTGGGATTATAAAGTGACATGATATTTTTAATTTGTCATTTTACCTTTTTTTTATTATCTTTTTATAATCACTACTAAATTCTTAGCTAATATTAAGATTATATTGGGAACATAAATCTTTAAAAGTAGTCGGTTTGGTAATGTATCTCTAATTTTGGAATAGAGGGAGTATGATGAAAGTCTAGTAATCCCCTTTTCCATATGCCCCTTTTAATAGAAGAGGTTCATTGCTTTAAAACCCTGGTGTATCCTTTAAACTTTTGGTTCCGCAATTGGCGGCGTCTTTGATATGAAACATTACATGATTGACCGGATAGATGATATAACTTCTTATGGTTGACGGATAAATGAAAACATGTCGTGTCTGACTATAAAGATATGTTGCATCATTTTGCTTTCCGACTATAAAGATATGTTGCACCATTTTGCTTCCAACTAGTTTTGTATTTTGAGTTTTTTCTTTCCATCGGTTTTTGCTTTTAGGGTAACATTGCAAATGTAATCAAAACCATTCAAGCTAACAAGGTAACGGAAGATGGCAACCAGGCAGCGAAGGGCTTGATGATACATTAAAATCAATCATCCTCACAAAATAGATCAGATACTGGAGGCCATACAGTAGTATTTTTTTGAAGGTTGGGATTTAATTTGTTTACTTCTGAAATTTTGACGGAAACAAGAAATTTTGTATTGTATTTGTTTTCTAACCCGCCCAGAATTTATTGTAAAATGTCGAGTATATCCAGCACAGCATCATTTTACTTTCATGTTTGTTTGTCATTCCTGTCAGTGTTCCATACTATTTTGGTTCTGTTTCCTTTATGTTTTCCTCCTCTGTTTTCCTTTTAACAAGGGGACAAATAGTTGATAGTTTTAGCCCAATGATTGACACTAATGATACATTTTTTAGATGCATGAAGGCTGCTCCTTTTTTTAGCAACAAGAATTTCATTTCATCAAATATCGATTGCAAGAAAATAAGATGATAAAAGCGAAGATAAATGAAAGAAAGTACAACTTTATGCACTAGATATGAATAATGAAGTTCAAGTCTGATAAAAATTAATAGGGAAAGTAATATATCTAGGTAGCTACTACGCCAATTCCTTTAACCGAAAAGAGGGTCTCTACATAGGGAGTGAAATCTGGAACAAAATCTGGAAAACCTGAAATATTGCGGAATCTTCTGTCACGAGGGCTGTACAAGGTGTTTTTCCAGGTTATCGGACCTAGCCCTAATAACGACTCGCCAGTAGTAAAGATGATTTCCTCCTCCTTGTATCCACCGTTAATTGGCCAAAATCCAATCGGCACTCCAATGTCAACTGACAAGCTGGGTATCTTAACAACTGAATGTTTAGTCCAAGTCCAAGACGACCCCATAACCTTTACCCAAATTTGTATGCATTCCCCCCCAATCAAACGTTTTTTATTTGGATATACAAACATTGCCAGCTGAGATTGGTTTAGAACTGCAAGAGATCTCTTTAATGTAAATCCACGATTGCAGGGCACCCCTCTAAAACAAAATTTCTCCTCGCTCGTATCAAATGAAACCAAAATCCATTCCTTATCCGGATCGTATCTGTGTGTAGCTGCCAACCAATGCAACTTCCCGTCCACCATTATACACCCAGCCTCACTGAAACTAATTGCAACTTCTGCATATAAAATTCTTCTCTTCCAAGAATTCTTGGCCAGCGTAAAAGTGTCAGCACAGATGCTTCTGTTGCTTCTGTTGTGCCATACATTCACCAACTTGTAATCACCGATGCTGCCAACATACGTAAATTTAACGCCCAAACAAGTTAAAACTTCATAAGAAAAGGTAAAACAACAACAGCCACCAACAAGATCGCGGATGCTTGGTGGCGGCAGAAGAAATCTAGACTCTTTGGTAGCAGGGTTCCATAAAACAAAAGAACTATCGTAATGTCCACATTTAATACAGACTAAACCATTAGATGAACCTACAATAGTTATGTTTTCTGTGTAAGAAGGCCGGAACGGTAGATACAGACGATCGTAATGTTGTTCGTCGGTACTAATTTGACTTGGGAAAGCATAGATAAATCGGTGTGTTTCAAATCCGGGTAAAAAATCCCATAAATAAACTCTACAAGGACAAACCAGCAACTTATTGGTATTTGCTTTGCAAGAGTAGTTAACGAAGTGCATGTTGATAAAAGTAGGTGACACCACTAGAGTTCGCCATGCTTTGCATACGCACTTAAACCGGCGAAGAGACTCGACAGGAAGCCTTGACAGAATATTTAACATCAAATCTCCAGGTAAATCACAGCTTATGGTTTCCGCAATGTTCTCTCCTCTCAGTAAGAATACTTCTTCTTCTTCTTCTTTTCCTTCTCTTCCAATCAAACAATCGGGTATTCTTCTTATGGTTTGAAGAATATTACCCATCTTAATTAACCGATCTCTAAACAAAAGACTCGATCAATCGTCTCCTGGCTCTATTTCAAAAGACACGAACGCGATGATGCTTAACTACAATCTTAGTTTAACATATATATATATATATATATATATATATATATATATATATATATATATATATATATATATGGGTAGATTTCCTTTTCCTACTTGGGTTCCTTTTAACAGTTATTATACATACACACGTAGATTTCCTTTTCCTACTTGGGTTCCTTTTAACAGTTATTAAGCTTTTGTACTAAATTTAATTTTTATTTTACCCTCTCCAAAACAATCTTTAAATATTTGCCAAAAAAAAAAAAACAAACCCGGCAGTACTCGTATTATAGCAGAAAAAGTCAAATGTGTAGTATAATTTTTATTAGTTCATCCGGTTATCAAATATGCACCATCAAATTTTAGTAAATAGTCAAGAGAAAAATTGACAACGAAACCTTCAAATTCGTGAGGAAGAGACTGAGAATAAACTTCCAAATTTGTTCGTGAAGAGAGAATAGGGGCAAGAAGAATCAACTATTACTCTCGACATGGTTGTATATCCTTTATAGAACCTAAACGAATAAATAAGTGTATGCTATCACTTGTTTACATAAAATAAATCGAGACTTAAAAAACATATCTTTCAAGCGTATTTGTACGGAAAAAATCTCGTGTACTTTCACGTACTATAACTTAGTGATGTTTCTGAACTACAATCCATATGAGATGAGAACGGAACTCGATTTTACGGTTCAAAATAATTACGAATTCATTTAGTATATTAGGAGCTCCATGATTTGACAACATGTGTCTCTCTATGAGAATTATGAAACTGACATGAATTATAATTATAATCACAAAAGCGTGTGTATTTATGGATTAAGTGGTTAAACCATTTCTCTATTTTCTCTCTAACATTAACGTTTAAAATATTAATTAAAAGTAAATTGACCAAGTCTGTTGGATAGTTTGACCAACAATCAAATGGGTTGGACCATTTATGAGCGTCCCATGACGTAATCATCACATCTACCAAAAACAGTTAAAACCAAAACTCGTAAATCTTTAATTGTCAGACTGTGATAAATATATTATATATATAGAGCTAGTCAATAAAGGAGGAACTGTAAAAAGGAAATACTAAGCTAGATATTTACTTTAGAAAAGGATTTATAACCATTTTTTACCCTTGATAAAAACTGATTAAAAAATAAAACTAAAAGTCAAGTCTTAATGCATCATGCTTGCACGCAATCTATAATCACTTGGTCTAAAGACCAATACTAAAGAGTAAAATCTAATTTGTTTACATATAATACGTGACAAACGCAGCAAGTAGGGAAGGACACCCGGGTCAAATTTTAAATTCGAAATAAATTTTGGATCAAATTCTAAGTCCGAATTAAATCAAATCCAATCCATTCAAAAAAGACTTTTAACTACTAGTTCGATAGTATCTTTTTATACAAAATTTTCTCATATCTTTCAATATACAGTTTACATCTTGTTTAGACTTCAGAGTCTTTTGTCAGTAATTCAACATGTTAATCTTACTATTCTCGACATTTTTTCCTTATCCTTGGTTTGGGAGAGGATAGTTACTATTTTGTATACTACTTGAGGGATGTTTGGCCGTGTGGCTATGCTCAGTCACTCGGTCAAGCCAACAATCTTTGTAAATCAAGTCGATTGTGGTATAGTGGTGAGCATTCCCGCCTGTCACGCGGGCGGGGAAGTCAGAGCTCAATTCCAAAGTCCAGCAGTACAATTGTTTCACTGGAAAATAACCCGTAATGATTTTAAACAAGAAAGAAAAAGAAGACTTGTCAGAATTCAGATTTACCACCTAGAGCCTTCCTGAAAGCCTCCTACATATGCATATTGGTTAGTGGTAATCGTAGATCAGTGTCTCCACTCAACATGTACAATGCCAACTTATGCAAGTATACTTGTCCAATGCTATATTACTCATTTCAGCTTTAGACTAAATCTATTACATAAACAATAGGTGAATTAAATCCAGCTAAAAAGAATGATGGATGATTCCAGTAATCTTTCATCAGATCGGTCGCTCACCAAGTTCTAGTCCTCACGACATTGATCCCTTGAGAAAATAAAAGACTGCAATGTCACCAATATTGAGTGCGCATTCTACTGATACAGGCATCTTTAATATCCTAACTAAGTTCTAGTCATCACGACATTGGTCCCTTGAGAAAATAAATGACTGCAATGCCACCAATACTGTTTCTATATATGAAGTGCACGGGGAAAAATTCCTGTACGTACTGATACAGGCATATTGAATATCCTATTCAAATTTTCAGCTACTGACCAAATAAGTCAATTCATGAGCACAAGGAATGGCATGGCTGTTCGTTGATGATGAATTCATTAATCTTTTGCACATGAGCGTTCTGCACATATAGAATGAACAAAAACTTCAGATAAAAACGGATTTTTTTTTTGGCGGTTGCAAAAACGTGCATCAACAATAGAGCAAAGCTTTATAATTGCCCTACTTGCAAACTGCTAACATACAGATACAAGTCTCAGAACTGCACAAGTAAACAAGAACAAACAGATGCAAGTAAACAGACAGGTAGCCAGGGGGAAGGGAAACTACAATCATGTAAGAACAACAACTACAATCATGTTAGAAGAATAAAGGTCTCCACATTGACTAATAAGTCTCAAAAAGTCTTTACTTTTCAATTAAGAATAACTAAATTACAAGGTGAACTTCATGGCATACTACAAACTATTTTAGTACCACAAGCTCTATTCAGCAAACCAGGGTGCCCTCCAAGCTGAATTTATTATGTTGTTGTCAATGCATCACTTAATGGTATACTACTAAACTAATTGAGTTCCCCTAGCTGTTTTCAGCCAATCCAGACCCCCACTTCCTAATAAGCATTTCCAAATGGCTGAATTTATTATGTTGTCAATGCATGCCTGTGATGTCTGTATGCGTTCATGTATTCAGTATATTTAGGGGGGGGGGGTACACTGCATGCGTTTCTCTCTCTTGGGTAATTGAACTTAAAATTAAAACTTAAGGGCACATATCAATGGTCCAAACAAATATAATTTCGAATAAATCTTGCAGAATGAAGTTCAGACATAACAAAGACGGGTTGAAAAGGATTCCTCACAAAATTAAAGTTACTAGAAAGAGTTCACTAATAGCAAGAAGATTACCACGAGTTGAACCATATAAACACATTAAAACTTACATACTCCAAAATATTTAATATTGAAGAATTCTTGCGGAATGAAGTTCACACATAACTAAGACGGGATGAAAAGGACTCCTCATATTAATTATAGTTACAAGAAAGAACTCATCAATAGCGTGAAAAGATACCACGAGTGACCCATATAGACAAATTCAGGCTACCATATAAAATCGGGAGTCACTTAATATACTAAACTATGGAACTGCATAACTATAAATGTCAACGACTCAACAATCACTTACAAATTACTAGGAAGCACAAAAATTGGGTTTATTGTTTTCTATTAAAGAAAAAATCTCTAGAGTACTACCAAAAAGATTTCTATTGAAATCACAATTCTAAATAACTATGATCGGTCCAGCTAGTCATAGGTTCAACCTGGACCTATCTGAAACCTAGCTTGAGCTTCAGCTGGGTTGGGTCAAGATTTCCAAGAGCTTTGCATTATATTGGGCTCAAGGTCCTCCGCGATTGGAGTTTTCAGGCTTATGTTGAGGTCTCAGGCTGGCTGAGAGAACCGAAATCCAAGTAATATGTGTGCAATTATATTATATGCACAATCTAAAAAGTAAAATTAAAAAAACCACTCGTGATTTACTCAAATTTTCGAGACACCACTTGTGGTCCGGAAACTTCACCACTCATGGTTTCATACACATTTGTTTTCACAACGGCACCTATTAACGATTTTAGACCAACACCGTTAGTTTTTTTGGTTAAAGACTATTTTGACCTTCATATTTTATTTCTCCTAAATAGTTTTATCTTCATCTTTTTCTTCTTCAGCATCTCAAATCCAAAATAATATAAAATTATTAAATGCATTATACATGTACAAATCAAAACCAATGCAACTCTTTCCGCCCCCACCAATCAAAACCTATTTAATTCTGGCAAGTTCATTCCATACACAATGACCTATGGTTGGAAGGGTCAGGTGGCTTGAATTTGAACAGAGGTTATCACAACTCAGACATTGATGAATAAAATGATGGGTTATAAGAGAAGGCAAGTCTCAGGAGCAAAAAAAGAAAGAACAACTTCTCACAAGGCATCATACATTAGTCCTGAGCTAATCTAGCAAGTAAAAATGTGGAAAGTAAAGGCATGAGAAAGAGTCCCTACTTAAAAATTCATAGGCCAGTATCATTGACGTTCCCCATGCTGACATGCTGAAAAACCTTGGACCTAGTCCTCTATAAAATCCTTGCCAACCATCGTCCGCAATCAATTGTCTAACCACTTGTTTTGCAGTGGGTCTCTTTTCATGCCCCATCACCTACAATGTGAAAACAACAAATAAAACAAAATGAACATCAGAATTATGCAGTTGTGTAGAATAAAAATCAGAAACCTGTAAATTTTTTAGTTTCGGAAAAGAAATGACACTCCAATCTGTCGGCCTTAGAAATATTTATCCTCCATTTTGACAGGAGGCAGATATCTGCAAATAGTTAGCAAGACACTGGTCACACTATTGTGAGAATACAGGGGATCCGTAAACGAGTTTCTAAAAGTGAAAGTGCACAAACTAGAGTTTCAACTTTCAACCATGCCACTGAAACACTTTCATATAAGATTCCACTGCTTTGAAGAGAGAGACGACTGGAAAAGGAGACTAATGGAATGCTAGGATATTTACAAAGTATAATAATCACATAAGTAAATCTAGAACACTATATTAGAAACCCTAATTTATAAAAGAAGAATCTAAGGAATGCCTTAGCCAAATGAGTGTCTTGTGGGTGTCAAGTAAGCGATGACAGGCCGTAATCTTGCTGAAAATGTTTTTGTTGTGACATTATGCTTAAAAACAAAGCACTAGAAAGTACATGAAAAGAATAATGTTTGATAACAATTAAGCAGACCTGCAAGCGAGTCTTAATGGTATCCAATGGAGTTGTGATGCAGGATGCTGCAGCACCAGCAAAAATCCCTCCAGCACCTTGAACTAACATTATTGACAACTGGCTGGGAGGGGCTTCATCACTCTCAGTGCCATGACCTAAAAACCTGCCCAAAACAAATTAGACAGAAGATTGAAGAAATCATAAGAAGCACAAATTAAAGTACCACAACTGTCAATGAAACATGAACCCTGCACCCCTATTAATCATCCTCATCCTGTTATGACGCATCACTAAAGGAAACACCACCACCAACTTCTCTAACTATATCTACCAAGTATGCTTATGAGGCTTCATGGGAAATTTTGCAAAGCTCAGGTCAATAGACTTTCTTTGGAGACCCGAGCTTGGGACATGGCATCCATTGAGGATAGCTGTAACTGAAATAATGACCTAATATATTCGAATTACAACTGCAAGCCTTAAAATCTGATTAATGTTCTCATTACAGAAATTACTCCTTTGGTCCCACACCATGGTTCAAAGTCGCCGTAGCGGCCTATGTTACAGAAGGTGAACAGTTTGGGAAATACACACCGTTAACTAGTTAGGAGCTTCAAAAAAATAGTTTGAAAAATATGAAAAAAATACTAAGTAATAAGAATAACAAGATGGATCACAAAACCACTATCTAGTGCACATAACATTGTCCAAATGATAAAAACAAATATCTCACAAATATTGCAGATATGTTTAATTAATTTTACATTTTAATAAAGTTAGTATTAATGTTGTCTTAGCCTAAATAGGTTACTACACATGTTCTGTATAATTTAAGTACAATTTAACTTAACCAAGTATATTTGAAGTGTATCTTTTCTCAAAAAAAATTCAAGTTGTACTTAACTAGGTAATATATAGGTACAATTTAATTATAATGCAAGTACAATTTAATTTAACTAATTATATATTAAGTACATTTTTTTGTATCTTTTTACGTTATACTTTACTAAGTGTTACATAGGCACAATTTAACTTAACTAAATATATTTTAAGTACAATATTTTTTCATTTTTTAAGATATACTTAACTAGGTACAATATAGGTACAATTTAAGTATGACTTATAGAGATAGATTCATTCTCTTTTGTCGTCTCTCTTTTATAACTTTCAACATATTCACTTTTATTTGTTTTGGTAGCGTTTCTCCCCTTTACGCCATGATTTATCCTTTATTTGGTCTGAAACCATTATTATGTTTCCCGAAATTTCGCTAAAAATTACTCTTTAAACAAAGTTATAGAGTGCATCAAAAATAACACTGTATCATAAATTCAATTACGATACGGATCTTACGAAGCTATATGCCACGTTACTTTTTAAAATTAATAACAGACTTGATTTTTTTATATATATAGATTCAAAAAAGTAGTAACGAAATTTTTAAGTCTTCTACCATTTCAAATAAAAGGTTTTATGCCGTTTTGTTTTTTCTCACAAGTAAAAACATGAATCTCCACTTGCTAATTTGAATTATTCACTTTTGCTTTATAATTCATAGATGAATCTGAATTTTAGTTTTCTTTTGTTACTCTATAAGCATTACTAAAATAATATCTAATAGAGTATTTTGGCTGCTATTTAACTTTAAAATTTATTTCTAGGTTATAATAATATTTACTTCACTTCTTTTCTATATAGTCAAGCTATGCTTGATTGTCTAATAAATTGTATGTTTTATATGTTTAAAAATATATTCTATATTTTTCATTTCATTTTCGTATCGTACGAGATAATTCATGTATCACAAAACACGATATGAGGGATAAACAATACGATTTAACAATTATGTCTTTACATGAATAACACCAAAATTTTTGATTCATGTGAAGGTTGCAATTCGGCATTGACAAACAAATATCTATCTGATACGCCAATATTTCGACATAACGACCGATACTTCGATACTTTGAACCATGGGTCCCTCTTTGTAAGACGAGTGTTTTTTTTGGTGTTTTCCGGCATGAATTGTAAAAGATGTAACAAAAAAAGTACATGCTGCATATTTAACATATTTTAGTATTTCAATATTTTTGTATATAATATTTTCAAAATATAAGTTAGGACAACCAAAATACATATTTGGTCCCCTCCCTCCCCCTCCCCCTCCCCCTCCCACCAACTTCTCTAACTATATCTACCAAGTATGCTTATGAGGCTTCATGGGAAATTTTGCAAAGCTCAGGTCAATAGACTTTCTTTGGAGACCCGAGCTTGGGACATGGCATCCATTGAGGATAGCTGTAACTGAAATAATGACCTAATATATTCGAATTACAACTGCAAGCCTTAAAATCTGATTAATGTTCTCATTACAGAAATTACTCCTTTGGTCCCACACCATGGTTCAAAGTCGCCGTAGCGGCCTATGTTACAGAAGGTGAACAGTTTGGGAAATACACACCGTTAACTAGTTAGGAGCTTCAAAAAAATAGTTTGAAAAATATGAGAAAAATACTAAGTAATAAGAATAACAAGATGGATCACAAAACCACTATCTAGTGCACATAACATTGTCCAAATGATAAAAACAAATATCTCACAAATATTGCAGATATGTTTAATTAATTTTACATTTTAATAAAGTTAGTATTAATGTTGTCTTAGCCTAAATAGGTTACTACACATGTTCTGTATAATTTAAGTACAATTTAACTTAACCAAGTATATTTGAAGTGTATCTTTTCTCAAAAAAAATTTAAGTTGTACTTAACTAGGTAATATATAGGTACAATTTAATTATAATGCAAGTACAATTTAATTTAACTAATTATATATTAAATACATTTTTTTGTATCTTTTTAAGTTATACTTTACTAAGTGTTACATAGGCACAATTTAACTTAACTAAATATATTTTAAGTACAATATTTTTTCATTTTTTAAGATATACTTAACTAGGTACAATATAGGTACAATTTAAGTATAACTTATAGAGATAGATTCATTCTCTTTTGTCGTCTCTCTTTTATAACTTTCAACATATTCACTTTTATTTGTTTTGGTAGCGTTTCTCCCCTTTACGCCATGATTTATCCTTTATTTGGTCTGAAACCATTATTATGTTACAATGAGTTCCCGAAATTTCGCTAAAAATTACTCTTTAAACAAAGTTATAGAGTGCATCAAAAATGACACTATATCATAAATTCAATTACGATACGTATCTTACGAAGCTATATACCACGTTACTTTTTAAAATTAATAACAGACTTGATTTTTTTTTATATATAGATTCAAAAAAGTAGTAACGAAATTTTTAAGTCTTCTACCATTTCAAATAAAAGGTTTTATGCCGTTTTGTTTTTTCTCACAAGTAAAAACATGAATCTCCACTTGCTAATTTGAATTATTCACTTTTGCTTTATAATTCATAGATGAATCTGAATTTTAGTTTTCTTTTGTTACTCTATAAGCATTACTAAAATAATATCTAATAGAGTATTTTGGCTGCTATTTAACTTTAAAATTTATTTCTAGGTTATAATAATATTTACTTCACTTCTTTTCTATATAGTCAAGCTATGCTTGATTGTCTAATAAATTGTATGTTTTATATGTTTAAAAATATATTCTATATTTTTCATTTCATTTTCGTATCGTACGAGATAATTCATGTATCACAAAACACGATATGAGGGATAAACAATACGATTTAACAATTATGTCTTTACATGAATAACACCAAAATTTTTGATTCATGTGAAGGTTGCAATTCGGCATTGACAAACAAATATCTATCTGATACGCCAATATTTCGACATAACGACCGATACTTCGATACTTTGAACCATGGGTCCCTCTTTGTAAGACGAGTGTTTTTTTTGGTTTTTTCCAGCATGAATTGTAAAAGATGTAACAGAAAAAGTACATGCTGCATATTTAACATATTTTAGTATTTCAATATTTTTGTATATAATATTTTCAAAATATAAGTTAGGACAACCAAAATACATATTTGGTCCCCTTCCCCCCCCCCCCCCCCCCCCCCCCTCCCCCCTCCCCCCTCCCCCCAAAAAAAAAAAGTCTTGTAAAGTGAGTTGATGGTAGAACTAATGAGGGAACACATGTGTAATTGTTGCACTTATGGAGATCTCAACACAGGGTTGGACCCTAGAAGAAGGGCTGTCAACAAATTTATTCGAAAATACTCTCCTTGGCATCCATCCAAGTAATATTGGGAATTTGAGATAACTGATGCCCCACAACAACCTGGTAATTTGACTATGGACAGGCTGCACAGTCTAGGACATATTTGATATTTCGATGTAGAGGAACCAAAGTGCGGATCATTTGCAAAATGTAGTCTCAGTGGTCCTAGAGTTTTATATGTTCTAAGATCCCCTTCCCAATGAGTAATTTGTTAGCTACAGATGTAGTTTAAATGGAGTCACTGCACCACGTCTCAATTTTTTGTAATTTGTTTGGGCCTTTATGGCCAACCAGCACAAAAAAAGGGAAAAGTCAACAGTTAGTTTATGAAAACTTCAATACAAATGAGCTCCTTCAACACATTCACCATAACTGAAAGCAAACCAGCATTTCTCACCTCCATATGACACGTTGACTTGAACCATAGCTTGCCCACCATACAGCACTAGACGGGGAATAAGTCATAACAGATAAACTAAACCCTCTATATAATCCTCGAATGCCATCTGACTTCAGGACTTTACGAGCAACATCCAGGCCTCCGCTATAGCTTGCATGACCCGAGTATCCTTGCACCATCAACCTTTGGCTAACCTATTGAAATTCAACATATGCAGAATATAATATTCCACAACTAAAACTTTGACAGAAAATTGAGAAAGGAAGTGATTATCAGAATATGAAAATTATATAATATTTTATAATATCTTGGGGAAGGAATTGGAGTAGTAACACACTCATTCCAAAACAGAACATGAAATAAATACAACAATCTGCATTTCAACTCTAACTTATCCTCAGTTTCATGTTAAGCTGAACTAGAATAGAAGACTCGACTAGACCATGTGAACCCCTCCCCCCTCTTCAATTCAATTTTTCTTACAAGCTCAGCATACCACATCGATTGGAACAACCACAGCCTGAGCAAAAAGTGATGCTGTCATGCCAGCAATTCCATTTGCAATAGCTGCCTGGGTAGGTTCTGATAGTTTTAATGGTTCAACCATCCTAAACGCAGCCACTTTTGTGGTCTCTAATGCAGTAAGAAATATAATCCTGGCAGGAACTGCTCCAGTAATAACTGTACCAAAACCTTTGTATAAACCAGGAATTCCTTCTGCTTTCAATAGGCCTCTGGTAACAGAGAATGCATTCCTCTCAACAGAATCTTTTGAAACAATCTGCAGCCTGGTCTTCACAACAGAAATAGGGTATAGTGCAACCGTAACTGCAGAAAAGATCCCAGCTCCTATGACATAAAACTTAGTTTTATCGAGCCTGCAGGATTGGTGGAAGACGTCCAAAAAATTAAAGACTCAAAAATTACAAGGTCCAGAAAATGAGAACAAGTCAAGAGACTCAATAACAAACATAAGAAGCAACCACAAAATAAATGATTCCCGTTGATGTTAGAATGGGATCTCTGTTGATTGCTAATTTTCTTCAATTGATGATATGAACAAGTGTTCAAACATAACTAATTTCCAATTCTACTATGTTATAAACTAGAGTCGATAAGTGTATAGTAATGATCTAAATAACTACCAAATTTTCTCCTTAGCTAATTTAAGTAGCTTAATCACAATTTGGAAGAGAACATGTTCAAATCCAGCTGATGTTTGGTATAGCAGGCCAAACACCGCTACAACAAATCCATCTTTTGGTGGGTGATGGGTACAAATCTTAATGCAGTTAAAAAGTTAATATGGAAAACCTATATTTTAGCGAACCCCAGTTTGGAATTCATACGCTGTTCAGTTGAATTGTATAGTAGAACTATATTTCTTTAAGGTAAGGGATAATAATGGAGTTGAGCACTTGCCTCCGAAGAGCTTCAACTTTTGCCAATGAAGACAGCCATCAATGGGGTTTCAAGAAAAAATAAAGATTGAAACATACTAACTTGAATGTCATACCATTTGAGGGTCATCTACATTCCAAAGTAAGCACCAGTGGAAATAGGGATACAAAGTTCTTTATTATTAATAATTTTTAAGTAAAAGGGCTATAAAGGTTACTATGGTCTATAATATAACATGATTCCAATCTAAATTACATGAATACTGGAGCAAATTCTACAAAGTTAACATCTTCATATCACTCCTCATCACCAATGGAGTTATGTGACAGTAGGCATTATGAGCCCCCGCGGAATAAGCACTTTCTTATAAGTAGAATATCTATGTTCTTATTCTAACATTTTTTATACAAGTACTTATGTTCCTCCTCTATTTTTTATTTTATTTATTTTTGATAAATACCTATGTTCTATTTCTATTACAAAGAGGTAAAAATCTTTTCCAAAAATGCACACATCAGAAGGTTCGGTAAGCATTTCTAGTAGTAGATTATTTGTTCACCGTAAATTTTTGGTCACAAAGCACACCCCTTGTATTGTTGTGGAGTACTCATACTTTTCAATTGTAAACATTTAAATGATTTTCCTAGAGTTCATAATATGTATCGTCTTCCAGTATATAGATATCCCTAACTTTACAGGACCTGAGATGGTGTAATACACTCCAAGTTTCATGTAGCCCTTGAAATCAGATACTCAATCATCTTCTAGCATTCTAATTTCTATATGTATGAAATGTCCTTGATAAAACATTTTTTAGGCTAATTCTCAGAACATATAGCACACAAACCAATCAAGCTGTTTTATATATCTATAGAACAATAGTCAAGTGGAGTTACTCATTCACGCGTCTTCTTAATCAGAGTTAATATTGAAACATTTGAGACTAATAGAGCCATAGTCAAGTGGAATTACTCATTCACAATTCCTCATTATCGTGGTTACAATTGAAAGATCTTATCGAATTGCACTGTAAATAGAGAGAAGGACAACAACTGATGGCTTGAAATCAAATCGAGATTAACTGAAAGAAGCTGTTCATGACCATGCCATTAATACTACTAGCTTTCTAGCTCCTATAGTGCAGTACACAAACGCAATGGAGACATTATGTTCAAATGTGACCTAATGAATTTCCAATGAATATGCCAGCGACAGAGAGATAAGCTCATAAAATTGTTACTCAAATACATATCTGTTTACACTCAGAAATTCAATATATTTAATCCTATTTTTTTTATATAAAATTAAAATGAGTTTGTTGATTGCTATTATACCATCAGCAAAAAGAAACTTAATGTCGTAATAAACAACATTATCAAATACACACATTTACTATAAAATTTATGTAGACTAGAAACTGAATTTGAATGTAGAAGCCAAAAGAGTAATTATAAGCAAGACGTAATAAATGAAATTGAAAAGACATAAGAATTGGATCAATAGATAGAGATATGAAATTACTTGTCCCAATTAATTTCGGTTTGACTGAACGGCCTGGTTTGAGAAGGAGCAGTTTCCATTTTCAAATTTGGGAGCATAAACCGCGATTCTAAAAATAAACCCTAACCTAATTTTTCGAATCTGAAACTAAAATCGAAACACTCATTCAGTTCATATAAGTTTTCATAAAAAAAAAACCGATAAATGCTTTGTTTGTTGGGGGCAAGATGTGTCACGCAACACTTTACTTCCTTGGAGGTATTTTCAGGTGGGAATGAATAGCACTGAACTCTTTGTTTTGTAAACCTACAACGGCCCAATATGGGTCTTTATGACATCTAAGCCAGGCCGCCCTGATTTGGAGCCCAAGAAAATAGTCTTGCCGAGCTATTTGTAAATATTAGTTTGTTTTACAATTAAACTAATGCCCAGCCCAATTCCATCTATTTCAGGTCGTTGGAAACTTGCCACTTGATTTTTTGATCAGATGAGTTCAATTTATCTTTAAAACATATGCAAAGCAATATTAACTTGGCCCTTTCAGATATAAAACCAACACAAACCAATTAATTGGGCCTGTGCCTGCCCGTTTAGAGGAAAAGTAGAAGATGTAGTACTGTAGTAGTGTGGGATAGAATGATGGCTACTAGTGCTTTGTTTGGATTTTAGAAAAACAAAAGAGAAAAGAAAGAAAAGGATTCTAAGAATTTTGGGATTTTACACTTGCTTTTGACATTGCATATGGTGTTTGGTTTTAAACAATAAACATACACACACACACACACACACACACACACACACACACACACACACACACATATATATATATATATATATATATAATCCTAAACATTATATTTCATATATAATTAATTTTAAAGATATAAATTAGTTTAAAGGATAAAAAATGAATATAAAAAAATTTGGCAAAATCAATAATTTAGTCATCGAAGTTGGCACGTTTTATTGAATACCTAATTGAACATTTTATTTTTTAAATTAACTCACTGAACTAATTTTTATTTTCAAATTGAGTCATTTCGTTAAAAAAAATTGAGAGACATTAATTTTTTATCTACCTAACGTCAGGGCCGGCCCTGATATTTTCAAGGCTATAGGCGAAGATAAAATTTGGGGCCCCTTACATTTTAAAAAAAGTCACTTCTTCAAGAGCAACAAATGATAAAAAAAAAAGACTTCAATTTTCAATACCACTTAATAGGATACTATTGAGTTCAAATAAAAATGTTACAATTACAAAGATCAGTACCTGATTATTGAAAAACTACCCTTCTTGCATTTTTGGCCGCAAAAGTTTCAATTAAGCTTGAATAGTCAAGCTTATGAACCAACTCTTTTTCAATCGACAACAAAGCTAAACCGTTCAATCTTTCCTGTGACATTGTGGATCGAAGATAAGATTTGATCAACTTTAATTTTGAAAAGCTTCTCTCAGCAGATGCAACAGTAACTGGTATGGTTAATAGAATTCTATAAGCAACCCAAGCATTTGGGTAACACTCTTCCATTTGCTTCAAATAGTGCAATACATCCACTGCCCTCTTTGCCTTTTTTGGTATAGCACCTTTCAAGTAGCTCAACTCATGGAATAGGTCACTTCCATTAACATCAAAGACATCATCATCTTTTAACAAAGTTTCAAGATTCTTACAATAGTCCATCAAACTATTATTATCTATAGACTTCAATTTCTCCAACTTAAACAAAAATCCAAAATCATCTTCATATTTTTTAAATTGCTCAAACCTACTTTGAAGTGAAGAAAGTGCTTGATCAATTATACAGAGAAAGTAACTGACCTTGAATGATTCCAAAGCTGATGGTGTCACCTCATCTTCACTATCACTGTCATAAAATGCCTTCTTTTCCAAGTATTTCTTTTTTCACGAAATGTAGCTTCAATTTCCATCTCACTTGCAATTTCTTTAGCTATGATCCAGGCCTCATCAAATCCAGTTTCTCTATACTTTTGGATAAATGACATAAGCGTTTCCAATTCTTCAATAGCAATATCAATATGCATGTCTTCAGTTTGGAGAACTTTACTCACAATATTGATAGCATGCAACAAATCATACCAAATAACCATCCCCAACAAGAATTCAAAATCCATTTCATATGTTGCCATGCATTGAGCAGCAGACCTTGTTTTAGAATTATCACCATCTTTTGCCAAGAAATTTAAAGCTTCTCTTATTTTGGGAGCTTGATATCTAAAAGCTTTTACACTATCCACACGACTCTCCCATCGTGTTTCAGACAACGGTTTAAGACTGAGCCCGTCCACATAATCCCTAAAAACTTTCCATCGCTTTGTTGAAGATGAGAAGAATGAATATATCCGTTGTACCACTCCAAAAAAATAATCTGCTTTAGGATTACAGTTAACCATATCACATATTGCAAGGTTCAAGCTATGACAACCACAAGGTGTAAAAAATACTCTAGACTTTACCTCTAGAAGTCTATTCTGGACACCCTTGTGCTTTCCTCTCATGTTAGATCCGTTGTCATATCCTTGTCCACGTATATCACCAATATTAAGTGTATGACTGTCAAGTGCATTTGTAAGCTCATTAAATAATCCAAGTCCCGTTGTATCATCCACCTTTAAAAATCCCAAAAAGAATTCTCTCACCACAATATGACTTGTTGTAACATCTACACATCGGCCAATAAGAGACATTTGCTCCTCATGACTAGCATCTGGAGTGCAGTCAAGTATAACAGAAAAATATTTTGCCTCTTTAATAGTTGCAACAATAGAAGCTTTAACCTCATTTGCTAGGAGCTGAATCATTTCGTTTTGGATCTTGTGACTCAAGAAATGGTAATGAGTTTCTTTCTTCAAAACACGTCGAACATGTTCATGCATTACTGGATCAAACTCAGAGATCATCTCAATCACTTGTAAGAAAACTCCATTGTTCTCTTCACATAATTTCTCATTATTCCCACGAAATGGCAAATTATTTTTTGCAAGACTTTTGACAACAGCTAGGATCCTCTGTAGTACTTGTCTCCAATGCTCTCTCTCCTTCTTGATCTGTTCTTCCAACCCCTGATCAATTGTTGCATTCTTTTTCAATCTTGTTTCCAATTCAATCCAGCTAGTAAAGCAACTGAGGTGATGCTTATTTTTTTCATGACTTGCAAGTCTTGCGCTTACATTTTTCCAGTCATTCAGTCCTTCATTACCAAGTTGACCCAATAAATTCTTGTCATGATCTTGCCTAAACAATCTACAACAAAAGCAAAATACCTTATCCAAAGAAATTGAGTACACAAACCACCTCATGTTCTTCTTTTCACCATTAGATAAGGCACGACAATAATTATTAGAACTGAATCGTCTCCCTTTGTGATCATCTGGAAATGTGAAATTAATCTCTCTTTTAGGACCTCTTTCAACTAAAAAGTCTCTGGAATTTTGTTTCATCTTCTCCCAATTTCCTGGATCATCAATGTCGAATGGGAAATCAAATGCTGCTCTTGAACCATGTTGATCATCTTCCTCTTGCATATCAATATTTTCACCTACATCTTCCATACTACCATTATCTCCTGCATTTTGTTGATCATCTTCAGCTATAATTCTTTCTTCCTCATTTTCTATAAGATTTGGCTCATCCATGTTACCACTATCATCAACATTCCGATTCTCATTGTTCTCCTGTTCGTTCTCATTCTCATGTACATTCGCATTAGTACCAGTCTGCACTTGTTCTGTATTTCTCTTAAAGTACCTATTAAGAGATCCGGATTGACTTTGAACTAATGCATCTCTTTGTTGCCTCTGTTTTTTCTTTTGAGCCCCTGATGGTTGAATTCTAATTCTATTTGGAGGCATTATAATATTATATGGCAATCTGATCCAATTATGCAATAAGACAATAACCCAATAAGATTAATAGCTCAATAAGATAATCTCAAGAACCATGTAGATTTTTCCATAGCAGGTAATTAGGGTTTTACCAATTATGCAAAGTTGCAAACTATAATAACCATTCTTCCATATTCCCAAATTTTTAGAAAATCCACATTCAATTTACTGTATACAATTTCAATATTAAAAGTTTCAATTTATTGTGTATGTTGTATGATGGACTATGAAAGTTACAAAGTTTCTATATTAGTATTTTACTGTTTACAATTTTAACTGGAGCAACTGAGCAAGAACCAATCTTATGGAATAAAAGTATTAAAAGTAAGAAATAATGGAAAAATTATTTACCTGGTAAAACAAAATTATAATAGATGTGTGTGTCTGTGCGATCTGCGATGATCATATGCCTGATTCCTGAAAATATATGGTGATCAGGTGATATATTTCTTTCTCTAGATCGATCTCTTGGCCTGTGCGAAGAAGAGATTAGAGATGATAGATAATAGATTAGATGTGTGTGTCTGTGGCTCTGTGCGAAGAAGAGATGATATATTAGATTAGATGGAGAAAATATATGATCACTTTTTTTTCTTTATATACAATATACATGCATATTAAAAAAAAAAATTGGGACCCCTACATTTTGGGCTCTAGGCCTATGCCTCTTGGGCCTATGCCCAGGGCCGGCCCTGCCTAACGTTGACGTGGATGTAAAAAAAAAAAAAATGACATGAAAAATAAAAGTAAAAAAATCGAAACTGTAAACAGATCTAACCATCTTCATAAAAATAAATCTTCATCATAGATTTGGATATATAATCATCAAGTAATTATTTCTTTTGCGAATGAGGAGATATAATCATAGATTTGGATAAGACGATTCAGAAGAATCAAAACCATGTACGAAGGCACTTCCTCTTTTGTGGCCTACTAGGGAAAAAATTTGAGAAAGGAGAGAGAAAGATGGCGGTTTCCGGTGGAGTTCATGGTGGTTATTTTTCCTCCAAATTTGGGAAGTTATCAGCCAAATTGAGCAGCCAAAAGAGAGCGGCAAAACAATCACCTCCACCAATATTCATATCCACTGATCCAACCCATGTAAACCCTCTCCACTTGAAAAAGCTGTACAGCCTCTGCAACCATTCCGCCCACCGTTTTCCCAATCGCGATTCCGACGGCCGGGTCGAGCCTGTCGAGGTTAACAAGCTCCGCATTGCTATCTCCCACAGCTCCGCCGTCGTCTCCATCTTCACAAAACCCGATGTTATTTCATCATGTTATTTGCTTTTTGGATTTTGTTGGGTGTATTTCCAGAGCCCAGCATGTTCATCATGTTCATCATTGTAATAATTTGAATTGCTTTTATTTATTGGTTTATAATTTTAAAGAATTGGTTGCTGTGTAATTTTATAAAAATTTGTGGAAGATTGAAGATTTTGATAAAAGTGAAGATTTGAAGAAGATGAAAATTTTAATTTTGATTTTGATTTTTTGTATTTATATCTAGGTTGTATGTTCATATGTTTTAATTAGATCTATTTTGATGAGGAATAAAAGAAATCAAATAAAGAAGATGGTTAGATTTGTTTTATAAAAAAAATATTTTAAATTTTTTGTTTTTATTTTTAAGTTTTTTTTTGCCACATGAACAATATTTTTTATTTTTTTATGCTATCTTTTATTTTTCTATATTCTTTTCTTTTTTTCTTTTTTTTTAACGTTCACGTCAACGCTACGTAGATAAAAAATTAACGTCTGTCAATTTTTTTTAACGGAATGACCCAATTTAAAAATAAAAATTAGTTCAGTGAGTTAATTTAAAAAATTAAAAGTTCAATCAGGTATTCAATAAAATATGTCAACTTCAATAGTTAAATCATTAATTTTGCCAAATAAATTTTAAGGATAAAATATGATTTTTTTTAATTAGGGGTTGAATTCGGAGAAAAAGTGCTGTGATACCAAAGAGACCAAGCGCGACGCAGCCATTTTTGTATATAGAGATGTAAATGTATTCATAATAGATAATAATATTTGTATGTATATTTTACCACCTTGGTTGTTATATTAGGGACTTTAATAAATATGACATAAATTTCCAATTATCATGTAACTAAGGTTATAAAAGAGTCAAACAGTTCGGATTCGATTTGAAAAAATACGAGCGAGACTCTGATTCGTTAATAATATGAACCAAATCTGAGTATTAAAAATAACTCGAATAAAAATATGAGTAGAATATGAGCAAAGTTATACTCGAGTACACGTTTAAAATTCAAACTACTCTAATTTTTGATTGTGATTCGATATATATCCTCGATCGATACAGATTCGATTAGATGCTCTGTGACGCCCCCAAAATTAGGTATATGTAAGACCCCGAATTTTATGAAATAAAAGTATTCAATTTTTCTTATAATTACTATTCAGTAAATGGTTAAATTGATAAATATTAAAGTTAAGGGTGAAATATGAATTTTTTTCAAAATAAGCAAGTGGTTATAAAATAATCATTGTTGTCGGGGAATATTCGTTTGGTCGTGGAATATTCTTTCTGTCGGGGAATATTCGTACGACGGCGCAGCTATTTGTGGGCCCCATAACGAATAACTGTAGGGTGAAGGAAAATGACAAATTTGAGTTTTTACAAATAACGGCGTAGTTGTTACCGTTAACGCTGTTGGAATACCCGGTGGTTAAAATACAGTAATACGCGTTATTGCACAGTAGCACACGGTATTGCATAGTATTTTTGAAATTATTGATTCTTACGTAAGAAGGCACTACTCAATAATTGTTACAGTAGTTATTGTTCAATATTTTATTTTATTGATTCAATAATTGTTGCATTGATATTTTATATTATTGTTGTTTCAATAATTATTGCTGCACAGTATTTTCCATTATCAGATCAATAATTCATATTATTTGAATAATATTATTAGATAACATTATTGGCAATGTCTAGAAAGTTCTGTCTAAGGAGAGGTTTGGTCATCTAATTGCGCGCCAGTAAGGAAAAATCCTTATTGGAAAGCCCCCTCTTTCCTGGGAACGGCCTGGTTGTCATAAATGTGATTCTGTAATATTATTTGTGAATAATTAATTATTGATTCATATGATAAGAAAATATTTATTTTATGTGGATATAAATGAGGGATATATTTTTGTGGTTAAAAATGAAGGAGTTAATATTGAGATTTTTATCCGTATTTTTGTCGGAATGGAGGTATTAAAAATCAGGGTTTTTGAGATATTTTACGGGGGTTATAATTTTTAATCCGACCGTTGGATCGTGGTAATTTTTGGATATGTTATACATATATAAGTTGAGTATATGTCCACAAATTTTGAACCGTTAAAAATGAACGTATGATTTATTATGAATTTTACAAGATGACTGGTTCAGAAATTATTGAATTTTCGGAGTTTATCATTTTGGTGGAAAATTCTAGAATTGGTGGGCCCCACTTGTGGTTGGTGAAGAAATGTGCTGAATTATATTTCAAATGTGGTAGGTGGGAATAGTAGCAGGTAAAGCCATCAGGTTGCAGGTCAAACCTACCAAAATTTTCCTATAAATAGAGGGCTAAGTTAGAATTGAAAATTACACCAGAAACATAAGCATTCTCTCTTTCTCTCTCTATATTATGAAGCATATTTTGTGAGTTTTTAGATATTTGGTGAGTTGCTATTCATCAGTGCAAGTTTCCTTCAGCCTTATACCGATCAGAAGTACTGCTCTTTTGAGGTAAGGGATAGTAAGGGATATTAAGGGATTTTAAGGGTTGTTATGATTTTCAGTTTCGTAATTTTTCTGATCTTCAAAAATTCTGGAAAAATTTGAAATGATATTTTGATGAGTTTTCTTGATTGTGTCCAAAAATGGTAATTTTTGGATGTATAGATTGAGAGTTATGAATTTTATGAGAAAAGACTATTTTAAAAGTAACCGCTTATAATTCCTTGTGGTTAACTCCAAAATTGATGAAATTTTTATTGGGAGTACATGTATATGATAGAAGTATACTCTGTAAATTTCAGAATTTTTAGACAAAAGTATAATTTTTGATAAATATCTAAATATTCGGCTATTTTGGCCATATGAAAAATAGTAAATGACTTTTAAAAATTCTGAGAAAAATATATGTTCACTATGGGACTATATTATGCTAAATCCCAGAAAAGAAATATTTTTGGAACTGATTTGGTATTTTTCATGAAAATGGTTTAGTTATGAATAAATGAATTAAATATGTTTTGTGAAGAAAGAAAATTGGAAAATAGGATTTTATGGCTTGAGAATCCTATATGAGGTATATGCAGATTTTTGATGAGGGTTTTGATTATTGGTGATAAAATCTTATGAGTTTGGTATTTTAGAATGATTAAATGCATTATTTAGTAAAGTGTAAACAATTTAAAAAAAAAATTGTTTATAAGCTTAAGAAATATTATTCTTTCAATATCATTATACCGAAATATTGGTATGGATTTTATTGTGGAATTTCTATCTTTTGTGTCGGGGTTACTATTCATGAGTTACTATTCACGATTTACTATTCATGAGTTACGAATATTACTCTTGAGATTAAAACTATATGTTGATCATATTATTTTTATCATCATATATAACATTTTTATAACCCTGATGTTGAAATTCTCTTTCACTGGAGTGTAAAGATGGGTAGATTATTGGTATGATCATGACTAGGGTTCTCTTTGGCCTGTAGTGCAAAGTTGAATTGTGACTGGTATGATCATGACCATTGAATTTATAATTGAATATCTTAAGCTTAAGTGCAAAGGTGAATTGATCAACATGGTTATAATTATTGTTTATATAAATTCTAAAATGATTATAATTCTTTGAGATATTAATATATTTGGCCTGTAGTGCAAATATGAACTGTTGATGAATATCTTTGGCCTGTAGTGCAAAGATGATATGTTGTTGAATATCTTTGGCCTGTAGTGCAAAGATGAACTGTTGTTGAATATCTTTGGCCAGTAGTGCAAAGATAAACTGTTGACGAATATCTTTGGCCCGTAGTACAAAGATGAAATTATTAGTATGATTATGAACAAGAATTGTGATTTGGTATAACCATGATCTTTGATGTTTCAGGTAAAGACAAGTGATGAAAATTATCTTTGTCCTGGATGAGAAGAGAAATTTAGAACTACAGTTATGATTATGAGTTATTCATATGATTGTGGACCAGAATTGTTGATTGATGTTACAGGGATAAAACATTGTTGGTGGATTTTTAACATGGAGAAGATAATGGACTTTATAGTCTATTTGACTCTTCTAATGGATTGCTCGTTCCGCTGCAACTATGGTTGAAATTTTTATCATTTACCATATGTTCTAAATCTCTGATTTATTATTGATGAAGGCTATTGATAATTGAATTATCTTTAGTCATGATATTCTTTACTGAGCTAGTTGTGCTCACCCTTTTGCTTCACAATTCCTTTCAGGTAATAAGAGTGTAGCTGGGTCGAGCGAGGGTAACAAGGGAATAGAACGGTGGTCATCATTTAGTAGTTATATTTGGTGAAGAAAATAAGGTGAGGCGAACCCAACGTTGGAAGGGTGTTTTGTCACTATCATACAAGATGTCTAATGACATACAACCTCGTGTCATCATAAGACAGGGTTGTGCTCATCCACTTGCTGAGTATATCTACGAGCACTACCTATATAATCTTGGTGTTTGTTTGAAGTATAATTCTCAATTAGAGGCAGTGGAGATAATGATAAGTCAAGAGAAGACTCACCATTGGGAAGAATATGATAGTAATCTTATCGTTTTTCTTTGGGGTCTATTGGGTCAACCAAGGATAATTCTGTGGCCATATGATATCTATCATAACCTAGACGCGTGGCCTCCCATGTACGAAGGTTTCCTTGAGCACTTCCCAAAGATTCTAATTTCTAAAACAGTTTTTGACTATACCTTTATGTAAGGTGTCATTGTGAGGTGATGTCCACGGTTGGAACATGAGTCACATTTGGTATATATTTGTATCCAAACTCACAGCATATGTGTTGTTGTATTTTGCACGACAATTATTGTAATAAAGTTGTAGTTATTTTCTGTACCATGTATTTGGCGACTCAGAATAGGTTGGATGGAATGGACCTATTTTGGGGTTGTCACAGTATACATCACCCATCTTGAGTCGTCAGATACATAGTACAGAATACAAATACAACTTAATAATACAACTGTCGTGTACAATACGACAAAACATAAACTGTGAGTTTGAATACAAATATTATCTTCTAGAGAGTATTCATACTCAAAAGGAGTCCTCATTACATTTATTAACACACCATTATATAGAATAGTGAGGACTACTAACTAATACTATTCTTCGGACCATCACTCCGTTCCCCGACTTGCCCCAGCTACGTTCTCATTTCCTGAAGAGAACAGTGAAAGAAAGGGTGAGCTCAACTAGCCCAGTAAGAAATATTATGACTAAGATAATGCAGAATAAATTATCATTAGCCTTCAACAATGTTAAACTGATAAAATATAATAGACATCAAGTTTAACTGTAGCGGAACAAGCAATCTATTAAAAGAGTCAAGTAGAAAATAAACTCTACTATCTTTTATGATTTAAAAAGTTTTTCAACACTGTAATCGCTGAGACTCAGCTTAATAAAATAATCCACATCATCGAATCACCCCTGCACTACGGCCAAGGATATTCGTGTATTCATTAATGGTCATGATCATGCCAACAACTGTCCATCAATGCACTACGGGCCAATGAGGACTTTTACCACATCATTTGTAACATTACGGTCATGATTATACCGAATAATCCCTGGTCATAATCATACCAAGTCCATCTATGCACTACAGGCCACAGATGACTTTCAACATTTTATAAACATGAGGATGATGACAATGATATAAGAATTCAATAAAACAAGTTCAAGAATTAATTTATCCAGGAATTAACAACGTCCAAATTGTCAACATGATACTGCATTGTGGAGTAAAATTCAAGAATGCTTAGAAGAATATTTTCTTGAAAAGATACTGGATGAAACGCAACTATCAAGGATATTCCACAAATTTCATGGAGTATAGAAGTCAAAACTTAACCAACTGAGTACAATAAAGAATGGAATAACAAAAGAAATCACCATGCATGCGATAGACCGCACAGACAGGTTATTCCAATAGAATAATAAATAATGGAACCAGGTCCGGCGTAAACGCACAGACAGGATATTCCGACAGAATAATAAATAATGGAACCAGGTCCGGTGTAAAACACACAGACAGGATATTCCAACAGAATAATAATAAAACGGAACCAGGTCCGGTGTAAAACACACAGACAGGATGTTCCAACAGAATAATAAACGGAACCAGGTCCGGTGTAAAACACACAGACAGGATGTTCCAACAGAATAATAGAAGAATGTCACCAAGTATAGGGTAGACCGCGTATACTGGTTATTCCAACAGAATAATAACAAATGGAATAATAGAAGTTCTCTTCATGAATATAAAAGAAATAATATTCCCTACCTTAAAAGAACTGGATATTGGAAAAGTGATGTAGCAGAATACTTTTATTCTCTCTCTCTTATTCTCTCTATACTTTCTCTCTCTATAGCTTGAATGAATTCGTGAAAAATAATGAAGCCCTAGGCCTCTATTTATAGAAAAACTGAGGGTGGCTCTTGGTCCTAACGAAGGGTCAAATGACTCTTGGTCTTAACGAAGGGTCAAATGACTCTTGGTAATATTGAAGGGACAACTACTATTGACGAAAGTAATTACTATTGACCAAGGTAAATACTATTGACGAAGGTAATTACTATTGACCAAGGTAAATACTATTGACCAAGGTAAATACTATTGACGAAGGTAATTACTATTGACCAAGGTAAATACTATTGACGAAGGTAATTACTATTGACGAAGAGACTCTTAGATGATGACATATGGCCCCCCATAAAATAACCAAACTTACCACAACGTCTCAATAATATAACATATTATACAGATGATACTATGACAATAATTTAAGAGATATGATGCAGCAATTACTGTAGCAATAATTGAGTATAGCTGAGTGACTTCTCACGTAAGCATCAATAATTAATACTGTGTGCTACTATGCAACCACGCGTATTACTGTACTTTTACTACCAAGTAGTTCAACAGTTTTAACGATTTTAACGGTAACACCTCGGCTGTTATTTTTATAGAAAGATAATTCTGTCGTTTTCTCAATCCGACAATAATTTCGTTGTGGGGTCCACCAATGATTGTGCCGTCGTACGAATATTCCCCGACAAAAAGAATATTCCCCGACCAAACGAATATTTTATAACAACTTGCTTACTTTGCAAAATTTATAAATATTACCCACAACTATAACATTATATCAAATTAACTTCATAATATTCAAAAATGATATTTATAGAAAATTCATCTTTATTTATAAAAGTTGGGGTCTTACATGCTCGATACATTCTCTTATAATATATACAATTTTAAATCAAATTAAGATAATTAATTATTATAATTTTGTTTTGTTTTTAATTTTAATTGTGATTTTGTAGTTGTGAAGTGTAATAGTAAATATATTTTATCATTTTTAAATAAAATAACAATTTTAATTTATAATTATATTTATTATAGAACTAGTTATTATGTGGAGATTCGAATTCAAACTTGAATTTGAAGTTCGTGACTAGTTTAAATATAATTCAATTCAAGTTGGATCAAATTCGAGTATAAATTTATCATTTTGAAGTGATAAATGTACCAGTAAACTATTCTATTGTCCATTGATGGTCTATTTTTGAAGTTGGGGTAAGCATATAGCGCCACAAAATCATGAGGTAGGGGCGTGTTTGGATATTTATTTCAACAATGAAGTGCATGCGCCACCAACCGAGTTAGCTGGATTTGTGTCGATATGCTTAAACAAAAAAAATAACATTATTCAATCATATTAGGTATTATTAATTAGGTGGGAAATATTTTAGTTATAAACAATATTAGTCACCGGGTTAGATTACCAAAATTATACTAGTACTGGTACTAGTCTATTTCGAGAACAACAAAGTTTTCTTTTTATTATTAATAGTGTTATAAAATAACTCGATATTATAAATTTATTACATTATCATATCACTAATACTAAATTAGTAACAACTCTCTTCCTATCATTCTAAATATAATCAAGAATAATTTAATATATTTTTAAATATAAAATTAATATGATTTTATTTACTATCTAAGGGAAGAGAAGGGAAGGGGTCTTACAAACTATAAGATTTATTATTTTTAAAAAATTTAAATAAATTTATATGAGAACCTTTTTGTTCTGTTTGATACTACGGTACTATTTTCATTCAAAATAATGTTCGAAAGGGTGGTGAGGGCCAGGGTCAATGTTATTTATTTTTGTAAAGGGGAAAAATAAAATAAAAAATTTAGACCAATCAAACAAGCAGTTGTCCTTTATGCTTAATACTTCTCTCCACCGACACAACTAAATGAATAATAAATAAAACTGTAAAAAACCAGTGGTCAACAATTACCCAGTGCTGCTACCTATGCCTACTGTCGGCAAATACTTGTCAATTCTATTTTTTGACTTTTCTTATGGAATACTTATTTTATTTTTTCCCATCTCTTAATTATTTGTATGTTAATATTTTCGATAAAGTTTTGAACGGGTCAATAGTTCGGATTCGATTTAAAAAAATATAAACGAGACTCAAATTTATTAATAATATAATTTAAATCTGAGCATTAAAAATAATTCGAATAATAATATGAGTAAAATTTGAGTAATATTATATTCGACTCGTTTAAGATTCAGACTACTCGAATTCTTAATTGTGATTCGATACATACTCGATTGATACAGATTCGATTAGATGCTCGATACATTCTCTTATATTATATACAAATTTAAATCAAATTAGAATAATTTTTTTTATTTATTATTATTATTATTATTATTATTAATTTGTTTTGTTTTTAATTTTATTTGTGATTTTATATTTTTAAAGTGTAATAGTAAATATATTTTCTCATTTCTAAGTAAAATAATAAATTAAATTTATAATTATATTTATTATAAAACTAGTTATTATATGGAGACTAATAAATATTCGAGTCGAGTCAAATCTAAATATAATTTTTTAAATACAATTCGAATTCGAGTACGAATTTATCATTTCGAGTCGAATTCGAATAATTTTCTGTTCGTTTCGGTTCGACTCGTTTATACCCTTAATCATAGATGTAAGACTAGTACGAGAGAGAAATTGCACTATCAGTTTGTTAATCTAATTAATATTACTCTCAAATACTTTTTTTTTTTGGCAAACAACCATAATTACCATAAGTCTATTAAAAAGTATACCTATAATTGTTACGTATTAAATTTAGATGATTTTATGCTAATTTTAAAATTAACTAGAAATTCAAAATATAACTTTAGTTTTACTTATACAACATATAAATTTCAATATTAAAATATCTATGTTTGTAGAAACTTTAGGAAAATTACCATTGAAAAATAAAACTTTATAAGAAATTACTAGTGATAGAGAAGTTAACAGCGGTGTAAAACGGCTTTTTAAAATCCACTTAAGTCCGGAACAAGCTTGCTTACTCAGCAGGTTAGCAAAAGCCAGCCACACCACCGCGTTCTTTACTCTCTCTTCACTTGACTTGCAGATCTTGAGCAGAAACCGACCAAGAAAATCTGCAACAAGAAATGGGTTTTCTCTCCAGATCTCTCAACAAGTTCACAAACTATACCATTGTACTTGTGTTCTTCATTTCTAGCTTCTGCTTCACTTCAACAGGTTCGCACATTTCCTTTTATTTTCCCCCTCCATTTAATCTAAAGCAAAATTGGAATTTTTACTTATCTGGGGACTGGGCAATCATGATTGATTCTTTTTGGGTCTTAATTGCCTGATGGGTTATAAACCATTGGAAGATTTGGTAAGTCTGACTATGGAATTGGAACATGGAGAAAAGTTTTATCCTTTGCCAGTCTATAGGCTCTGATCATTGTGCTGTTTATATGCATATTTTAACGTGTTTAAAAAGTAATAAGAAATTAAGCTTTTGTGGTACTTTTTACCAAATTGGTTGGAGTGAAATGTAGACTTCATGATGAAATAAATTCTGTTTCTTGAATTGTAATTTATTACTTATAGAACTTGCTGTGTTTATATAAAGTTCAATTGGTGAGTACAAATCAGGATTTTCTGTTTACCATTTTAGGAGGGAAGAGGAGAAAGATCCCCTGAGTAGGTCATCAATGCTGATTCACTTTTATCATAGAGTGATCCTACTCCCATTTTTGATATTTTCACCCTAGGCATTTCTTGTCTTGGTCAAACTAGTGCTTTTATGTGCTAAACAAATATTTAGATCCAGATTGACGAACAACTTTACTGAATATTTATATGTAAGCAATATTTTGAATTTCAAAGTTGTTAGTGTGCAATAATCTTGGAAATGATAGAGATCATATATTTTGGGTTTTGTTATTATTTTTGGAGTTGGTTGAGGGTGAATTCTATTTTTATCTATAAGACCAGTATTCAACAAGTCTGCCAAGTTTTGAATAATCAGGCTGCTGTGTCTTATAGACTCAGTAAATTAGACAATGGAAGCATTGAGCAGGTTGAGACTACCAGATGCAAGACTTGCATTTCATCTTCCTAACATATAAAAAAAAGATCTGTCGATCGGATATTATGTGCTTTTACATCAATAGGGACCGATTATTTCCATAAGAGATATAGAAACACTTCAATGAATTTAATGTCCACAAATTTTAAAAGGAAAATTTGACGACTTGTGTTATTTTGTTCAATTTTGTGTTTTAGCCTTTCCACACCTTAACTTAGGCAAAAAGTAATCACTTAAAATTATAGTCACTTTCTTTCTTGCTATTCTGTACATATATGAGCAGTGACATTCTTAGTTTGCACAGACTTTGCGTATGTGCACAATAATTTCCCTTTTCTTATTATTGGAAAAGAGTTCTTAACTTTTGCTTATTATTTTTTTTTCCTTTTCAGAAGCCTATGATCCACTTGATCCAAATGGAAATATTACAATTAAATGGGATGTAATAAGCTGGACTCCTGATGGATATGTTGTAAGTATTAGCAGTCTCTGTCTTCTGCAGTGATGTTGGCAAAAGTCTCTCTCTCTCCTCTCTTTGCCCCCCTCCCCCAACAATAAAAAAATTCCGTTGAGATTTTGAAGACTCGACCTTAAAATTGTTGAAGCTCAACCAAATTCCCCAACTATCACAAAAAGTTACAGTTTGCACAAGTTCCTTTAGAATAAACCTGGAAACGATGGACATAGATATAAAACATGAATAAATATGACATTAGGCAAAGGCAACAACATGTCTACAACTCAAAAACTAGGACATGAATACGTTCAGGACACGAGACCAAAGAAATATCTTTGTATGACGATTGAATATAATACAAATTCATGCCATGTGAAATTTTCACCTTATGAATCATAAGATTAAAATGTCACCTATACTAAAATAAATAAGACATAACTTGGATCATGTTTATTCATATGTAGGCACATAGTTATGCATATTTGTATGTTAATAATTATGCAGTCATAGTTTATGATAATTTCTCTGTATCTTGCACATTGCCCAGTACTTTGATAACTCTTTCTTTGTTGTATATTTGGTTTTATACTTTGTGTATGTGCTTTGATAAGGGAAGATCCTTAAAAGGCTTGGTTCTAGTTAGTGACCTTTATTCCCTACAATAAGTATCTAATCAGCTGCTTATGTGAATTGGATAGGCTGTTGTTACAATGTTCAACTTCCAGCAATATCGTCATATTCAAGCACCAGGCTGGACATTGGGATGGTCATGGGCAAAAAAGGAAGTGATATGGAGCATGGTGGGTAGTCAAACCACAGAGCAAGGGGATTGTTCAAAATATAAAGGAAACGTTCCACATTGCTGTAAGAAGGATCCAACTGTTGTTGACTTATTACCAGGAACTCCGTACAACCAGCAGATCGCAAATTGCTGCAAGGGTGGAGTACTTAACTCATGGGTGCAAGATCCAACCAATGCTGCAAGCTCATTCCAGGTTAGTGTTGGTGCAGCTGGAACCACCAACAAAACAGTTAAGGTGCCTAAGAACTTCACCTTGAAAGCACCAGGGCCTGGCTATACATGTGGACCCGCCAAAATTGTCAAATCTACTAAATTTGTTACTGCAGATGGAAGGAGAGTGACACAAGCTATGAGTAAGTATAGTTTGGCAAATCTTACAGTACTTTAGTCAATTTTATGTGTCCCATCATCTTTAAAGACCAAGTTAGCACTATGAGCATCATGGAATATCTTAATAATGAAAAACACCTATATCAGAAATTTTCAACATATTTGAGTTAATGGTCCTTGAACTGAGAGGAAGGATATTAAAATGAACCTTTAATTTCTCTCTTGCAAGGTGTGTATGCTAATTGCATCAATATAGCACATTTGGTCATACTTTGAATTTCAAAATGTTTTTAGACAAGGAACCTTTGAAATATTTTGCTTAACATCTTATTTGAACTATGGCAGTGACATGGAACGTTACTTGCACGTACTCACAGTTCCTGGCTCAGAAAACTCCCACTTGTTGTGTCTCTCTGTCATCTTTCTACAATGAAACAATAGTACCCTGCCCTACATGTACCTGTGGCTGCCAAAACAATAGTACTCATCCAGGGAGCTGCGTAGAGTATGTTCTTTTTTAGTTCTTTTTATATCTTTCATTCGTTTTTTTAGTTTTTTATTTATTTTTTATTTATCATGTTAAACTAATGACATGCTTACTGTTTTACAGCTCAAAGTCGCCTTTTTTAGCTTCAGTTGTTTCGAGCCCTAGCAAGAACAACTATGCACCTCTGGTCCAATGCACGAGTCATATGTGCCCAGTCCGAGTTCATTGGCATGTAAAACTTAATTACAAGGACTACTGGCGGGTGAAGGTCACAGTTACGAACTTCAATTACAGGATGAACTATACACAGTGGAACATGGTTGTCCAACATCCCAACTTTGACAACCTAACTCAGATATTCAGCTTCAACTACAAGCCATTAACTCCTTATGAAGCTATCAGTAATATTTTTGTTGTTTATTCTTTTGTAATGCAACACTTCTTTTGCATCATATGTCATGCGTAGATATAGGCAAAATCTTTTTCAGATTAACCATTTGAAATAGTTCGCGGTTTTCAGTTGGGTTACCAACTATTTGGAATTCATCCCCCCCCCTCCCCTCCCCTCCCCTCCCTCTCTCCCTCCCTCCCTCCCTCCCTCCTTTTCTTTTTATTTTTTCATTTTTCCTAATCAAGTGTGGAATTCTTTATAATCTGTTTGGAGCTGAGATTAGATCTAACAGTTCTTTTCCATCATTTGTTTAAACAGATGATACGGCCATGCTATGGGGTGTTAAGTTCTATAACGACTTTCTCTCGCAAGCTGGTCCCCTAGGGAATGTTCAGTCAGAACTACTTTTCCGAAAAGACGCATCAACTTTTACATTTGAGAAGGGTTGGGCTTTTCCTCGAAGGATCTATTTCAATGGTGATAATTGTGTCATGCCGCCTCCTGATGCCTATCCATATTTGCCAAATGCCAGCTACCGACAAGTGATCTCCTTGCTCACTCTGCTGATTACACTTTTGTCATCTGTGGCATTCTTCTTTGCATATGTTTAAGAATCTCATAGCAGCTATAATAAAAAAATTGTCTATCTATATAGTGTTTACTGCATCAATTCAACCAAAGAAGTTCCAGAAACCAATCAATGATTCTGTGTACCTAAGCAATGGACGTCTATAAATTCAGTTGGGTTCAGGTGCGCTCATTAAAAAAACTTCAGTCTCTGCTTTTCACGTGTGGGTGAATTGATCCCCACTTTGTTACTTGTAGCTTTTATATCACATGTTTATTATAGTTCAAAATAGTATTGTTTGTAGAATATTCAAGTCTATAGTGTTATTAAAGTTGTAATAATCATAAAACCAGGCAGGCAGACAAATTAGTGCTGATTTACAGTTTTGGTTTTAATTTATATGTATTTATAGCTTATCTACATCCATGTTACCATATGATCTCATTTGATGTCTCTTATAAAAGTTGCAGTTCAAATACATTTTCATTCAATAAAGTGTTAGATCCCCTTGTGTTCATAAAGTTTCTTGTTATTTCTGGTCAAACGAAACATAGATGACATAGGTTTACACAAAGCGATATGAATTAGTCATTATGATGAGTTTTCTGTAGTGTTGAGCTATATTTCCAGAATGATAAGCTGTTATTGTTCTTCTAAAGAATACACAAATTACGTGTACCTGATTTTCCAGTTTCCCCTGAGCTTCAAAACTTCCAGTATAATCAAATTCTACGAAAAGATTCACCACATTACAAGCAATCAGAGCACTGTTGAACTGATTAATGTCGAGTAGCCAATTAGGTTTCCAGTTGCAGAATTTGGTATGTATCTGGTGGCGGTAGCATGCACTCTTGCCATTGAAGTAGACTTTCCTGGGTAATGCCCATTCTGGTCCTTTTGAAGGAGCACCTCTGACTGAACATTTCCAAATGACCCTGCTTCCATTAGTAGGTCATTGTAGAATTTTGCGCCATAGAACATTCCTGTGTCATCTGTGTTTCAAATGACAAATCAGTACTGAATTTTCTCTCTCATAGGCTCTGCAAAAAAATTGCAAGAATTATAGCACTTACTGATAGACTGGGTAAGGAACTAGTGGTATATAATCGAAGCTAAAAACTTGAGTTACGTTGTTGAGATTAGGATGCTGAACGACGAGTCAACAGAGTGTAGTTCATCCTGTAGTTGAAGTTTGTTATGTCGAGCTTCAAGTTGAGCTTCACATGCCAGTGCACCCGGACTGGGCACGTGTTGCGTGCACTGTAGTAGTGGCTATTTATCTTTTCTTGGAGTGTTTGAGTAGCTTGGAATCACTCCTGATCAGCGCGGATCATTAGATATAAAGTTGAATCATCACACACACATACACACGCATATGTATGTATATTTGTGATTCCAGAACTGGAAAACAGTACTAGCTTACTTGACGCATTTGTTTTTGTTTTCACAACCGCATGTACAAGGAGTGATTCTTTCATTGTAGAAAGATGAAAAGTGAAAAGGAAACGCAACAGGAGGGAGGGACGGTTGTTTCCTGGCTAGAAACTGCGAATAAGTACATGTCACTGTATAAATTGATCAGAAGAAAATATATCAGTTACTATAAGAATTAAGAGGGAACGTGTTTGCCAAGTATTAGTCATTCTGGGAATTTTTAGGAAGTAAAGAATAAGACCTTATGCACAAGTGTTGATATATAAAGTTTCACATTGGGCAACTCAATATATAAATTTATTGAGAGACTACTCTATTCATTGTCAATTGATTTTGAGTTGGATGCTTGAACAATTTTAGCACACCAGGCGCCTCAATTTGTTTCCTCCTTTGAACTTGGAACAATCTCCTTGTTGTTCCGTGGACCCGTATCACTTCTTTCTTATAGCCCATGTCCAACCAGGGCTCATGATGTGCCGGTACATTTGGAAATTGTTCATTGTTACCAACCACTGCCTGATTCTTACTACATTTTCAAGATGGTCATCAATTTTCAAGAATTTCTTATGGTATAGTAGATTAGTAGTAGTTACTACTAGTATAGTAGCAGGAATTAATATTAAACTGACCACATAGCCATTTGGGGTGGGGTGGGGTCCATTTGATTGTTATGTTCCCAGTTGGATCCAAGGCAGCTGCAATTAATATTTGAAAACCATATTGAACAAAACAGAGAATTCAGATACAAAGCTGTAGCTTCGTAACAAGGAAGAAGAATTGGCAAATCATTGTTGATGTATTTATCAACAACTCGAGCTTATTAACAAAAATTGGAATTGGGGTTGACTTGCGGATGAAATGGGTGTTTTAAGTTATATCTCAATCTTATACTAATAAATTTTAAAAGACTAGTAAATAATTATCATCTACCTATTATTTTTCTCTCTTTTCACATTTATTGCACTTTATTTTAAAACTATGCTTCTTACATTTATTTATTAACCGTTTGGGTATTCTGTTTTCTTTTAACAATCTTACATATAAATATATAAACTAACTTTTGAAAATAAAATAAACAAGTGTGTTTAAAATAATCAAACTTTGACCACAAGTGTATAAAAATAACCTTGATCACATATCCCCAAATATGAGAATAAACATTAATTTATTATTATTATTTTTTAAAAAACAATACATCTCATTTTCATTTGAGCCGTGCATAAGCTTTAATGAATGAATTAGAAATAAGAAAGAGTCAAAATGTTATCATTTTCATTACTAATAACTTAAACTTTGACCATCATTTCATTTGAGCCGTACGTGGAGAAGCTTTAATTAAAGAATTTGAAATAAGAAAGACTCAAAATTCTTTGCAGAAAATTACAGCAACCAACTTACTTCTTTGAGAAACAAGAGGCTCGGCTCCTGGTTTTGGTTTAAAATTATACTCCCTCGGTTCCCTATTAACTGAAGTTATACGTCAATTTTTTTGTTTCCAAATATTTGAGATTTCCATGTAATCCTCACTCTCCTTCCTATTGGAGTCTTAAAGAAAATTAAAGACTTGAAAATTCTCTCTTTTCTTCTTATTGGAGTTCTATGAAAAATTAAAGACTTAAGAATTCTCACTTTCCTATTGGACTCCTTTATCTTTCTACGTATATCCGTGAAATTTTCTCTCTCCTTCTTATTGGATGAATAGACAAATGAATTGGAGTAATTAAATTTCTTAATAAGTGTGTATTGACATATAACGTCAATTATTTCGGAACCGAGGGAGTATTTCCTAGTAATTAGAATTGCAGCCGCCCAGCCCGCTGAAACTAAAACTGTATTAGAGAATTTCTGGAATTCGTCTCTAACCATGCCATGCCATAGAGTTAAATTATTAATTTAAACTTTGAAGGTATATATAAATATGTCTGTCTACTATGGAATTAATATACCACAAATACATATATAGCTTCTTTTAGCCAAGCAGGGGACAAGAATTGTTTTTTAAATTGTGGAATTGAATGGGGCGTTGGATCAAACCAGAGGTAGGTATGTCAAATTAATTAGCAGTGTGTTTTGTTTCGTACATTTTTAGCTACATATATAAAAATAATTTCTACATACAATATTAATTTGTGTCGTCTACTGTACGTAGTACGTACGTTCGATGAGTTTGATTAGAAGAAATGGGGTAAATTTGTAATATTACATTTCTTAAATCATGCTAGCTAGCTAGCTTGTAACTAATTAATAAGTACTAAAAAGATAATAGAGTATACATACATTTAAATTAAAGGACAGAGGTATATATGGAGTAATTTTATGTGCAGACTACTTGCATGGTTTGGTTTATGTACATAGAATAGAAATACTGTACGTACGTTAAAATTTTGACAGTATATATTTTAGATTAGCGTAAGAATGTTAGTCAGTAGCTAGAGGGTGTAATTAACGTATATTATATTATATAGTGAACGTACAGCTGTACTTGCTTATAAATTAATTAATACATTTGCATGTATATGATGAAATAGGTATATCCTCTAATGGCAGCTATGAGCTTCGTAACTGGTATGTGTGTTTTCCAGCTCACAAGGAACATGTTCATGAACCCTGATGTCAGGTAATTAACTACATATTATCAAAATTTACAACTGTAAATATTTAATAATCTACGATGATAAATTTAATATATATGGTTGGTGCAGAATTGACAAAGCCCGCCGCAGCACAGCAGTACTGGAGAACCAAGATGAAGGAGAGAAATACAAGCAACACCGCCTCCGCAAGTTTCTCCGGCAACGCCCGCCTGAGGTGATGCCTGCCATCAACCGCTTCTTCACCAAGGACCACACCAAATAGATCGATCGCTATATATATATATATATATATATATATATATATATATATATATGACCTACATGCATCATCAAGTTCATCAATAATTAATCTAATCTGCGGGCATGCACCATCCATTTATTAATTAATTAGTTCATTTGGCAATGTACAATATTTAGAGTTTTCAACTTGGAATATATACTAGTACTTCTCTTCTTATTGATTGGGATATATTATTTTTTATATAAAGCACAAAAACTGAAGTATAGTAAAAAAGTTTCTTATAAAAAATATCTAAAATACACAATTTAAATGCAAAATATTATACTTTTCTTAGTTGCTTGGTTAATTCTAAATTTAAAGAGTTTGATTTTATTTCATGACATGTTTGTAAAATTACCATTTTCACTCATAGAAATATCAATTCTCTTGATCAAATACTATTACTTCCATAATTGCTTAAACCAGGATTAAAGGAAACGGAGAACTTGATTGTGAGATTTACTTTTGTTTGTCTGTTTTCATTTCTACTAGAGTATATAATAGAGAGAGACGACGACGACGAAAATATCAATTCGATCTCTAAGGAAAAAAAATACTAATAAATAAGGAGCGTGAAGTAGATGAACAAACAACCCAACAAATAAACATCAATATTCTCCCTCCCATAATAAATAAATAAGTCAACAAAAACATTGAACATATATATATATATATATATATATATATATATATATATATATATATATATATATATATATATATATCAGTCGTGGAACACACAAGGAAACCTTCACATATAAATTAGTCCACGCGCAAATCCTGTGTGTTCCTACCAAATTACATATGTATGACCTGATAATCAAATGTAGTCCCTTCTGTCGAATTTTTAAATATATGAGTCATTTAATTATTTATTTTTTTGCTAATTCGGGAGGGGACTTGCAAGAGCCATTCCAACTTTGCTAGCTCTCATTTGAAATGTTAAACAACACTTTCAAATTAAAAATTTATATAATTTATTTAATATTAGTCAATACAATTATAATTTGAGTCCTACATGGACAGAAAAATTAGACAGGTAGAACAAAATTAATTTGCTCCCAATTTGTCAAATCGATTTTGTTCTACCTATTCAATTTTCTTATCTAATTTTCCTCCGTGTATGCCTATTATTATAATTTAGGCAAAAAACAATTTATGAGAACTAATTGTCTTGATTGGATGGCCAGCTCCGTAACAACATTTTTGTTGTCTCGGTCATATATATATATATATATATATATATATATATATATATATATATTCCTATACGTACCTTATTCTTGTCTGTTTCCTTTCCTTAGTTGAAGGGGAAAGAATAAAGTCACAAGTTTATATGGATTAATAATCCTCCCACCGGTTAGATTTGTTCTCCAGATGGGTTTTGTGAAAGTTTTTTGTTTACTCATACTTTCATTACTCTCTGGGTTGTTCAGCCTTGCCACTGCTTGTTCTAATGGAACTTGCAAGGTCGGTCTCTCTGCCTCTTTCAGTTTTTTTTTTTTATATAATTAATTAATTTGGAGATTTGTTTTTGTTAATAATTTAGTTTCCGTTTTGAAATGAATGTATTGTAGGTGCTTGAAAAGTGTTGGAGCGACGGAGATTGTGAGGCAGGGCTGTATTGTTTTTCTTGTCCTCAAGGTTTCTCAGGCTCAAGATGTGTGAGATCAACTTCTACTAACCAATTCAAATTCCTGGTAATCTCTCTCTTTCTCTCTCTCTAGGCAATGGCAATGGCAATGGCACTGCTGAATTTTGAATTTGAAAATCCCAAATATGAAAGATTTGCTACGTACAAGAGATCATTTAATTTTGATTTGGTTCTCAATAAATTTAATTAAGGCAACGGCAATGGCAATTCCTCCATACGATTCAGCTCATACAGTTTCTGAAATTTGTACATAGAACAATACTCTACCTTTCAACAAGTATGCATTCTTGACAACCCACAATGCCTTTGCTATCGAGGGAGAGCCATCTCATACTGGAATTCCAAGGGTTACCACTACAAATCAAGAGGATAATATCACTCAGCAGCTAAATGTACGTATAAACATCTCTCTCTCTCTCTCTCTCAAGTTCTTGTTTCTGCTTCACTTTGAAGTAAAATTATCAAACAAAATATTATCAATTTGTAGAATGGCGTTCGAGCCTTGATGCTTGACACATACGATTTTGAAGGAGACGTGTGGCTGTGCCATTCATTTGGAGGAAAATGCTACGATTATACGGCTTTTGTAAGTCCTTTCCCCATATTCAAATAATGCTCAACTTTATAACAATTAAAAATTTATAATAACACCCACCTTTTGTACTAATAAAACACAAGGAACCGGCCATAGACACTTTGAAGGAAATTGAAGCTTTCTTATCTTCAAATCCATCTGAAATTGTGACACTGATCCTGGAAGACTACGTTCACGCCCCAAAGGGATTGACAAAGGTGTTCACAGATGCAGGGTTGATGAAGTACTGGTTCCCCGTGTCCAAGATGCCACAAAATGGTCAAGACTGGCTACTAGTTAGTGACATGGTTGCTAATAGCCAAAGGCTACTAGTATTTACTTCAATCAAAGCTAAGCAGGAAAGCGAAGGAATTGCTTATCAGTGGAACTTCATGGTTGAAAATCAATGTAAAAGGACCGTTTTTCCTACACTACTTAAACGCCTTGTTTAATTACTTATAATTTTGACTTTGATTTCTTCCCTAATTCTATTTTGTATGATTTTTCAGATGGAGATGGTGGGATGAAGGCTGGAAGTTGTCCTAACCGAGCTGAGTCGCCTCCGCTTAACGACACAAGTAAATCATTGGTTTTGGTTAATTACTTTAGATCTGTTCCCATCAAACTATTAGCATGTGGACAGAACTCGGCAAACTTGAATGACATGCTGCCAACTTGCCATAGTGCTGCTGGAAACCGATGGGCTAATTTTGTTGCTGTTGATTTTTACAAGGTAAGGTAAAAAAAATCATCGACTGCTAGTAGTATTACTAATATAGAGGGAATAATGTTGAGGATTCTTGAAAATTTCTCCCCAAGAGACTAAGAGCCTACTATAATGTAACTTAGCAGTATTTCATTAATTACTACGAATGGCTGTATGTTTATTCTATGGTAAGAAAAAAAAAACAGTTTCTATCACTTATAAAAACTTTGAAGAATAATAAAAGTATTTTCCTATTCTCTTATTAAAAGAAAAAAACTGTACTCTGTGTAGAGAAGTGAAGGAGGAGGAGCATTCCAAGCTGTAGACACTTTGAATGGCGAGCTGTTGTGCGGTTGCAGTGATGTACATGCATGTGGGGTAAGTCATATAGCCGACGGACATTCTAATTTAGGGGCTTTATAACAATCAATTTGGCTTTTTAATTTGCAGCCAGGATCAAGTACATGTACTCCAAGTCCCAGTCCCAGTCCCAGTCCCAGTCCCAGTCCCAGAGGAAGATGATCACCTTACCAGAGAAACTCTGATATGATATGAAGGCTTCAAGAAAGTCAAAATAAGTAGCAAATTCAGAACTAACAAAAAATTGAAAGAACGATACAATTAATTCCAAAGCAGGCCACTATAAGTGTTGATTGTACACGAGAGATGAATATCTTGTTCGTATCTTTGAATAGCAAAAAAAAAAACTCTGATTCTGCTTTCATATTTTTGCTTCCTATTTTTCGTCTTTCACTTTGGCTTGCTTATATGGTTGAAAGTTGAAAGCATATTAGAATGTTGATTTTATTTTATCAAAAAAGTGAAGTTCTGAATTTTGTTTCAATAAAATTCGATAATTATACCTCAATAAAGTTGGAAATGTTGCTAAAATAGAAGAAGTAAATTTTTTTTTGTGGGTATTTTTATTACCTTTTTACCGGTGAAGTGAGTTTTGCTTCCAGCTTTTCCCAACAAAAAAGTTATCAAACAGTGTTTTTGAACTAGGATGAAATGAAATGGAGAGTCTTTATTTTTTATATATTTTTCATCATCATCTCTCTCCCATCGTCATGACGTCACATTCCAACACATCATGAGATGGATCCTCTCAATTTCTAAATCGTTTTTTAAAGTTGCCAAAAAAATAATACTATGGATACGAGTAAAAACAAAAAGTTGTGCATAAACCGTATAAAAAAATAGGAAACAAAATTTAGAGTTGAATATTTTATACATTTTGATTAGAATGTAATACACGTGTCATACTCTTTGTATATAATTTGTGGTCATAGTATTACTCAAACAAAATTTTAGAAGCAAAAACGAAGAGTGAATTCTGTGTGTTTTCAGGTTTCAACTTCCAAAACATTGAGAACCAAAGCTTTTGTGTCATGTACTAGTAATGGGCTGGGTTAATGGGATATGTTTGGGCTACATATCTGTGAATAGAGTTATTTCAAGGTATTAAAAAAAAACACAAAAAGAAAAAGAAAATGAAGAACAACATAAAGAATTATTCGCAGATAATATAGTCACTCTTGTAGTCTTGTTTTTTCTCTCCCTTATTTCTCTTGAGAATCATTTTGTTTGCCACTACATGTATGCTGAAATGAATAGACAATTGATCGGCCTATTTAAATTATTGTCGTAAGCACCACGTGCGATACTCCCTCACTCCCTTTTTAATTGAGAAACCATAAAAATTATAAAAATATATAATTAATATTTTATTTAATTGATTAAAACGAGTATAAAATCCTTTAAAATTAGCCTAATCCTCATTAGAGTAAATTAACTTATTATTAATCTAATTGTGATCCATATATATATCCACTATGGTTTTTGAGGAATACCACTTTGTTTTTAACTAAATTTGAAAGTGTTGGGTATGACACAAATTTTTATTAGATTTGAATTTAAGTATTATCTAGAATTTGTTTTAGTTTAGTAAAGTTATCTTTTTTAATTATACTCAATTTAGTATTTATAATTATGTTTAATTATGAATTTTCCTATGACCTATAAATATAAATGTTAGGATTTTTAAGAACATACAATTCAGATACATTCAAATATATTTAGAGAGATTCAGAAACATTCTAAGAATTCTCATAGTTCTATCTCTTTATCTTGTACTCTTCAGATATTTATTTAGTGATTTTTTTTTTGCATTCTCTGTGGTTTTTTCGATTTAGGTTTCCACGTAAAATCATGTGTTATTGTTTTTATCTTTTTACGCTGATTTATTGTGTTTGCAATATTTTGTCATAACAAACTTGTATTAGAACGTGGTTATTATCGATTCATACTATGGCGTTGAGTTCGACTTCATTAACAAAATTTGATATTGACAAATTCGATGGAAATATTAGTTTCAGTATTTGGCAAGTTCGGATGAAAGCTGTTCTTATTCAGCAAGGTTTGAAAAAAGCCATTATAGGGAAGCCAATGAAGCTTGTAGATATGTCTGATACGAATTGAGAGACTGTAAGACCCCGAATTTTATGAAATAAAAGTATTCAATTTTTCTTATAATTACTATTCAGTAAATGGTTAAATTGATAAATGTTAAAGTTAAGGGTGATATATGAATTTTTTTTCGAAATACACAAGTGGTTATAAAATATTCATTGTTGTCGGGGAATATTCGTTTGATCGTGGAATATTCTTACTGTCGGGGAATATTCATACGACGGCGCAGCCTTTTGTGGGCCCCATAACGGAAAGCGATTGGATGAAAAAAACGACAAGAGTAAGTTGTTTATAAATAACGGCGTAGTTGTTACCGTTAACACTGTTGGAATACCCGGTGGTTAAAATACAGTAATACGCGTTGTTGCACAGTAGCACACAGTATTGCACCAATTATTGATTTTTACGTAAGAAGGCATTACTCAATAATTGTTACAGTAATTATTATTCAGTATTTTATTTTATTGATTCAATAATTGCTGCGTTGATATTTTATATTACTGTTATTTTAATAATTGTAACTACACAGTATTTTCTATTATCGGAGCAATAATTCATATTATCTTAATAATATTATTAGATAACATTATTGGCAATGTCTATAAAGTTCTGTCTAAGGAGAGGTTTGGTCATCTAATTGCGCGCCAGTAAGGAGAGATCCTTATTGAAAAGCCCTCTTTCCTGGGAACTGCCTGGCTGTCAGTAATGTGATTCTGTAATATTATTTGTGAATAATTAATTATTGATTTATATGATGAGGAAAATATTGATTTTATGTGGATATAGATGGAGAAAATTTTTAATGTGACAATTGTTGTAAATTAATATTTTATCTTTTTCTGATAAAATAATTTAATTAAATATATTATTTTAATAATATATTAATGGTGATATTTTTATAATGAATGTGGGATATATGAATAAATAAGGAGAAAGAGTATTTTTGTGGCATTAAATGATTAACACATGTTTTGTGTGTTGGTGGACACAATTCTTGACCGAAAATTTATTATTGACTGTAAAATCGCCCGTTTGTGGATTTCGGTCAATTTATGTTTGGAATTTGGAAAAACTTTCTTCTGCAAAGTTGTAGAGAATTGAAATTCCTATAAAAACACGCGAGATTCGAATTTTCTGATAAAAGGGCTATTTATTATGAATTATTGAAGTTCTGAAGTTCCGAAATAATTGATTTTTAGAAGTTTTATTTATTTTTATTAACAAAAACATTTTTTACACTTTGGTGGGCCCCACTTGCACATGTTGATGGCTGAATCCAGATTTTCAATGGTGGGCTAAGAAAAATTTATAATTATATTATTATTTTATTAAATTTTCTACTTTGGTGTTCTAAGCATTTTCCTATAAATAGGGTGCTTAGGTTAGAATTGAAAATCACACCAGAAACTGAAGTTTTCTCTCTATTTCTCTCTCTATATTATTGAGTGTATTCTTGTGAGTATTTTGATATCTTGAGTGTTGCTATACGGTGCAAGTTCGTTCAGCGTTATTCTAGTCAGGAGTACTGCTCTTTTGAGGTAAGGGATAGTAAGGGATATCAATGATATTATTTCTTTCAATATCATTATACCGGAATATTGGTAAGATTTTTCTTGTAAAATTCTTATTTTTTTTCATGTCGGGGTTACTATTCATGAGTTACTATTCACGAGTTACTATTCATAAGTTACTATTCATGAGTTATTATTCATGAGTTAGTATTCACGAGTTACTATTCATGAGTACTATTCACGAGTTACTATTCATGAGTTACTATTCACGAGTTACTATTCATGGGTTACTATTCACGAGTTACTATTCATGACAAAATTGGTTTCTTTTTCTAACCAAATTATAGTTGATTTATGAATATTACTCTTGAGATTAAAACTATATGTTGATCATATTATTTTTATTATTATATATAACATTTTTATAACCCTAATGATGATATTTCTCTTTGACTTGAGTGTAAAGATGGGTAGATTTTTGGTACGATCATGACTATGGGTTCTCTTTGGCCAGTAGTGCAAAGTTGAATTTTTGACTGGTATGATCATGACCATTGAATTTATAATTGAATATCTTTAGCTTAAGTACAAAGGTGAAATGATCAACATGGTTATAATTATTAGTTATATAAATTCTGAAATGATTATATATTTCTTTGAGATAATAATATATTTAGCCTGTAGTGCAAATATGAACTATTGAGGAATATCTTTGGCCTGTAGTGCAAAGATGAGTTGTTGATGAATATCTTTGGCCCGTAGTGCAAATATGACTTGTTGTTGAATATCTTTGGCATGTAGTGTAAAGATGAACTGTTGATGAATATCTTTGGCCCGTGGTGCAAAGATGAATTTATTAGTATGATTATGAACAGAAACTGTGATTTGGTATAACCATGATATTTGATGTTTCAGGTAAAGACAGGTGATGAAAATTATCTTCGTCTTGGATGCGAAATTTAGAATCACAATTATGATTATGAATTATTCATATGATTGTGGAAAGGAACTGTTGATTAATGTTATAGGGATAAAACATTGTTGGTGGACTTTTAACATGAAGAAGATAATAGACTTTATGGTCTATTTGACTCTTCTAATTGATTGCTCGTTCCGCTGCAACTATGGTTGAAATTTTTATCATTTACCATATGTTCTAAATCTCTGATTTATTATTGATGAAGGCTATTGATAATTTAATTATCTTTAGTCAAGATATTCTTTACTGAGCTAGTTGTGCTCACCCTTTTGCTTCACAATTCTTTTCAGATAATAATAGTGTAGCTGGGTCGAGCGAGGGTAACGGGGAAATAGAACGGTGGTCTCTAGCTGTGGATGTTCTCCCGAAGCAGTATAGAAAAGTTCATTTAGTAGTTTTATTTGGTGAATCCAATAGGGTAAGGTGTACCCAACGTTGGAAGGGTGATTTGCCACTATCATACAAGATGTCTAACGACATACAATCTCGTGTCATCATAAGACAGGGATGTGCTCATCCACTTGCTGAGTATATATACGAGCACTACCTATATAATCTTGGTGTTTGTTTGAAGTATAATTCTCAATTAGAGACAGTAGAGATAATGATATGTCAAGAGAAGACTCACCATTGGGAAGAATATGATAGTAATCTTCTCGTTTTTCTTTGGGGTCTATTGGGTCAACCAAGAATAATTCTGTGGCCATATGATATCTATCATAACCTAGACGCATGGCCTCCCATGTACGAAGGTTTTCTTGAGCACTTTCCAAAGATTCTAATTTCTAAAACAGTTTTTGACTATACTTTTATGTAAGGTGTCATTGTGAGGTGATGTCCACGGTTGGAACATGAGTCACATTTGGTATATATTTGTATCCAAACTCACAGCATATGTGTTGTTGTATTTTGCACGACAATTGTTGTAATAAAGTTGTAGTTATTTTCTGTACCAAGTATTTGACGACTCAGAATAGGTTGGATGGAATGGACCTATTTTGGGGGCGTTACAGAGACGAAGAAAGCTAGCGAGATGTCTAAGTCAGAATGGGAAACTATGAATAATAAAGCACTTTCATCAATTCAGTTGTGCCTTTCGAATTATGTGTTGCAGGAGGTGTTAGCGAAAATTATAACTGCTGATTTGTGGAAGAAATTAAAGTCTATCTATTTGACGAAGTCCCTCACCAATAGATTCAGACTTAAACAACATTTTTACACTTTGCATATGTCAGAAGGTACTCAAATCAAAGCTCATATCACTGAGTTTATTTCAATTGTAACTGAGTTACAGAATATTGATGTTTATAATATTAATGATGAAAATCAAGCCCTATTGTTGTTAGTCTCATTACCTCCTTCATATAAGTACTTTAGAGACACTATGATCTGTGATAGAGACACTATCTCAATTAAGAATGTAAGACCCCAACTTTTTAATGAATAAAATTAAATTTTCTTATAAATATTATTATGAATAATAAGATATTAATTTGATATAATAACTTTGGTTATGGGTGAAATGTGAAAATTTTGTAAAATAAGTAAGTGGTTATAAAATATTCGTTTTGTCGGTGGAATATTCTTTCTGTCGGAAAATATTCGTACGACGGCGCAGCCAATTGTGGGCCCCATAACGGATAACGGTCGAATGAAGAAAACGACAAAATTGAATAACGGCGTAGTTGTTACCGTTAACACTGTTGGAATACCCGGTGGTTAAAATATATTAATACGCGTGGTTGCACAGTAGCACACGAATTGCACAGTATTTTTGAATTATTAATTCTTACGAAGGAAGATACTACTCAATAATTGTTACAGTAGTTACTGTTCAATATTTTATTTTATTGATTAAATAATTGCTGCGTTGATATTTTTTTATATTATTGTTGTTTCAATAATTATCACTACACAGTATTTCTCATTATCAGATCAATAATTCATATTATCTGAATAATATTATTAGATAATATTATTGGCAATGTCTAGAAAGTTCTGTCAAGGAGAGGTTTGGTCATCTAATTGCGCGCCAGTAAGGAGAAATCCTTATTGGAAAGCTCCCTCTTTTCTGGGAACGGCCTGATTGTCATAAATGTGATTCTGTAATATTATTTGTGAATAATTAATTATTGATTCATATGATAAGGAAATATTTATTTTATGTGGATATAAATGAGGGATATATTTTTTTGGTTAAAAATGAAGGAGTTAATGTTGAGGTGTTTTATCAGTATTTTTGTCGAAATAGAGGTATTAAAAATTAAATCAGGATTTTTGAGATATTTTGCGGGGGTTATAAATTTTAATCCGACCGTTGGATCGTGGTAATTTTTGGATATGTTATACATATATAAGTTGAGTATATCTTCACAAATTTTGAACCGTTAAAAATGAACGTATGATTTGTTATGAATTTTACGAGATGACTGGTTCAGAAATTATTGAATTTTGGGAGTTTATTATTTTGGTGAAAAATTCTAGAATTGGTGGGCCCCACTCTTAGTTGGTGAAAAAATATGCTGAGAGTTTTATTCAAATATGGTGGGTGGGAATAGTAGCAGGTAAAGCCATCAGGTTGCAGGTTAAGTCTGCTTCGGTGTGCTAACATTTTCCTATAAATAGAGGGCTAAGTTAGAATTGAAAATCACACCAGAAACAAGTTTTCTCTCTTTCTCTGTAAGACCCCGAATTTTATGAAATAAAAGTATTCAATTTTTCTTATAATTACTATTCAGTAAATGGTTAAATTGATAAATATTAAAGTTAAGGGTGATATATGAATTTTTTTTCAAAATACACAAGTGGTTATAAAATATTCATTGTTGTCGGGGAATTTTCGTTGGTCGTGAAATATTCTTTCTGTTGGGGAATATTCGTACAACGACGCAGTTATTTGTGGGCCCCATAACGAAAAACGGTCGGATGAAGATAACGACAAAAATTGAGTTTTTATAATTATTGACGTAGTTGTTACCGTTAACACTGTTGGAATACCCGGTGGTTAAAATACAGTAATACGCGTTATTGCACAGTATTTTTGAAACTATTGATTCTTACGTAAGAAGACACTACTCAATAATTGTTACAGTAATTACTGTTCAATATTTTATTTTAATGATTCAATAATTGCTACGTTAAAATTTTATATTATTGTTGCTCAATAATTGTCACTGCACAATATTTCCCATTATCAGATCAATAATTCATATTATTTAAATAATATTATTAGATAACATTATTGGCAATGTCTAGAAAGTTCTGTCTAAGGAGAGGTTTGGTATGGATTTTATTGTGGAATTTTTACCTTTTTCATGTCGAGTTACTATTTATGAATTACTATTCATGAGTTACTATTCACGAGTTACTATTCATGAGTTACTATTCATGAGTTACTATTCATGACAAAATCAATTTTTTTTCTGACCAAATTATAGTTGATTTATGAATATTACTCTTTAGATTAAATCTATATGTTGATTATATTGATTTTATTATCATATATAACATTTTTATAACCATAATGATGATATTTCTCTTTGACTTGAGTGTAAAGATGGGTAGATTTTTGGTATGATCATGACTATGGGTTCCCTTTGGCTAGTAGTGCAAAGTTAAATTGTTGACTGGTATGATCATGACCATTGAATTTATAATTGAATATCTTTAGCTTAAGTGCAAAGGTGAATTGATCAACATGGTTATAATTATTGTTTATATAAATTCTGAAATGATTATATATTTCTTTGAGATATTAATATATTTGGCCTATAGTGCAAATATGAACTGTTGATGAATATATTTGACCTGTAGTGCAAATATGAACTATTGTTGAATATCTTTGGCCTGTAGTGCAAAGATGAATTGTTGATGAATATCTTTGGCCCGTAGTGCAAAGATGACATGTTAAATATCTTTGGCCAGTAGTGCAAAGATGAACAGGTGTTGAGATGAACATGACCAACCGGTAATACAAATGAATATCTTTGGCCGTAGTGCAAAGATGAAGTTATTAGTATGATTATGAACAGGAAATGTAATTTGGTGTAACCATGATCTTTGATGTTTCAGGTAAAGATAGGTGATGAAAATTATCTTCGTCCTGGATGAGAAGAGGAATTTAGAACTACAATTATGATTATGAGTTATTCATATGATTGTGAACCAGAATTGTTGATTGATGTTACAGGGATAAAATATTGTTGGTGGATTTTTAAAATGGAGAAGATAATAAACTTTGTAGTCTATTTGACTCTTCTAATGGATTGCTCGTTCCGCTGCAACTATGGTTGAAATTTTTATCATCTACCATATGTTCTAAATCTCTGATTTAATTCTGTTGAAGGCTATTGATAACTTATTTATCTTTAGTCATGATATTCTTTATTGGGCTAGTTGTGCTCACCCTTCTGTTTCACAATTCCTTTCAGGTAATAAGAGTGTAGCTGGGTTGAGCGGGGGTAACAGGGGAATAGAACGGTGGTCATCATTTAGTAGTTATATTTGGTGAATCATCTAGGGTGAAGCGAATCCAACGTTGCAAGGGTGTTTTTCCACTATCATACAAGATGTCTAATGACATACAACCTCGTGTCATCATAAGACATGGTTGTGCACATCCACTTGTTGAGTATATCTACGAGCACTACCTATATAATCTTGGTGTTTGTTTAAAGTATAGTTCTCAATTAGAGACAGTGGAGATAATGATATGTCAAGATAAGACTTACCATTGGAAAAAAAATATGATAGTAATCTTCTTGTTTTTCTTTGGGGTATATTGGGTCAACCAAGGATAATTCTGTGGCCATATGATATCTATCACAACCTAGAAACATGGCCTCCCATGTACAAAGGTTTCCTTGAGCACTTCCCAAAGATTCTAATTTCTAAAATAATTTTTGACTATACCTTTATGTAAGGTGTCATTGTGAGGTGTTGTCCATGGTTGGGACATGAGTCACATTTGATATATATTTGTATCCAAACTCACAGCATATGTGTTGTTGTATTTTGCACGACAATTGTTGTAATAAAGTTGTAGTTATCTTCTGTACCATGTATTTGGCGACTCAGAATAGGTTGGATAGACTGAACCTATTTTGGGGTTGTCACATTCTCTCTCTAGATTATTGAGTGTATTTTGTGAGTATTTAGATACTTTGAGAGTTGCTATTCAGCATAAATTTCTTTCAGCCTCATATCCGATATTCGGTCAGAAGTACGGTTATTTTGAGGTAAGGGGTATTATCTTCTTCTTAAATGATATTTTCTTTAATATCATTATGCTGAAGTGTTGGTATAAACTTTTTATCAAATTTGAAACTTTTTGTGTCGGAATTACTATTCACGTATACGGCACTATTTACGAATACGGCACTATTCACCGGAAAATAAAATTTTCTTCTTTTTGTCCAAATTGTCTATTATGGTTACTTTCTTTGATTGTATTCATGTTTTGATCTTTATTTGTGAATTCTGCTTCAAAACGGGTTATTCTGGAGTATTATTGAACTTGAATAAACTGTAATACGAATCCCTAATATTTGTCCTTTTGTTTCACTGGATTCATTTTCTTTAAAATATTTTTCATCATCCTCAGTCCTAAATAATGATATAAATGAATATATTTGGCCTGTAGTGTAAAAATGAATGATTACCTAATGAATATCTTTTGTCCGTAGTGCAAAGATGAACAGGTGTTGAGATGAACATGACCAACTGGTGATACAAATGAATATCTTTGGCCTGTAGTGCAGAGATGAATGATTACCTAATGAATATCTTTGGCCCGTAGTGCAAAGATGAACAGGTGTTGAGATAAACATGACCAACTGGTGATACAAACGAATATCTTTGGCCTGTCGTGCAAAGACGAATATTTGATTCAAGATGTATATTGATTGATGTTACAGGGATAAAATATTGATGATGGACTTTTAAATCTTAGAAGATAGTAGAATTCTTTCTCTACTTGACTCTTCTAATGTATTGCTGTTTCCGCTGCAGTTGTTGATCTAAAACTTGTTGTCGATTATATTCTATCAGATTTTTCCCTGTTGAATACTAATGATAATTTGTTATATATTATATTAGTCATAATATTCTTTACTGGGCTAGTTGAGCTTATAATAAGGACTCCTTTTGAGTTTGTATACTCTCTAGTAGAGAATAGTTGTATTCAAACTCATAGTATTGGGTTGTTGTATTTTGCACAGCAATTGTATTAATGAAGTTGTAGTTATTTCTGTACCAAGATTTTGGCGACTCATAATGGGTGATATATACCTATTTTGGGGGCGTCACAGTTGGTATCAGAGCTTAGGGATATTATCCCTGGCTGAGATGTGAGACAAGAACTATAAGGGGAGAGACGAAAAATTCATTCGCTAGTATGACCTGACTAAGTTTATTTGGTATTTATTTGGTCGGTCAGAGTATAGGGATAATATGTTGCATGACTATTAACCCTTGTTTTATGGCAGTATTTAAGAATGGCAGCTGAGAACGTTAATAATGGAGTGAATCAGACCGTGGAGATACCTTTGATCACTACCCAGGGGAACGTGCAACAGGAAGACAATATTCCTCCTGTAAACAACTCTACCGAACAAATGATGAATGATGGGATGTTTAGAAGCTTTTTGCAGTTTATGCAAAACTAGACAAGGGAGACTCGTGCACAAAATACGGGTGGAAATGCTAGCAATGCGCGGCTTGTCACAGCCAAGCAGTTCAAGGAGTTGGGACCACCAGAATTTAAGGAAAAGCCGGATCCGATCAAAGCAGAAACGTGGGTCAAACAAATTACCAAGATATTCGATGTCTTAAGATACACGGAGGAACAGAAGGTTCCATTCGCCACCTTTATGTTCCGCGGTGAGGCAGACTACTGGTGGGAGTCTGTGAAGCGTACCCAGCCTGACGCACTCAACATGTCCTGGGAAACGTTTCAAAAACTATTCAATGACAAGTACTTTCCTGAAAGTATTCGTCATATGAAGGAGGTGGAGTTTATCGGACTGGAGCAAAACAACATGACGGTGTCCCAGTACGAGGTAAAGTTTGCAGAGTTATCCAGGTTTGTACCTCATTTGGTCGAAAATGAGGAACGAATGATGAGGATGTTTCTGAGAGGTCTAAAGCCCGAGATTCGACAATATCTTATCTCTCATAAATTTTCTTTATATTCAGATGTTGTAAATAGGGCTCAATTATTAGAGCGAGATAATGAGTATGTTCAACCAAGGGACCACAACCAGGGTCATACCGGTGGCATCGGTCATCGGAGCAATGAAAACCAGCAGGGAGAAAAACATTCGGATAAAAGCGGTAATCACTCTGGTGGTAATCGTGGCCGTGATAATAGAAGGAGCGAGTCAGGAGGAGATTTCAAAAGGAGAAAGTACAACAATGATAGCGTGAAGACGTCAGCACCAACATTAACTGTTTCTAGGGGAGGAGAACGACCACCGGTCGTATGTTACAAATGCGGGAAAGAGTGACACATGAGCCCAAACTGCCCACAACAGTTCAAGGTATGTTATAACTGTGGAAAGGAAGGTCATATAGCTAAAGATTGTCTTATTACGAAACCAAGTTCAACGGGTATAATGACTCCGAAGGCTGTTCCGGACAAGTCAAAGTCGGTGGTTCCTGGAAGAGCGTTTTTCGTGACTTCTCAAAGAGCGAGTAACTCGAACGAAGTTAGTACGGGTTAGTTAATTATAAATTCTTTCAAAGTCTATACCTTATTAGATACCGGTTCTACCCACTCTTTTATTTCTCCTGTTTATGCTCAACGTTTAAACTTGACTCCGGAGAAGTTGGAATTTGACTTATCTGTGGAAACTCCGTTAGGAGAAACGTTTATCATATCCACTATTTATAAATCTTATTTGATCCAAGTGGGCACAATCACATTACCTGTTGATCTTATCTCTTTAAAGATACTTGCTTTTAATGCGATTTTAGGGATTGATTGGTTAACCACTCATCATGCTAAAATTGATTATTTTCGTAAGGTTGTTAGTTTTCATATTCCTAACCAACCTGTTATGCGAATTCAAGCAACCAAACCATTGAAGTCAAACACTTTCATATCAAGCCATTAAGCCATTCGTTTATTGAAAAATGGATGTCAAGCTTTCTTAACTCATTTCATGGATTTAAACAAAAATACGTCAGATTTGAATGATATTTCTGTTGTTAGTAAATTTCCTGACATATTCTTGAAGGACTTCTTAGCCTACCCCTAGAGCGTGAAATCGAATTTTGTATTGACCTCAGTATAAAACACATTTCTAAAACACTTAAATATTTCTTCAACCAAAACGAACGTATAATGCGCCAAAGACGTTGGCTCGAGCTGTTGAAGATTACGATCGTACCATTTAATACCATCGTGAGAAAGCGAACGTGGTAGCTGACGCGTTGAGTAGAAGATTGTATGCGTTTACGAGTGCGATGTCGTTAACATAAAAACCCATTTCGTATAACTTACAAATAATGAAGATAGAGTTAAAGACTCTAGGGATCCACGTGAAGATAACGAATATACGAGTAGAATCGACTTTAATCGACAAAGTTAAAGATGCTCAAGCTACGAACATGGAGCTGATGCGTATGAAGAAGAAAGGGCAAGAAGGTGCAAGAAGGTGCTATTCCAGAAGCAAGAATCGATAAAGAAGAAATACTTCGAGTCAACTTCAGACTTTGTGTTCCTAACGATTCTGACTTGAAGCATATAATCATGATGGAGGCACACAATACACCGTTTGCAATTCATCCTGGGAGTACCAAAATGTATCATGATCTTCTACATACATTTTGGTGGAGCAATATGAAAAGAGAGATCGCGGAGTTTATCTCGAGGTGTTTAACTTGTCAACGTGTAAAGGCGGAGCATCAAATGCCAAAGGGTCCATTACAACCACTTGAGATTCCGAAATGAAAGTGGGAACATATTACTATGAATTTCGTTACGGGTCTTCCCAAGGTTTCTAAAGGCATAGATGCGATTTGGGTTATTGTTGATAGATTAACCAAGTCTGCCCATTTCTTGCCTATACGTGAGACTTATTCCCTTGAACGTCTTGCCAGTATGTACATGAACGAGATTGTAAGATTGCACGGCATGCCAATATCCATAGTTTTGGATCGTGACCCAAGATTCACTTCACGATTTTGGGTTAGCTTGAAGAAAGCTATGGGCACGGACTTACGATTCAGTTCGGCATACCATCCTCAAACGGACGGACAATCAGAGAGGACTATTCAAACTCTTGAAGATCTATTAAGACTCTATGTCCTAGATTTTAAAGGGAGTTGGGATAAGTACCTACCACTGGTGGAATTCTCCTACAACAACAGTTATCAGGCGAGCATAGGTGTGGCTCCATTCGAGGCATTGTATGGAAGAAAATATCGTTCTCCAGTATACTGGGACGAGGTGGGTGAAGCAACATTGTTGGGACCAGAGTTGGTACGCATGACTACAGAGAAGATCCAAACGATTCGACAACGTATACAAACGGCACAAGATCGACAAAAGAGTTATGCGGATCTTCATCGGAAGGACGTAAAATTTAATATTGGGAATCATGTATTGTTACGTGTTCCACCATGGAAAGGAGTTACAAGATTTGAGAAGAGAGGAAATCTCAATCCAAGATTTGTTGGTCCATTTGAGATTCTTAACCGAATAGGAAATGTGGTTTATAGACTCGCATTACCTCCAAGTATGTCTCGTGTTCATAATATTTTTCACATATCTATGCTTCGTAAATATGTTAAAGACCCGAACCACATTATTAAGTTGGAACCAGACGAGATAGCCGAAGATTTAACGTATGAGGAGGTACCTGTTAAGATCTTAGATAGGAAAGAGCATGTCCTACGCACGAAGGTTATACCACAAGTTAAGGTTTTGTGGAGAAACCATGCTATTGAAGAGATGACCTGAGAGTTGGAATTATAAATGAAAGTGAGGTATCCTCACCTTTTCGAAACACCAGGTACGTACGTCAATTTCGAGGACGAAATTTCATAAGGAGGGGAGGTTGTAAAACCCTAACTTTTTAATGAATAAAATCAAATTTTCCTATAATTATTATTATGAATAATAAGGTATTAATTTGATATAATAACTTTGGTTATGGGTGAAATGTGAAAATTTTGCAAAATAAGTAAGTGGTTATTAAATATTCATTTTGTCGGTGGAATATTCTTTCTGTCGGGGAATATTCGTACGACGGCGCAGCCAATTGTGGGCCCCATAACGGATAACGGTCGAATGAAGAAAACGAAAAAATTGAATAACGGCGTAGTTGTTATCGTTAACACTGTTGGAATACCCGGTGGTTAAAATACAGTAATACGCGTGGTTGCACAATAGCACACGGATTGTACAGTATTTTTAAATTATTAATTCTTACGAAGGAAGACACTACTCAATAATTGTTACAGTAGTTACTGTTCAATATTTTATTTTATTGATTTAATAATTACTGCGTTGATATTTTTTTATATTATTGTTGTTTCAATAATTATCACTGCACAGTATTTCCTATTATCAGATCAATAATTCATATTATCTGAATAATATTATTAGATAACATTATTGACAATGTCTAGAAAGTTCTGTCAAGGAGAGGTTTGGTCACCTAATTACGCGCCAGTAAGGAGAAATTCTTATTGGAAAGCCCCCTCTTTCCTAGGAACGGCCTGATTGTCATAAATGTGATTCTGTAATATTATTTGTGAATAATTAATTATTGATTCATATGATAAGGAAATATTTATTTTATGTGGATATAAATTAGGGATATATTTTTGTGGTTAAAAATGAAGGAGTTAATGTTGAGGTGTTTTATCAGTATTTTTGTCGGAATAGATGTATTAAAAATCAAATCAGGGTTTTTGAGATATTTTGCGGGGGTTATAATTTTTAATCCGACCGTTGGATCGTGGTAATTTTTGGATATGTTATACATATATAAGTTGAGTATATATCCACAAATTTTGAACCATTAAAAATGAACGTATGATTTGTTATGAATTTTACGAGATGACTGGTTCAGAAATTGTTGAATTTTGGGAGTTTATCATTTTGGTAGAAAATTCTAGAATTGGTGGGCCCCACTCTTGGTTGGTGAAGAAATGTACTGAGATTTTTATTCAAATGTGGTGGGTGGGAATAGTAGCAGGTAAAGCCATCAGGTTGCAAGTTAAGTCTGCTTCGGCGTGCTAACATTTTCCTATAAATAGAGGGCTAAGTTAGAATTGAAAATCACACCAGAAACAAGTTTTCTCTCTTTCTCTCTCTAGATTATTGAGTGTATTTTGTGAGTATTTAGATACTTTGAGAGTTGCTATTCAGCACAAGTTTCTTTCAGCCTCATCCGATATTCAGTCAGAAGTACGGTTATTTTGAGGTAAGGGGTATTATCTTCTTCTTAAATGATATTTTCTTCAATATCATTATGCCGAAGTGTTGGTATAAGCTTTTTATCAAATTTAGAACTTTTTGTGTCAGGATTACTATTCACGTATACGGCACTATTCACGAATACGGCACTATTCACCAGAAAATAAAATTTTCTTCTTTTTGTTCAAGTTGTCTATTATGGTTACTTTCTTTGATTGTATTCATGTTTTGATCTTTATTTTTGAATTCTGCTTCAAAATGGGTTATTCTGGAGTATTATTGAACTTGGATAAACTGTAATACGAATCCCTAATATTTGTCCTTTTGTTTCACTGGATTCATTTTCTTTAAAATATTTTTCATCATCCTCAGTCCTAAATGATGATATAAATGAATATATTTGGCCTGTAGTGCAAAGATGAATGATTACCTAATGAATATCTTTTGTCCGTAGTGCAAAGATGAACAGGTGTTGAGATGAACATGACCAACTGGTGATACAAATGAATATCTTTGGCCTGTAGTGCAGAGATGAATGATTACCTAATGAATATCTTTGGCCCGTAGTGCAAAGATGAACAGGTGTTGAGATAAACATGACCAACTGGTGATACAAACGAATATCTTTGGCCTGTCGTGCAAAGACGAATATTTGATTCAAGATGTATATTGATTGATGTTACAGGGATAAAATATTGATGATGGACTTTTAAATCTTAGAAGATAGTAGAATTCTTTCTCTACTTGACTCTTCTAATGTATTGCTGTTTCCGCTGCAGTTGTTGATCTAAAACTTGTTGTCGATTATATTCTATCAGATTTTTCCCTGTTGAATACTAATGATAATTTGTTATATATTATATTAGTCATAATATTCTTTACTGGGCTAGTTGAGCTTGTAAGACCCCAACTTATTAATGAATAATATCAAATTTTCTCTAAATATTATTGTGAATAATAAGGGGCTAATTTGATATAATACTTTGGTTATGGGTGAAATGTGCAAATTTTACAAAATAAGCAAGTGGTTATAAAATAATCATTGCTGTCGGGGAATATTCGTTTGGTCGTGGAATATTCTTCCTGTCGGGGAATATTCGTACGACGGCGCAGCCTTGTATGGGCCCCATAACGGAAAGCGATTGGATGAAGAAAATGACAAGTATAAGTTATTTATAAATAACGGCGTAGTTGCTACCGTTAATACTGTTGAAATACCCAGTGATTAAAATACAGTAGCACACGGTATTGCACCAATTATTAATTCTTACGTAAGAAGACATTACTCAATAATTGTTACAGTAGTTATTGTTCAATATTTTATTTTATTGATTCAATAATTGTTGCATTGATATTTTATATTATTGTTGTTTCAATAATTGTTGCTGCACAGTATTTTCCATTATCAGATCAATAATTCATATTATTTGAGTAATATTATTAGATAACATTATTGGCAATGTCTAGAAAGTTCTGTCTAAGGAGAGGTTTGGTCATCTAATTGCGCGCCAGTAAGGAGAAATCCTTATTGGAAAGCCCCCTCTTTCCTGGGAACGGCCTGGTTGTCATAAATGTGATTCTGTAATATTATTTGTGAATAATTAATTATTGATTCATATGATAAGGAAATATTTATTTTATGTGGATATAAATGAGGGATATATTTTTGTGGTTAAAAATGAAGGAGTTAATGTTGAGGTTTTTATCAGTATTTTTATCGGAATGGAGGTATTAAAAAATCAAATCAGGGTTTTTGAGAAATATTGCGGGTGTTATAATTTTTAATCCGACCGTTGGATCGTGGTAATTTTTGGATATGTTATACATATATAAGTTGAGTATATGTCCACAAATTTTGAACCGTTAAAAATGAACGTATGATTTATTATGAATTTTACGAGATGACTGGTTCAGAAATTGTTGAATTTTCGGAGTTTATCATTTTGATGGAAAATTCTAGAATTGGTGGGCCCCACTTGTGGTTGGTGAAGAAATGTGCTGAATTATATTTCAAATGTGGTGGGTGGGAATAGTAGCAGGTAAAGCCATCAGGTTGCAGGTCAAACCTACTAAAATTTTCCTATAAATAGAGGGCTAAGTTAGAATTGAAAATCACACCAGAAACAAGTTTTCTCTCTTTCTCTCTCTAGATTATTGAGTGTATTTTGTGAGTATTTAGATACTTTGAGAGTTTCTATTCATCAGAGCAAGTTTCTTTCAGCCTTATACCGGTATTCCGACCAGAAGTACTGATATTTTGAGGTAAGGGATATTATTTTCTTCTTAATGATATTATTTTCTTCAATATCATTATGCTGAAATATTGATATGAGTTTTTATCAAATTTGGAACTTTTTGTGTCGGGGTTACTATTCACGTATACGGCACTATTCACGTATACGGCACTATTCACGAATACGGCACTATTCACCGAAAAATAAAATTTTCTCTTTTTGTCCAAGATGTCTATTATGGTTACTATCTTTGATTGTATCCATGTTTTGATCTTTATTTTTGAATTCTGCTTCACAATTGATTATTATGAAGTATTATTGATCTTGGATAAACTGTTATACGAATCCCTACTATTTGTCCTTCTGTCTCACTGGATTCGTTCTCTTTAAGATATTTTTCATCATCCTCAGTCCTAAATGATGATATTACTGAATATCTTTGGCCTGTAGTGCAAAGATGTATGATTACTTGATGAATATCTTTGGCCTGTAGTGCAAAGATGAACAGGTGTTGAGATGAACATGACTGACAGGTGATACAAATGAATATCTTTGGCCTGTAGTGCAAAGATGAATATTTGGATAAAGATGATTATTAATTGATGTTACAGGGATAAAATATTGATGATGGACTTTTAAATCTTAGAAGATAGTAGAATTCTTTCTCTACTTGACTCTTCTAATGGTTTGCTGTTTCCGCTGCAGTTGTTGATCTAAAACTTGTTGTCGATTATATTCTATCAGATTTTTCCCTGTTGAAGACTAACGATAATTTGTTGTATATTATCTTAGTCATAATATTCTTTACTGGGCTAGTTGAGCTCACCCTTTTCCTTTTTGTTCCATTTTTCTTCTCAGGAGGTGAGAACATAGCAGGATCTAGTCGGGGTATGGAGTGATGGTTCTAGAAAGATGTTTTAGCAGTCCTCACTATTTCTGTAAAATAGTGTTTGAATAATTGTAATGAGGATTTATTTGAGTGTGGATATTGTCTAGAAGACAATATTTGTATTTAAACTCACAGTATGTGTTGTCGTATTTTGCACGACAATTGTATTATTGAAGTTGTAGTTTGCTTTCTGTACCATGTATTTGGCGACTCAGAATGGGTGTTGTATACCTATTTTGGGGGCGTCACAGTTGGTATCAGAGCTTAGGGATATGATCCCTGGCTGAGATGTGAGACAAGAACTAGGAGGGGAGAGACGGGGAATTCCTTCGCTAGTATGACCTGACTAAGTTTATTTGGTGTTTATTTGGTCGGTCAGAGTATAGGGATAATATATGACATGACTATTAACCCTTGTTTTATGGCAGTATTTAAGAATGGCAGCTGAGAACGTTAATAATGGAGTAAATCAGACCGTGGAGACACCTTTGATCACCACCCAGGGGAACGTGCAACAGGAAGGCAATATTCCTCCTGTAAACAACGTTACCGAGCAAACGATGAATGATGGAATGTTTAGGAGCTTTTTGCAGTTCATGCAAAATCAGACGAGGGAGACTCGTGTGCAGAATACGGGTGGAAATGATAACGCGCGGTTTGTCACAGCTAAGCAGTTCAAAGAATTGGGACCACCAGAATTTAAGGGAAAGCCGGATCCGATCATGGCGGAAACGTGGGTCAAGCAAATTACCAAGATATTCGATGTCTTGGGATGCACGGAGGAACAGAAGGTTCCATTCGCCACCTTTATGTTCCGCGGTGAGGCAGACTACTGGTGGGAGTCTGTGAAGCGTACCCAGCCTGACGCACTCAACATGTCCTGGGAAACATTTCAAAAACTGTTCAATGACAAGTACTTTCCTGAAAGTATTCGTCATATGAAGGAGGTAGAGTTTATCAGACTGGAACAAAACAACATGACGGTGTCCCAGTACGAGGCGAAGTTTGCAGAGTTATCCAGGTTTGCACCTCATTTGGTCGAAAATGAGGAACGAATGACAAGGATGTTTCTGAGAGGTCTAAAACCCGAGATTCGACAATATCTTATCTCTCATAAATTTTCTTTATATTCAGATGTTGTAAACAGGGCTCAATTATTAGAGCGAGATAATGAGTATGTGCAACCGAGGGACCACAACCAGGGTCATACCGGTGGCGGCAGTCATCGAAGCAATGAAAACCAGCAGGGAGAAAAACATTCGGACAAAAGCGGTAACCACTCTGGTGGTAATCGTGGTCGTGATAATAGAAGGAGCGAGTCGGGAGGAGATTTCAAGAAGAGAAGGTACAACAATGATAACGTGAAGACGTCAGCACAAACATCAACTGTTTCTAGGGGAGGAGAACGACCACCGGTCGTATGTTACAAATGTGGGAAAGAGGGACATATCAGCCCAAACTGCCCACAACAATCCAAGGTATGTTATAACTGTGGAAAGGAGGGTCATATAGCTCGAGAGTGTTCTGTAGCAAAACCAAGTTCAGCGGGGATGGTGACTCCAAAAGCTGTCCCGGATAAGTCGAAATCAGCGGTTCCTGGAAGGGCGTTTGTCGTTACTGGCCAAAACGCGAGAAACCCGAACGAGGTGATCACGGGTAAGCTAATCTTGAATTCTTGCGAAGTTTATACTTTACTAGATACCGGTTCTACCCATTCTTTTATCTCTCCTGCTTGTGCTCAACGTTTAAACTTGACTCCGGAGAAATTGGACTTTAACTTATCTGTTGAAACTCCGTTGGGTGAAACCTTCGTTACATCTACAGTTTATAAATCTTGCATGATCCAAGTTGGCACTATCACATTACCTGTTGATCTTATCTCTTTAAAGATACTTGCTTTTGATGTGATTTTAGGAATTGATTGGTTAACCACTCATCATGCTAAAATTGATTGTTTTCGTAAGGTTGTTAGTTTTCATATTCCTAACCAACCTGTCATACGAATTCAAACTACTAAACCACTAAAATCAGTCACTGTCATATCAAGCCACAAAGCTATTCGTTTATTGAAAAACGGATGTCAAGCTTTCTTAGCCCATGTTATGGATTTGAACAAAGACAAGTCAGATTTGAATAATATTTCTATTGTTAGAGAATTTCCCGATGTATTTCCTGAAGAACTTCCTGGTCTACCCCCAGAACGTGAAGTTGAATTCTTTATTGACCTTGAACCCGGTACAAAGCCCATTTCTAAAACTCCATATCGAATGGCTCCTATTGAACTTCAGGAGTTAAAAGTCCAACTACAGGAGTTGTTGGACATCGGTTTTATTCGTCCTAGTACGTCTCCTTGGGGTGCTCCTGTTTTATTCGTAAAGAAGAAAGACGGGAGTATGCGACTTTGTATCGACTATCGAGAATTGAATCATGTCACTATCAAGAATAGGTATCCGCTACCTCGCATTGATGACCTGTTCGACCAGTTACAAGGAACACAATTCTTTTCAAAGATCGACCTTCGTTCTGGATATCATCAGCTGAAGATTAAAACTGAGGATATTCCAAAGACTGCCTTCAGAACTCGGTACGGGCATTATGAATTCTTAGTCATGTCTTTTGGATTGACTAATGCTCCTGCTGCTTCATGGATATGATGAATCGTGTATTCAAAGAATATTTAGATCAGTTCGTTGTTGTCTTTATTGATGACATCCTCATCTATTCCAAAAGCCGTGAAGATCATGAGCGCCATTTGAAGCTGGTATTACAAAGGCTTCGTGAAAATAAGCTATATGCCAAACTGAAGAAATGCGAGTTCTGGCTTGAGGAAGTAGCATTCCTTGGGCACGTGGTGTCAAAACATGGAGTATCTGTCGACCCGGCGAAGATTGAAGCCATACAAAGTTGGGAGCAACCGAAGTCGGTAACCGAAGTACGTAGCTTTCTGGGCTTAGCTGGTTATTATCGGAGATTTGTGGAAGGATTTTCTCGAATCGCTACTCCGTTAACTCAGCTGACTCGGAAAGATACAAAATTCGTATGGAGTGAGGAATGCGAGAAGAGTTTCCAAGAACTCAAGAGGAGACTCATTTCGGCACCTGTTCTGACAATACCATCTGGTTCGGATGGATTTGTTATCTACAGCGATGCTTCAGGCAAAGGGTTAGGATGTGTTCTCATGCAACATGGGAAAGTCATAGCCTATGCCTCGCGACAACTCAAAGAATATGAGAGGAATTATCCTACTCATGATTTGGAGTTGGCAGTAGTCGTTTTTGAGTTGAAGATCTGGAGACACTACCTGTATGGGGAGAAAGTGGAGATCTATACAGATCATAAAAGCCTCAAATATTTCTTCACCTAAAAGGAACTCAACATGCGATAGCGACGTTGGCTCGAGCTGTTGAAAGATTATGATCATACCATCCAATATCATCCTGGAAAAGTAAACGTAGTAGCTGACGCATTGAGCATTGAGTAGAAGATCATATGCGGGTACGAGTGCAATATTGTTAACACAAAGGCCCATTTTGTATGACTTACAAAGGATGGAGATAGAGATGAAGACTCCAAGTACCCACATGATGATATCAAATATACGAGTAGAACCGACTTTAATCGATAAAGTTAAAGCTGCTCAAGCTACGAACATGGAGCTGATGCGTATGAAGAAGAAAGTGCAAGAAGGTGCTATTCCAGAAGCAAGAATCGATGAAGAAGGAATACTTCGAGTCAACTCCAGACTTTGTGTTCCTAACGATTTTGACTTGAAGCATAGAATAATGATGGAGGCACACAACACACCGTTTGCAATCCATCCTGGGAGTACCAAAATGTATCACGATCTTCGACATACATTTTGGTGGAGCAATATGAAAAGAGAGATCGCGGAGTTTATCTCATGGTGTTTAACTTGTCAACGTGTAAAGGCGGAGCATCAAGTGCCAAAGGGTCCATTGCAACCACTTGAGATCCCGAAATGGAAGTGGGAACACATTACTATGGATTTTGTTACGGGTCTTCCCAAGGTTTCTCAAGGCATAGATGCGATTTGGGTTATTGTTGATAGATTAACCAAATCCGCTCATTTTTTCCGATACGTGAGACTTATTCCCTTGAACGTCTTGCTAGTATGTACGTGAACGAGATTGTGAGATTGCATGGCATGCCAGTATCCATAGTTTCGGATCGTGACCCAAGATTCACTTCACGATTTTGGGTTAGCTTGCAGAAAGCTATGGGCACGGATTTACGATTCAGTTCGGCATACCATCCTCAAACGGACGGACAATCAGAGAGGACTATTCAAACTCTTGAAGATCTATTAAGACTTTGTGTCCTAGATCTCAAAGGGAGTTGGGATAAGTACCTACCATTGGTGGAATTCTCCTACAACAACAGTTATCAGGCGAGCATAGGTGTGGCTCCATTCGAGGCGTTGTATGGAAGAAAATGTCGTTCTCCAGTATGCTGGGACGAGGTGGGTGAAGCAACATTGTTGGGACCAGAGTTGGTACGCATGACTACAGAGAAGATCCAAACGATTCGACAACGTATACAAACGGCACAGGATCGACAAAAGAGTTATGCGAATCTTCATCGGAAGGACGTAGAATTTAATATTGGGGATCATGTATTATTACGTGTTGCACCATGGAAGGGAGTTACAAGATTTGGGAAGAGAGGAAAGCTCAATCCAAGATTTGTTGGTCCATTTGAGATTCTTGAGCGAATAGGAAATGTGGCATATAGACTCGCATTACCTCCAAGCATGTCTCGTGTTCATAATGTTTTTCACATATCTATGCTTCGTAAATATGTTAAAGACCCGAACCACATTATTGAGTTAGAACCAGACGAGATAGCTGAAGATTTAACGTACGAGGAGGTACATGTTAAGATCTTGGATAGGAAAGAGCATGTCCTACGCACGAAGGTTATACCACAAGTTAAGGTTTTGTGGAGAAACCATGCTATTGAAGAAATGACCTGGGAGTTGGAATCAGAAATGAAAGCGAGGTATCCTCACCTTTTTGAAATATCAGGTACGTACGTCAATTTCGAGGACGAAATTTCATAAGGAGGGGAGGTTGTAAGACCCCAACTTATTAATGAATAAAATCAAATTTTCTCTAAATATTATTGTGAATAATAAGGGGCTAATTTGATATAATACTTTGGTTATGGGTGAAATGTGCAAATTTTGCAAAATAAGCAAGTTGTTATAAAATAATCATTGCTGTCGGGGAATATTCGTTTGGTCGTGGAATATTCTTGCTGTCGGAGAATATTTGTACGACGGCACAGCCTTGTGTGGGCCCCATAACGGAAAGCGATTGGATGAAGAAAATGACAAGTATAAGTTATTTATAAATAACGGCGTAGTTGTTACCGTTAATACTGTTGAAATACCCGGTGATTAAAATACAGTAGCACACGGTATTGCACCAATTATTAATTCTTACGTAAGAAGGCACTACTCAATAATTGTTACAGTAGTTATTGTTCAATATTTTATTTTATTGATTCAATAATTGTTGCATTGATATTTTATATTATTGTTGTTTCAATAATTGTTGCTGCACAGTATTTTTCGTTATCAGATCAATAATTCATATTATTTGAGTAATATTATTAGATAACATTATTGGCAATGTCTAGAAAGTTCTGTCTAAAGAGAGGTTTGGTCATCTAATTGCGCGCCAGTAAGGAGAAATCCTTATTGGAAAGCCCCCTCTTTCCTGGGAACGGCCTGGTTGTCATAAATGTGATTCTGTAATATTATTTGTGAATAATTAATTATTGATTCATATGATAAGGAAATATTTATTTTATGTGGATATAAATGAGGGATATATTTTTGTGGTTAAAAATGAAGGAGTTAATGTTGAGGTGTTTTATCAGTATTTTTATCGGAATAGAGGTATTAAAAAATCAAATCAGGGTTTTTGAGAAATATTGCGGGTGTTATAATTTTTAATCCGACCGTTGGATCGTGGTAATTTTTGGATATGTTATACATATATAAGTTGAGTATATGTCCACAAATTTTGAACCGTTAAAAATGAACGTATGATTTATTATGAATTTTACGAGATGACTGGTTCAGAAATTGTTGAATTTTTGGAGTTTATCATTTTGATGGAAAATTCTAGAATTGGTGGGCCCCACTTGTGGTTGGTGAAGAAATGTGCTGAATTATATTTCAAATGTGGTGGGTGGGAATAGTAGCAGGTAAAGCCATCAGGTTGCAGGTCAAACCTACTAAAATTTTCCTATAAGTAGAGGGCTAAGTTAGAATTGAAAATCACACCAGAAACAAATTTTCTCTCTTTCTCTCTCTAGATTATTGAGTGTGTTTTGTGAGTATTTAGATACTTTGAGAGTTTCTATTCATCAGAGCAAGTTTCTTTCAGCCTTATACCGGTATTCCGACCAGAAGTACTGATATCTTGAGGTAAGGGATATTATTTTCTTCTTAATGATATTATTTTCTTCAATATCATTATGCTGAAATATTGATATGAGTTTTTTTCAAATTTAAAACTTTTTATGTCGGGGTTACTATTCATGTATACGGCACTATTCACGTATACGGTACTATTCACGAATACGACACTATTCACCGAAAAATAAAATTTTCTCTTTTTGTCCAAGATGTCTGTTATGGTTACTATCTTTGATTGTATCCATGTTTTGATCTTTATTTTTGAATTCTGCTTCACAATTGATTATTATGAAGTATTATTGATCTTGGATAAACTGTTATACGAATCCCTACTATTTGTCCTTCTGTCTCACTGGATTCGTTCTCTTTAAGATATTTTTCATCATCCTCAGTCCTAAATGATGATATTACTGAATATCTTTGGCCTGTAGTGCAAAGATGTATGATTACTTGATGAATATCTTTGGCCTGTAGTGCAAAGATGAACAGGTGTTGAGATGAACATGACTGACAGGTGATACAAATGAATATCTTTGGCCTGTAGTGCAAAGATGAATATTTGGATAAAGATGATTATTAATTGATGTTACAGGGATAAAATATTGATGATGGACTTTTAAATCTTAGAAGATAGTAGAATTCTTTCTCTACTTGACTCTTCTAATGGTTTGCTGTTTCCGCTGCAGTTGTTGATCTAAAACTTGTTGTCAATTATATTCTATCAGAATTTTCCCTGTTGAAGACTAACGATAATTTGTTGTATATTATCTTAGTCATAATATTCTTTACTGGGCTAGTTGAGCTCACCCTTTTCCTTTTTGTTCCATTTTTCTTCTCAGGATGTGAAAACATAGCAGGATCTAGTCGGGGTATGGAGTGATGGTTCTAGAAAGATGTTTTAGCAGTCCTCACTATTTCTGTAAAATAGTGTTTGAATAATTGTAATGAGGATTTATTTGAGTGTGGATATTGTCTAGAAGACAATATTTGTATTTAAACTCACAGTATGTGTTGTCGTATTTTGCACGACAATTGTATTATTGAAGTTGTAGTTTGCTTTCTGTACCATGTATTTGGCTACTCAAAATGGGTGTTGTATACCTATTTTGGGGGCGTCACAGAGCTCACCCTTTTTGTTCCATTTTTCTCAGGAGGCGAGAATATAGCGGGAACTAGTTGGGGTGCGGAGTGATGTTTTCAGTCAGTGGTGTTAGCAGTCCTCACTATTTTATAAAATAGTGTGATAATAATTGTAATAAGGACTCCTTTTGAGTTTGTATACTCTCTAGTAGAGAATAGTTGTATTCAAACTCACAGTATTGGGTTGTTGTATTTTACACAACAATTGTATTAATGAAGTTGTAGTTGTTTCTGTACCAAGTTTTTGGCAACTCATAATGGGTGATGTATACCTATTTTGGGGGCGTCACAAAGAATGTTACGACGAATCTTATGAGTAAACAAAAACTAGATTCTGAGATAACTTTTGAGAAAAGTGATGATCAAGGTGTTGGATTGTTTGTCAGAGAGAGGTCAGTTGAGAAAAATTCAAAAGAGAATTTCAGTTTTAACTATTGTCATGCAAATTAGGGGCATATAAAGCTTAATTGTCCAAAGTTGAAAAATAAAGAATAGAGAGGAGACAATCATGGTCATATTCATAGTGGACAGAATGTGCAGAACCAACAAAATCAGGGGACAAGAAAGCCTGCTCAGGCTAGTGTTGTTGAGGATAATGATGATTTTCTGTTAGTAGCCGATGATAGAGAAAGACTTATCAGTGACTGGATTTCGGATTCTAGGTGTTCTTATCATATGTGTCGTACTCGTGATTTGTTCTCCACATATGAACCATTTGATGGTGGAATTGTTTTGATGGGAAATAATTCTAAATGTAAAGCAATTGACATTGGTACAATTAAAATTAAGATGCATGATGGTATAATCAAGACATTGTTAGATGTTAGACATGTTCCAGGTTTGAAGAAGAATCTCATATCTTTGGGTACACTAGATGAAAACGGATGTAAGAACACAACTGAAGGTGGAGTTATGAATATTAGTAGAGGCTCTCTTGTGTTGATGAAAGGAATCAAGGTTGGTACTTTATATAAGTTAGAGGGTTCTACAACTACAGATTCAGATGCAATTTGTTCTTCAGTTACTGTAGATGACATCACCAGGTTGTGGCATATGAGGTTAGGTCATATGAGTGAAAGAGGCATGGATGCTTTGAGTAAGAGAGGTCTTTTGTCTAGATAGAAAATAAGAAAGCTGGGCTTGAGTATTGTCCCGGGGGGAAACATCTTGTTGTTAGGTATCATTTTGTTCGAGACAATATTGTTGAATATGGTGACATTAAGATTTTGAAGATTGATACTGCAGAGAATCCAGTTGACATGTTAACGAAGCCGTTACCACATACTAAGTTCGAACATTGCTTGGACTTGGTTAGTGTTCGATGCACTTGAGTTGTGCATTTGAAAAGAGGAGAAAGTTCAATGTTTGTGCAATATTTGGAGGATTCAAGTAAAGGTGGAGATTTGTTGGGTATGACACAAATCTTAATTGGATTTGGATTTTGGTATTCTCTATAATCTGTTTTGGTTTAGGAAAGTTATTTTTTCTAACTATACTTAATTTAGTATTAATTTCTAATCCTGTTTGATTATGAATTTTCCTATGACCTATAAATATAGGTGCCAGAATTTTGGAGAACATACAATTCAGATACATTCAAATATATTCAAAAACATTATAAAAATTCTCATAGTTCTCTCTTTTTATCTTGTACTCTTCAGATATTTATTTAGTGGATTTCTTCTGCCTTCTCTGTAATTTTTCTTGATTTGGGTTTCCACATAAAATCTCGTGTTATTGTCTTTATCTTTCTGCGTTGATTTATTATGTTTGCCATAATTTGTCATAGCATAAAATTACAGATTCCATGGTGATCTGCGAATCAACTAAAATAAACAATCTTTGTGAGACTCTCACCTTTATATCAACATGTAGAAATAAATGTTGAGTGTCTGCTAGAGGTGAGATGGATGGTAGGTTGAATGATCTGAGATGAAAGTGGAGTGGGGCATACATAATATGGGATAGATAGGTGAAATTGGGATGTTTTAACTAAAAAAAAAATAGGACATTCCTCTCAGGACAACAAGTATGAAATTTTATGTATATGCTGCTAAATTCCATATTATTATATATGTGCAAATAGTGGGCTACAAGTAAAGTAATGCTCTATTATTATTATTATTTAGACAATGCAAAGGAAACCTAATTGCTCCCTTTTCTCTCTCTCACATGGAGGAGGTTTGAGTAGTGGGAGGTGATGGGCAACTGCCCAAAGATCCGACACTGGAAGCCTGATTAGTAGGGCATGTAACTGGGCTTTGTCCACATCAATAATTGAGTTTCTGTCAAACTCAATATTCACAGATCCATATCCAAACATACACGGATACAGTTGGGTCCTTCTCCTCTTTTGCATGCAATAATTTTCAACTGCTTCTAAATATAAGTTTCATCTTTTTATATATAGCTTGCTTGAATGGTTGTGGATTTTGGCATGCGGGTTTTATCCATTGATGCAAAACACGACTTAACCACTTGTTTTAGAGTAGTAGTGATAAGGTATCAAATTTTGATGTTTTAAATAATGTCATATAAATTTTTTGACAAGTACATCTGAACATGACATATTATTTGTAACTCTGCAGTTGAAACACTTAAACATTATTCTTTCTTGTTAAAACACTCACACCCCATCAATAACTTGAGTTTTAGAGCCTTATTTGGTTCTTTAAAATATTATTAGTTGCTAATTAGGTTTTTATATTTCGAAATGCAAATGGAACACTTTCTTGTTTTTTAGAACACAAATAGAACACTTGAAAAAGCACTACTAACCTACCAGACAATGGTGATCCTTTCAAACTATTTTCCCTGCCCCTTGGCATGGTTCAAGGGGCATGTTCGACTCCCTCCAACTATAAAATGTATGTGGATTCATTTTAGATCCTCAAGAGTAAATATGATTTATGTAGACAAAAAGAAAAAAATTGTCGGGAGATAACAGAGAAAATTGAAGACTCAATATAAATGTCCATTAATTGATAAGAAAGTATCTGAAAATTGTCAATCCACAGGGGTCGAATGTAAAGTGACGATATTTTGTTCTTCGAGTATGGGTCTCCGATGCTCTACTGATCTCACCAATCTTGCACAACACATTCTCATGGTGGACAAAGGGGTTGTACCACCTTGAAACATCTCCGGCGCGGGTGATAGTGTGTGGTATATAGAGACAAAATATCAACCAATATAGAAATTGTGAGTGTGATTGTCTAACCTTCACAATGTTGCCAAAGGATTCCTTATAGTAGGTTGTGTCCTTTCGGTATATCCCATTCATCGGAGACATCTAGGAAACCAAACCACTGGGCAAGGTGGCCTTATTCCCATTAGTTAGTAGGCACTACCTTAGGCTGACGTTGCTTAAAGTTGACGTGTGCATGAGCCTCAGGTAAGGGTAATAAATTTCGACACAACACGAACACGATTTATAAACAGGTTCGTATTATTAGCACGTGTCATAAACAAGTTTCGACACTATACGAATTTAGCTTACACCTAACCTTGGGTTCATATGGTTTGGGCCTGAACTTTGAGTCTAGGACTCACTCCCTAACACAAATATTAAACTATTTTGATGGAATGAATCGAGTTAGAGAGAGAAGCCAGTCAAAACACCGACTAAAAGCAGCTTAAGGGTTAAGTATGTATAAGTTAAATTAACAGTAGTAAATGAGGGCAGAGCAATTAGTTTAGTGTTGTAAATCTTAGGTGTAGAGCATGTGAGTTGGTAGGTTAGGATAGGAGGTATCTAACACATGCTAGCAATCCTAAGATACTAAACAAATTCCTAACCAAGAATTATTAAGTACTATCGTATAAGTATTTTAAGATATCAGATCAGCCATCAGCATGATGATTAACTTAAAACTCTTTTCTAGCCAGGTGCCTCGGTATTGCTCATTGCCAGAATAATGGGCATCATGTTATTGGTGGATGTGAGATTCAGAGAACATGTTATCGGTATGTTTACTAGAGAGAGAATTATTGTGTGTACAATCTTATTCACATATTTAATTTTAAACTTCTGTATAAGTTGATTGACTTTTTTGATTAATAAATTTACTTTTAGCGCAGTCCCGTTTGACAAGAAATTTAATTATACTGTTCTCCCTCGCCCACGGACTAAGAATCCTACAACTACATACAAACAAGCTCATGTAAGTATGCAGACCGCACCAGTCACGGATTTTAATTCCTTTTTTTTATTTTAGTTAAATAATTTTTTTTTGAACAAATCATATTATTAACTAATTATAATAATATTTATAAATTGTAATAAATATTCATAATTCAAATTAAAAAATAAATTTCAAATAAAAAACAGTTAAATACAATTTAAAAACTTATTTCGGTTACTTTTCCCAATTTAAATGATTCTCCAAACGCTCAAAGCCTCAAATTAAATTTACTTTTTATATTCAAACAAATTAAAACATGAATTAATTTCAAAGCATAAACTAATTTTGTACTTCTAAGATTTCATCAAGCCTTAAAACTAAGAAGATTTTTGTATTTATATTTAGAATTAGTTTATGAAATTTATTTTGTCCACTCTAAGTTTAACTCTTTCATTAATCTATCCTCTTGAATTTATTAATTTGCATATCTGTTATACCCCTATACTTATAAAAAAAAATTCCAACAAGAACAGTTGTCTATGCTACCTCCCTATATACACGTCTGGACCGCACCTAGTTCCTAAAATACAACAACCAAAACAGACATATATAAATATATATATACACACAACGGATCCGGTCCGGGAGTCCGGATTTTCTTAAAATCCGGACCTTTTTTTTTTTTTTTTGCTTTTTTTTTTAAAATAACTAAAAAAAAATATTTAATATTTTATGGAACTGAAATTTTTTCATAATATAATGTTTTGGGTGTGTTTTGAATACCTATACCAAAAAGTGGTAGTACAGTCTGCACAGACTGTACCACCATATTTTGTTATAAGTACCCAAAACACTTTATTATGAAAAAATTTCAATTCCATAAATTTTTTTTTTTTTAGTTGTTTCAAAAAAAAAAAAAGCAAAAAAAAAATAAAAAATAAAGGTCTGGATTTTATAGAGTCCGGGATCCCGGACTGGATCCTGACTCTATATATATATATATATATATATATATATATATATATATATATATATATATATTATGTTACATGAAATCTTGGAATCCATTCTTGCCAAATGCCAGAATGTTAAAATTTCAATCGAATATAGCTAAAAAAAAGTTTAGTTGGTAAGCCCTAATTATCTATTAGTTAATCTACTTTCAATTTAATGAATTGCAGAACAACCAACTTATGGAATTTTTTTTATTCCATAAAAGAATTGTAATTTTTTTTGTTGAAAAAATATGATTAGTGTGTTTAGCTTGCATATATTAGGTGTTTGTTCGTCTAGCAGTTAATGGGGCATTTGGAGGTGGTTTATAAACACATGCACTTTCAGACCTTATTTGTCTAAAAGTCACTAATTTAATTCACAATTGTAATGTTTAGGTCCAAACGCTGATACACTAGCATTGCATATGCTGTAAATGCTAATAACTGAATATACCCTAAGCAGTAAAACATGTCAAACACCAAGCCTCTCACGGCTCAATAGTAAAAAAAACTATCCATAAAACTTGGGTGCACGAGTTCTTGAGATCTGTTCTAATTGTCAAAGACAAGAATGTTACAAATTCCAGTCGAATATAGTAAAAAAAAAGAGAGTAAAACATGTCAAATGAATTTTGAGAGGCAAGACAAATAAATAAATGTGGCATCGTGATTTCACAAATGGCACTTTCTAAGTGTACTTTCATCTAACATTTTTGCAAACTATGAAGTAACGACTAGTGATCCAAAAGTTGATGGAAGAGAGCAAAATGGGGAAAATTGAAAGGGAATTCAGAGTTTTATTTACTTGTGTTGATCAAGTGGTACTTGTGGTTGATGGTAAAGATATTATTTATGTAAGGTCAGGGTCCTTTCCTTTTAGAGGGAGTGAGGCAGTAGTCAATTGTCGATTATGAAACGTACCAAAGTATGATTACGATAACCACATGAGGGAGTAACATGCAGTTGGCCACCAAAACAATTTCATGGTTTCTTCTTCTGATGAAAATTATAAGGAGAACAAGAAGCCTAGAGAAAAAAAAATGCCCCACAAGACTCAACTATCCATGCCCATTGTCACATGGTTTTGGTAACGCCTTTTAGGAGGAGGAGCAAAATAAATTTCGAAAGAAAAAAAAAACAACAACAAACACTAACGGGGAATGGAAGAAACAACAGCAAAGACAAGCACTGAAGGCATCAAACAAAGTGGGAATGAGGAGGGGGGGACCTTTAACACATGGGGTGGGTGCCCCTTTGAGGTGGAGCCAATGAAAAGCTAAGATTCTTTTGCAATATGTTGGTTGGAAGCACACCCTTTAATTTGGGGGGCAAATATGTACTCATCATCATCATCATCACTCACTCAATTTCTTATTACTCATCTTCTTTCTTTCCAGTACATGAACATGATGCACGAATTTTATTAGATTATAGTCCGGAATGTTTTCTAAGGCGACAATATGATTGCTCCATGGCATTTAATTTGTAGTAAGTACTGCTCTAACCAATAATAATACATCGCATTATTTGGCTAAAGGTGTGCAAGAAATAATACTAATATATAGCAAACCTCAAAATAATATATAACAGAGTTTTGGACAACATATTTCAGCAGCCAATTTAAAGGATTTGAAGAGAATTTTATCGGTACCCAATTTATGACCATTACCCTTAGTAGGGTTTTAGGGCATGATTTGAATCTCATAAACTCACAATGCTCTTTTGCTTTGCTTAGCATAGCGCAGAAGAAAAAAGTTTAGGCCGTATGTACACACACTAATTTTTATCTCGAATGTGACCGCCGGCCTCAAACTGTTGCAATGAATGACACAATGAAAGTACAAATATATCCTTCTTAATATATAAGTATATATCAACTGCACTTCTTCTTTGTTTTCAAATATTCTTATATTGGGAATGAGGGACAGAGAGGTTGACTTATTAAGAGTAATTTACGAATTAAGGTATCATATTTAAATCCTAGCGACAAATATTATGGAACTGTAAAAAAAATTTAAAACGTTTATTATAAGAAAATACTCCCTCCGTCCTGAATTATCTGCTGTTCTAGAGTTTCACACAGATACCAATATATGTGATAAAAATACTAAAATACCCTTATTAGTGAAAATATGAAAAAAGTGTTTAAAAAAGAGTGCATGAAATAGTATGTAGAGAGAGAAAGTATGAGTGTATTAAATAGACAAATAGTCTAAAGAGAGAGAAAGTATGAGTGCATATATATGTGTGGAGAGAGGAAGAGAGAGAAAGTATGAGTGCATAAAATAGACAAATAGTATGTAGAGAGAGAAAGTATGGGTACATATATATGTGTGAAGAGAGGATGAGAGTAATGACTATCAATTATTAGGTAAAGGGGCAAACTTGGAAAATAAAGGAAAAAAATGCATTGAAATCTTGAAAAAGCAGATATTGTGGGACAAATTTTTTTTGCTAAAATAGCAGATAATTTAGGACAAGAGGAGTAACATATAAGAATTTTCTTTTATACTTTTATATCTCACGTATCTATTTATGTCGATATTTAATATTAACATAAATTTATGGTCATATATAGCATCACTCAACAAAACCAAATATGAAGCATAAAGATAGTTGAGTGAAATTTAAGGGAACAAACAGTGGATGTATCATCACTTCAGATACAGGGGAGAGAAATAAGAATTATTAATTGATTGAGATTTAATGCGACAATACTCAACAATGGATATACATATCATCACTTCGGTGATTATTAGACTGCCAGTTTCAACCCGCCCGACCCTTTTCCTAATGGATGGGTTATAACAACTAGTATTACTATTAACCATGTTTGTTTCGGGTTAGGACGGGAAAATCTGAATAAATATTTTAAGAGTGTCGATTGGCAAATGCTCCTCTCATCCATAATCGGCTATATATATATTTATAGTTATTTATATGATTTAATATTCATATTTTATAGCTTAAATATGTTTACACACATGTCTAATCTTATTTTATTTATAGGAGAGTAATTTATAGTATGTATTTATTATGAATCTTTATAAGACATACACCATTTATACTATTTAAAAAAAAAACAGTCAGTGTTAGAACGAACTATAAAAAAACACATTTCATCCCCTAGTAAAAATAATTGACGTCGATCAAAATAAGAGTTTAACTTTATTAACTATGATCTAGGATTTGTTAACTATAAATTATGATTTATAAACTAAGGTTTAGAATTTATTAACATGGATTTAAGGTTTATTAACTCTCTTTTTTAACAGGGTTTAAGATATATTAACCTCTGAGGTCCATTAACCCTATTAACCATAAGTTAATAAACCTAAACCCTAGTTAATAAATTAAACCCTTGTTCTAATTATAGTCCGTTACTATCAGTAGCGGATGATATGTGTTATTTTTTATCGTCTATTAGTGTATATTGATTTTTAAGTTGTAATTTTGACTGTTCTTTTTTTGTTTTTAATGGTATAAATGATATATACCCTATAATGATACATAACAAATAGATGGTGTAAATCATTACCCTTATGTTTATGTTTATATTTATACTTGGTAATCATAATTATGTTATTACAAAATTACGTATAATTAATAGTATTATATATTTCCAATGAAGGGTAGGTCCTGGTCTAAGGTTGGGATTGTAATTTTTGTGGGGTCTGGATTTAGCTTAACTTATGGAATCAAAAAAATTAAAAATAACTTAGGGTCGGGTATACACAACGCGTCCAGCACCGCATCATTGCCATTCCTCTTCCTATATCATACCGTAATCGTAAAATTAACGATTCAAGCGTTCAAAATATGTATTTTATTTTTATTTTCCTTTATATCTAAAGAAAACGAGGAATATCAAATTCAATCACTAATTTATTTTAAGACATAATCTGTTGAAACTTTCGACGTTACAAAAATTCTGAAAAATAATAATAATTGCGTTATCTGAATCGAATAAAAGTCTACTCTATCCTTAATATATTAAGTACTTATTTATCCCTTATATAAAGTTGTCCTTAATATATTAAGTACTTATTTATCCCTTATATAAAGTTACAACGAATCCAACTCTCACAAACTCAGAAATTATTATGTATTAAATACTGTTGGGCCATGACACTTATCATACTGGACCGGACCAAATGGGCTTATCCTTTGGATTATGTCACCTTTGCCATATTGGGTCAAACAACTTGGATCTCGTTACTTGATTATAATATTGAGCTTAGTCATTGGATTGGTCCATTACGTAAGGTGTTACTTATCCTATCTTTGACCGGTAATCATCACAAAAGGTAGCAGTTGACTGTTATGTCTGCCACCATGGCATTAATGAGGATGGGACTCCGATTACCGGCGGGAGGTAACAGTGGTAGCAGGTAGGAAAATAAGCTACATGCTTTCGGCTGAAATGACCGGGGGTGAGAGAAGGTGTCAGGAGATAGTGGGTGGCACAATAAATCGGGTCTAGGAAACGTATGGGGCAAGGATCACAAAAGGAAAAGAGGTAACAAAATACTACACACATTATTATTTTCTCACACACTCAGACACTAGTCATTTTTTTTTCCATTGTTAACCTTGTGATCGCATGTACTGACTCTCACGCCGGAGCTATCCCCCGACGGTCAGGCCGTCAAGCTTTTGGTGTTGACTTGTTGAACTGTGCAAGATCAGAGCGTCTTACGTGATTGGAACGTGGGAGAAGATCTTGGCGTTAACAAATACTATATGCATAATAGAAGTATTTAATTCAAAACTATAATTAGATAGAGAAAGAAATAATAAACCTTCAAAGGATTATGAATCATTCATTTCTCATGGAAAAATTTCATATTCAAATGAGAGAGTTATGAAAAGTTTATTTATTTTCAAAATAAATGTTTTCACAATTTTATTTTATTTTTATTTTTTTAACCGGCAGGCAGGCAGGCAGTAAGTAGTATGGTAAGTAATCCTGTAGCTAGCAGGAATAGGAGCAGGAGCAGGACGATGACAGATTGCTAAAGTTAGCCATCCGCTTTCGTTCTCTTTAATAATTGGACACGCAGGAAGGGTAATTTAATTCAAGCAACAAATATCGGACTAGAATTTTTAAAAAAAATTTACAAAATACTACGAGTGTTGTAAAAGCAAAAAAGACAAGAATCAATCAATTCATTGAATAAAACGGGTGCACGGGGATTCGACGTACCACACGTGCGGTCAATCATCACGTATTCATTCATTCATTTACTTGGGCTACCCCCACCCTCCACTCTTTCTTTCTCCTCTCAATAGGAATAGGATAAGAGAGAGAGCTTCAGAAGCAAAACAACAAAAGTTCACAGACAGACCTGCTGCTTGATACTTACAATCTTTATATGCCACTACTCCCTCCCTCCCTCTTTCTACTCCATCCGCTATCATCATTTTCAAAATAATTCTCAAGTACATAAAAATATATCATATCAAACTTGATCTCCTATTTTGTATCAAAAGGAGTATATGATAATACTAAAAAAATAAATTATACAATTGTTTATTATTATTCAAACTGAGATTCCTTCTCAAATTTTAGTTACAAACAATAAAATTCGATACCTAAAAAATTCATTATTTCTATTTTCTTAATGATCTTTGGTACTAGTTATAGTCGGATGTATTTAACACTAACTAACATCTAAACACTCATTTGAGTTGTTGGTCAAGTAATGAACTCAGACTTTCACTCTTATTTCTCACCCCACCCTATACATACATGCATACATACATACATAGCTAATGATAAGAGTTAGGGATGTATCCAAATCAAATCAAATCATGCTCTACGGATTGAGATTGTTAATGTTGATGCCACCACCAATTAGCTAAGCTTACTTTGGCTAATGATCAAAATGTAACTAATGGACAAATGACCATGCAATCAATGGGCCAAACATTGGTATGGTATGGTATGGTATGGAACAAAATTTCATACCAACTACTTTTCTAAACCCAAAAATCTATCTTCACCTTTTATTGCTCTGGGCACCCCTCTCCCTCCCGAGATTATCTTTATTCATTGATTCACTCACCTTATATATGTACACGTACATACATATATCACTAAAAGACAATTTGTACTCTAAATTTTACACCGTTGTTGACTTTTGCACCCCAAACCGAAAAAAGTGTCTAAGTACACCCCAAACTTCATTATACGTAACAAAACGCACACTTTCTTCACCTAACCGGTCAAAAGTAACCGGCTAAGACGGTAACAAAAGTTTGGGGTGCAAATTGTAACAGTTTAAAAAAATTTAAACTTTTTTTAACAATTTTTTTTTAAAACAAACTAAAATTTATAACAGTTTAAAAAAATTATAACAGTCTAAAAATTTTTTTGTTAAAAACAGTTTAAAAAATTTTGCTAAAAGTAGTTAAAAAAATTTGTTATGTTTTAAAAAAAAATTTATAACAGTTAAAAAAAAAGTTAAAAACAGTTTAAAAAAAATTATAACAGTCTAAAAATATTTTGCTAAAAACAGTTAAAAAAATGTATTTTGTTTTAAAATTTTTTTTATAACAGTTTAAAAAAAAAGTATAACAGTCTAAAAATATTTTGTTAAAAACAGTTTAAATTTTTTTTGCTAAAAACAGTTAAAACAATTTTTTTGTATTTTATATAACAGTTTAAATTTTTTTTTATCACAGTTTAAAAAAAAATTTGTTAAAAACAGCTTTAAAAAAATAGTTAAAAACAGTTTAAATTTTTTTTTGTTAAAAAAATTTATTTTGTTTTAAAAAAAAAATTTACAGTTTAAAAAAAAATTGTTAAAAACTTTTAAACAAATTTATTTTGTTTTTAAAAAAATTTATAACTTATAACAGTTAATTTTTTTTTATAACAGTCTAAAATTTTTTTTGTTAAAAACCGTTTAAAAAAAATTGTTAAAAACAGTTAAAACAATTTATTTTGTTTTTAAATTTTTTTTATAACAGTTAGAAATTTTTTTATAACAGTTTTAGTTTTTTTTGTTAAAAACAGTTTTAAAAATTTTTTATAACAGTTTAAAAAAAAAATTGTTAAAAACAGTTTTAAAAAAAATTGTTAAAAACAGTTTAAAATTTTTTTTGTTAAAACACTTTATTTTGTTTTAAAAAAAAATTTAACAGTTTAAAAAAAATTTGTTAAAAACAGTTAAACAAATTTATTTTTTTTAAAAAAAAATTTATAACAGTTTAAAAAAAAAAATTATAACATTCTAAAAAAAAATTTGTTAAAAACAGTTTAAAAAAATTGTTAAAAACAGTTAAAAAAAATTATTTTGTCTTAAAAAAAAAAGTTAAACAGTTTAAAAAAAAATTTATAACAGGTTTAAAAAAAATTTATAACAGTTTTAAAAAAAATTGTTAAAAACAGTTTTAAAAAAAATTGTTAAAAAAATATATTTTGTTTTAAAAAAATTTTTTAGAACAGTTTAAAAAAAAATTTGTTTTTTAATTGTATGGTAATTGTATGCTAACTATTTTAAAATTCTGTTTTTAAAAATTCTTATATTTAAAATCATTTTATTTTATTTAAAATTAATTATTTTTACCAATTTTTTAAACCGTTACAATTTGCACCCCAAATTTTTGTTACCACCTTAGCCGATCACTTTTGACCGGTTAAATGAAGAAAGTGTGCGTTTTATTACGTATAATGAAATTTAGGGTGTACTTAGACACCTTTTTCGGTTTGGAATGCAAAAGTCAATTTCGGTATAAAATTTAGAGTACAAATTGTCTTTTAGTCTACATATATTTTCTAGTATTTAGAAAAATGATGAAATCTATGCAATTATGTTGTCAATAATTTTAAAGGTAGGGAGAAGGAGAGGCAGCAACCAAAATATTACAGGGCAGAAAAGCACAAGAATACAAAATAAAGGCCCTCGTGCAATTCTGGACCGGACTCTCTCTCTCTCTATAGTAAAGATCAAGAACATTCTTATTAAATAGCATTCCTCCTTAAATAGCACTTCTTTATTAAAACTACGTCGTTTTGGAGTGGCTGCGGGTGGTATTTTTATAAATAAAAAAAAATGAGTAAGACCACTCTCTTTTAAGTCACTCCAAAACGGCGTAGTTTTAATAAAAGAATACTATTTAAAAAAAAATAATATTTAAAAAGAATACTCTTGATCCTTGCTATATATATATATATATATATATATATATATATATATATATATATATATATATATATATATATATATCTTAATAATAATTCAAGTACATCACCTACTTAAATGAAGCAAAGGGCATTAGCTGTGCATGTGTGTTCTCGTGCGGGTAGACATTCCTCCTATGCCCCCCTCCCTTTCTCTCTCCCCTAGTCCTTTGTTTCTCTCTCTACATAAATGTGTATGTATATATGTCTACATTATTATACATACGCGACCTTTTCCAGACTAGTGAATGAGATAATGTAAGATTGGTTCAGTTCCGTGCACCTCTTTTTGATCCACCCAAGTGCTATGCTATCTATCATTCACACATCCCTATCTTCTTCTTCCCCACCGGATCCTTCCCCACGCCCACATATTTATTTTCTTTGTTTCTTTCAATCAGTATCCTATGTCGGCAACCTTCTCTGATTAATCTCTATCAATTACTCTCTTCATCCCCGTTCTAATTTCCCTTTTAAAATATTTCTAAATAAATATCTTATTTCTATATTAATAATTATTCTTATCTTATTTTTTCAGTTATACCCTCATAATATTTTTAATCAACTTTTGTTATAAACTTAAGAAATGATAAAACAAATAAATTACATTGATAAATGATGTACTGTTATACTACTTCTCTCTCATATACTTATTAGAATGTGAGAATAATAACAAAAATGATAGAGCAGCTAGAAATTAATACCAACAAATGTGGACAATTTGAATGTATGGACATATGCATGTAATTACAGAATTCATGTGAGAACTAGCAAAGAGTAATTAATGTTGAGATCATAGATAGTGAATGAATATTTCAATTAATAAGTAATTTAGAACGGGCAATTTAAATAAAAAAAATATATTATTAATTAACGTGACAAAATCAATTAAAGACGTTTAACACACGGGACGGAAGGAAGTAGTTTGAAAGTTTAACCAATACCATAAATCCCTTTCCTCCCCAGCTCAAAAGTGATCCTATATTTTGATGGTTGCTTTCACGTTCGTTTCACGCCAAACTTATAATGAAATTGTGATACTTGATTTATGAAATATATATTTTGGACACAAATGTTGTATTTAGTGTACATAGAATGCAAATGTAATATACTCTAGTATAAAATGGATCTGCTCAACTTTTGAAGCAACTTAAAAAGGATTCTTTCGAGCCTATGCATAAAAACCACCTAAAATCTTTTTCTTTCAAGTTTTTCAAATTTCTTCTTTTGGACGAGTGCATAACCAGCTAACATGTTACTTGAGGATATGCTACGGTTATGTGAGTTTGATAATACTAATCTTTAAATTGCAAAGGGAGGAAGGAGGAGAATGCTGCATCTTTTGTGTCAAATCCCTTTCCAAGGATCTCTTCATGGATCCACACTTTTCTTCAAGTCACCATCCAATCTATCTTTATTGCTATGCCAAGACAAATACATCAACTTCAACACAAATCAAAAACAAACAAGAGAAGAGGAGAGGAGGGGAGAGGAGGGGATATTATTGGGAAAATTACATTTTAAACCATGTCTCACTAAAAGCATAATACTATACTGATTAGACTGAACAAGCGCATGTACACCTTGTGTACGGTTTCACCACAGACCATACATATGGTCAGTATTATTTTTCTTCCATTTTTAAGAAAAATAATTTCTTCCATATAAATACAAATACAAGTTAATGCTATACTGCTTTCTTGGAGCAAATCCTTTTCACACTTGCCTTAGGGTAGCAATTTTTGTTTCTTTGATTTTATAGATGGACTCAACTTATGGTTTATGATTGGCTCCATTTGAATTACAAGAAAGTAAGAAACATAACCCTCAGTCAATGTGTGTGTTTGGGTGTAATGAAAACTAATCCTATATTAATTGCAAAGAAACTAATTTTCTTCAATAAATATTTTTCCTCAAATCTTATGCTGCATTTTTAATTAATGGAAAAGTTTAAAGTTACTTTCTTACAAATAGTAATGTTAAATAAATGCTTACAATAAACTAATGAAGTAATTTTTTCCCTTAATTATTTTTTCAGAATATAATTTCACAAAACAAGATTCTTCACATCCAAAGAGAGGCTATAAGACGGTAAAGATTGGCAAAACTCCCTCACCCCATCCTAATAATAAGAGTGTGGATAAAGAAAGGGGGAATGTCCAATGACGTTGAGATAGCTCACAATTGTTTCTCTTTGTCATTAATGATTTCACAAAGTTAAAAATTGGACAAAATGCTCTCCTCTTTCCCGGGAATATCTACAGGAGTGACAAACTTGTATTAGAATTTAAGAGATTTTTGCATCCAACATTACTGATGAAGGACACCAATCCCTTCACAAATACTTCCAACAATCCCAATTGATTTTTGAAGCATACACATTCACTCCTTTCTACTTTGCTACATACCAACTTGAAAGGCAAAACTGATGCTACCACCATTAATTAATTAATTAATTATATATACATACACATATTTACGAAAAAAAAGGTGTTAATAGATTTATATATAAATAAGAGATTATTAATCCACATAATCCTCAGTTTAAGCCTTGATAAAATATGAAAACTGATATTTTTTACATGTGTTTTCGTATGATTAATCTTCTCTCACTCACATGAGAAAGAAGTGGGTCTCACTTTCATGTGAGAAAAGACCATATAAAAATATTAAAAACTCATCTAAAAATAGTGTTCCCTAAAATATATGTTATACCATCGTTTCCTTACATTTGGAATTTTGCAATCAACTTAAAGATGCATGGATGTGACTAAATATTTTGAACCACCAACATTCATAAAAGTCAAAGATTCGCGAAATTGAAAAGAGTGAAATAGTTAACACAACAAGGACTCCGAGCACAAACAGTAAACTAGCATAGTGTCTGTATCTTCTATATACATATACATATATATATGCTGATACTCAGGAAATTGGCCTTAAATTCAAGAGAAATATAGTTTGTAATAATAGTTAGTTGAGCTTATATTTTCATCAATAATTAGGCATTTTTGAAATAAGTGGAAGAAAAACTTCAAATCTCCAATCATTTCTAATCAAATTGATGTGATTACTGGAAAATTCCAACTGACCATTCTAAGTGGATTGGGATTAATTTTCAAGAAAAGCAAATTTTCATTAAATTTTATTTTAGAAATTGTAAAAGAAAACATCAAATCTCGAATCAGTTCTACACAAATTGATGCGATAAGAAGTGGAAATTTTTCTTGCATTAAATAGAAGAAAGCTAGCTACTTAATAGGATAGGAGTCTCTCCTTTCTTTACCTCGCTCTAAAATAAAGCTCCAAAAAAGTTTCTTACACCTTTCGAGATATGTAAAAAAAGATTAGATGGGCAGAACGGGAGACCCAATGTAGGAAAAGTCCATTAGGAAGAAAACAGACCAAAAGTCAAATATCAGAGGGATGATTTTTCTAGGAATTACAGTCCACAGGTTCAAACTACTAGAGTGGTAGTAGGCCTTTAAACTTACAGTTATTAGGGCGGGGGAGCAAACAATTTTGTTACTCCCTCCGTTTCTAAAAGATTGTCGTTTTAGAAGAAAAAATTTATTCTAAAAAATTTATCGTTTACAACTTTCGAGGAGAATAAGTTTTTTACTTTCCTATATTATCCCTACCTTCTCTTATTGTCCCAAGAAATTCTCTCCCTTGTATTAATAGTTTTCAATTTACCATAAAAGGGGTAGTGATGAAATTTAAAACAAATTTTACTTGGTAAATGATACTACTTTCTTAATCCATATGTCAAAACCTTAAACGACAATCTTTTATCCTCTATTCTCATTTTCCGTGTCCCTTGTATCTCCTACTTAAATTTTGACACCTACCCTTTTATTTAACACTAATTAACTCTAAAATTAAATAAGAAGCTATGTGTAAAATTTAAGTAGGAAGACACAAGACAGAAGATCTGCTCACCAATTTTTATTTTTTGGGAACGGAGATAGTACTAGTGTGGGGGTAGCAAACAATTTTTTTTTTCTCTCTCTTCTCTTATCTACATAGAGTAACCCCGAGACAGGCCCTGTATTTTCTTTTCCTATTTATTTTTTGTTTTTGTAATTGCATGGGCAGATCTAGTTGATGGACATGTGAACCACTGAGTTTTAGGAGTGCTTTCCTACCTTCCTACCACCTCCAATGGGGTGGTGTGCATGTGCCTCCACAACTCTCTCTATTTCTCGTAGTTAGGCTTAGGTCCTTTCTCTATTGCTGCTGTGTGATTACTCACAATTAATGTTTACTCCAACCCTCCTAAAATAATGCTACTTACCCGGGTCATATTTTCGGTCCTAAAAGTGATGATTCAATACAAATGTTTTCTTTTTGATGCACGTAATACAAATGTGTTGTATACATCAAAATTCAATAACTTTTTTTTTAATTTTTAGCTCCGAAAATATAACCGTGTTTCTAAAATTAGATGTGTAGACACTTTTTATGGGTTCTCTCCTAGAAGTACATGTCTATGTTAATGGTGATACTGAAAAAGACTATTGTGATATAGTGTGTAAGATTCTAAAAAGCTAACTTTCTTAGTTTGTATTTAAAATAACAAATACAGACAAGTTTCATCTTGATGACTCGGTAATATAATAATAAATAAATTGGAGTGGGGAGTGGGGGTTAAGACCTTTGAATAGCTTGTTTGAGCGAAGCAATCTGCATGCCCAGTAAAAGTAAAAAAGTTTAGCCAAATTATTATGTTTTGAGTGTGTTTTTTAATTATTAATTACTTGAGCTTTGGGTCCCTCCTTTTGTAGGGTGCGCGGTTTTGGACTACTAGCCTACTAGGGAACTTTCTCTCTCTTATATCCACAGGCCTATATATATACACACTTCAACTAGCTTCAACCAGAGCAAGCCCATGCCATTTACATTTTACAGTTGATATTTCTCTCTCTCTCTCTCTCTCTCTCTGTGAAGTGTATTGGAGCTTCTAGGAAGAATCAATGGCTGTTTTCATAGTTGTGCTTGGTGTGGTTTTGGGACTCAGTCTCGTAAGTACAGCTTTGTTGAGATGGAATGAGGTGAGGTACAGGAAGAAAGGTTTGCCTCCAGGTACTATGGGTTGGCCAGTTTTTGGTGAGACCACTGAGTTCCTCAAACAAGGCCCAAGTTTCATGAAAAACCAGAGAGCCAGGTGATGGATTATATTCTTCACCTAGATTTTCCTAAATATATCTATATAATTCTGAATGTTATTTACTATGTCTCTATCTCTCTGAATCTGTTTTTATATCATTCCTTTACTATTTAAGTGTCTGGTCTAAACCAATGGATATTACTGTTTGTGTTTTTGTGATCCAAAAAAATATGAAAATATGAAATATTGTTTTTCTGGTCCACTTATTTATGATTTTAAGTATGCTTCTGAGTAGTTTTAGTAAAGATAGGATCAACAGTAGTATTAATACGGCAATACTTGTTCATACTCACTCCTTGGTTTATTTGAGGTTATCAGAATCAATTCTTATCATATGCATGGCTAATTGACAACCTAAGAAATACATACGTTCAAACTTATTCTCATTATCTAGATTTATGACCAATCATTTTTTATCCTTGTTTATCCTAATAAAAGTACTAAAAAATTGTCCCCTGATAACAGGTTCGGAAGTTTTTTCAAATCCCACATATTGGGTTGTCCTACAATTGTTTCCATGGATCCAGAGCTCAACAAATATATCCTTATGAATGAAGCAAAAGGGCTTGTACCTGGCTATCCACAATCCATGCTCGACATTTTAGGGAAATGCAACATTGCCGCAGTCCATGGTTCTACTCACAAGAACATGAGAGGGGCATTGCTTGCACTTGTTAGCCCCACCATGATCAAAGACCAACTTTTGCCAAAAATCGACCATTTCATGAGATCTCACCTGAGCAATTGGAATAACAAAGTCATTGATATTCAAGAAAAAACCAAAGAGGTAATTTAAATAAAGAGAAACCTTTAACAAGCTTTATTTCATTCCTGATTCCTCCTCTGTTTTCATCTAAAGTTTGTCCCACAATTTTGCACAGATGGCACTACTGTCCTCACTTAAGCAAATTGCTGGTATAGAATCTGGCTCAATGTGCCAGGAATTCATGCCTGAATTTTTCAAGTTAGTTTTAGGAACTCTTTCATTGCCAATCAACCTTCCGGGTACAGATTATCATCATGGCTTTCAGGTAATAATGTAATTGCCAAAACCATTGGAATTATTTAATTCTTTTTGTTCGTGTGTCCCTAAATGGAGGCTTTAGGTGTAATTATATTACGGAAAATGTCACAGGCAAGGCAGAACATTGTCAGGATGTTGAGACAACTTATTGAGGACAGAAGAGCTTCCCAAGAAACCCATCATGACATGCTTGGTTATCTTATGAACAGTGAAGGAAACAGATATAAGATAACTGATGAAGAGATAATTGATCAAATTATCACAATTCTCTACTCTGGATATGAAACTGTTTCAACAACTTCAATGATGGCTGTCAAGTATCTTCATGATCATCCAAGGGTTCTTGAAGAACTCAGAGTAAGTCGGCAGCCACTTTAACCAATTTCAAATTTTACTTGTGGTGTTAAATTTTCGTATTCTAACTTAACTAGTGATATTTCTTATACAGAAAGAACATATGGCAATTAGAGAGAAGAAAAGGCCAGAGGATCCAATCAACTGGAATGACTATAAGTCCATGCGCTTCACTCGAGCTGTAAGTCAATTTAAACTTCAAGTAATAATGTTAGTAAGAGGAGACTTTCAAGAAATTTTTATTAATGTTGATGTTTATGATGCAGGTGATCTTTGAGACCTCAAGATTAGCTACAATTGTTAATGGGGTTTTGAGGAAAACTACTCGAGAGATGGAACTGAATGGTGAGTTGTCATCAGGATATACAGTATAGAAATTTATTACATATACAGACTGCTTCTTGCTGTAATAGTTTTTTATGGGCTCAAGGAAATGTGCTATAGCGCTTTTCATTTACTTTTTTGATTAGAATATGTAAAAAGATTAACTGGTTGGTTGTTTATAATTTGAGATCATGTTGCCCCAAGGGACCCTATCATATCATGATCCACATGGCATACCTACCATGCCAGCCAGTACATTTGATCAATGGTCCTACTCTTTTGCATTTTTAATTTTTTTTTTTCAAAGACATGGAAGATAAATACTATTAACAAACATGGGAAACACACAAATTGTCAAATTTCCTTCTTTTTCTTTTTTTATTGGGTTCTTTTATGTTATTCTCCAACCAGTAGTACTATTGGGAAAATAGCTAATCTGACCAGTTTTCCTCTGTTTTTCAGGTTATATTATTCCCGAAGGATGGAGAATATATGTTTATACTAGAGAAATTAATTATGACCCACGGCTGTATCCAGAACCACAAACCTTTAATCCCTGGAGATGGCTGGTTAGTAAAAGTGCTATAGTGGTTTCAAAAGGACTCGTTCATAATTTGGAAAAGTGACTAATTTGCTAGGATTTCAAATTGCAGGATAAGAGCATAGATGCCCAAAACTACTTCTTCATATTTGGAGGAGGAACTAGGCAATGTCCTGGAAAGGAACTAGGGATAGCAGAAATCTCAACTTTTCTGCATTACTTTGTCACTAGATATAGGTAAAAACAAAAAATCCCCACTTTTTTACCGATTATTCAATTATATGACTGGAAGCCTCAAATCTTTTTGATAAGCAGTAGAGTTTATTTTGAATTGCTAATTAATGTACTTAACATTTGAATGCAGATGGAATGAAGTTGGGGGAGATAAACTGATGAAATTTCCAAGAGTTGAAGCACCAAATGGGTTACACCTTAGGGTTTCAGCTTACTAACCAACCTGGTATACATATGTACAGAAGAGATCTAGGATATAAGCATAACAAGGATGTAAAATAATGTTCTAACATAGTTTTAGAAATTGATTGAAATTAAGGTTTTGCGTTCCATTAAGTTTTCACTGACATACTCCAGGTTAGCAGTCAAAACTTGGTCGGATCTTTAATCAAATAAAAATGCAAATCAGGAATGGACATAAGAATGATAATAATAAAATAAAGCTTATAACATTGATTTAATAAAATCAGCATTATAATTGGAGACAAGAGTCATGCATTATCAAATAATGAATAATGACCAGGAGTCCAACATCAAGCACATGGAGAAAAATCAAGAAAAGAAACTGAAGCCATGATTTGACTAATCCGCATTCATATCCATACCGCCCTCAATGCTATACCCTCCTCCTAAAAATGGAGTCTTTTATCTTTTACATTGTCACTACCCCTATTTCTTAAATCCTAGGCTATTCTCAAAATATGAAAAAGTTAAATAAGACTTTCATTTTCCATCATTATTGGTTTGAATAAACTTTAGAGGCAGTTCAAAATATTTAATCCATCAGTGGACTTAATCCTCAAGTTTCCTCTCAAGTGCCTTGAAATGTTTCCCTTGGCAAGTGTTGGACCATTGACTAAAATTAAGGTGTAACCACCAACTAGCTTCTGCAAATACTGGTTTGTGCCTACAGGGCATACCAAGTACCTATAAATGGGGAAAATGTACGAAAAGGAATGGTAATATAAAACCATAGAAAAGCAGTAGAAATCTTGCACATTTAAAAATATATATATTAAATGTCAAAATCTCTTTCAGCTTCATGTGAAATAGGTGAAAGTTAGTTTGTGTAATTACTACAAGTAACGGCCGGGGAGGGATTTAGGGGATGTTTATTTAGAGTTGAATCTGAATGATTTAATCGATCAGTGCGTTTGTTTTGATCTGAATAGCGGAATCGGTAAAATGGACGAGCTCAATGGCTAAGTCAAATTTTTTTAACCGAATGAAATAAAAAAAAAATTTTAAAAATATATTAACGGTTATATTAAATAATATTAAATAAATTTATAACAATTTTAAATTTTTAAAATTTTTCAAAAGGGTAATTTTATCATTAAGTAGACATGTCAATTATTAAATAATTTTTTTCATTTAGATTCAACTCATTCAGATTCAGATTCAGCTCATTCAGATTCAAATTCAAATTCATTCAAAACACCCCCTAAGTTTTTACTGGCCCGAGCATACCATTCAAACCAAAATAAAAATAAAAAATAAAAATACTCACAGGTAAAATCTTAGAAGTTAATCGGAGTGCGAAACTAATTGGTACAAAATTCTTAGAAGCGTAATCCTGATATACGCATACAGTTTTCAGTAACAAATATGTGTAATTCAGGAATACTTGAAGCAGAAGGACGGGAGCTTTTACCAGTTATTACGTATCAGCTGCACCTTGAAATTTGATTAGCCTTCGTCCCTGTCCCAAAAATCTTTCGGCGGGACAGGTAGACCGTAGAAGTAGAACTACGAAATCCTCCGGTACAGATTGCTATCACTTTTTATTTGAAATTGTATTCGAGTAAATCCAACTTGAATTTAAGCTTATAAAGACCTAATGGCGCCATAAATTGGATAGGGCTCCCAGAAGCCAGACCCCGGCCCATGATCTTTGGGCTGCCCAGGTACAACGAGAGCAAAGAGGGAAGAGAAAAATAAAAAACAAGAGTTCAATTCGAATTAGATATCTAAATTTGAAAAGTCTCTAGTTGGCTTTAAAAAATTAAAATTACTCTTATAAAGATTATTTAATTTCCCATATATTTTAAAAGACTTTCCAAGAAAATTATTGTAACAACACGAGACAAATTCCAATTTCAAAATAAATTAGATTCAAATTAATTCAATCAAAGCGTTGACTACTAATAGATCTTAGCCCATTACAAAATCGTCTAAAAAATCATAATTAAAAGTACCATAGTTAGTAAATTAACTTATTATTATTATTATTATTATTACTATTACTATTTTTAACATGGAAACTTACAAGGTACCTAAAAACAACACATTCACGTGTCATGTGCATCGTGTAGCCTGCTTCCTTCATGCACTTCCCGTTCTTTTACAACTATACGTACGCAAGAAACAAGTCAACAACACCGTACTTTCTTTAAACTTTTTTTTAAAAAAAATAATGTTTTCGTAATAATTCTTTAAGAGTTCTTTATATTATTATATAACAATTGAAAAGTAATTATAAGATTAATGGGTCCATAAAATAATTACAAAAAGAGTGCACTAAATAATTTTTACAGTAAAATTGTGATGGTTCTCCTCGTAATATAGATCCTAAATCTGCAAATACAATACATTACCATAGAAAAACAAACAAAATACTCACAAACTCAAATTAAACCAAAGTAATCAACACATTAAAGAAGTAACCAAATCGAAATTGCAGTACTAACAAACAATAATGAGCATTTGCATTAACATAACATACACAGTAACCAAATCAAAATCAAACAGTCACCACACCACAACTCTTAAGTAACAAAAACCATTTCAACAATTACACAATCAGCAAGTTTTCAAAATTAATTTAATCAACATCCGTATTGTCAAAAAGTACATAATAACCAAATCAAAATATAATAGTAACAAAACATCCACTTGAAGGGTACATAACCATTTTAACAAATACACATTCATAAAGTGATCAAATAGAACACCACAAGTTCCCAAAACGCATTCACAAGTAATCAGAAACAACTAATGATTAAAATCAACAATCAATTTTGATTTTGTTAGTGACCTTAAAGGAAATTTATATATATATATATATATATATATATATATATATATATAGACTTATCTCAAATAATCATAACTGTAAAAAATATTTGTCAAGGCTAGTACTTGGTACTATGTCCTTAAGACAATTATGTTGGGAGAATGCATATTTTGATTTGATGTTTAAAGTAAAAGCTCATGATTATATGTAAAGTCCTTCAAGGAATGTATGTACAAGGACTTAGTGATAGATCAAATTTATTAGGTTGATCTAAACTCTTAATGTGTATCATTCTGTAAATGAATGTATAGATAAAGAGATCAAAGATGTTAGGTTGATCTTGAGATGTAATAGATAGGCTTCGAAGATATCGTAGTGTATCAAGCTGATCAAGATTACAGAAGCCAAGGCAGAAACGTAGAGCACCGAGGATCGTAGCGTGCCTGCCTTGACGGACCTCTTCGAAAATCGTAGAGTGGTCCCAACGTTTGCCAAACTAACTCAGATATCGTAGTTTGCTCTCGGAAACGTAGAGCTTACAAACAAGCAAGTGAAGATCGCAGTGGCAAATATTTAAGAGAAATCGTAGTGCTCTTATTTGATAGCATCAAACCAAGCACCAAGGTGACAATACACCACGATCTGGATCGTAGAGTATCATCTGCCTTGTGTCAGAAGCATCGAGCCCCATCTTTTGTTTGGAGACAAATTCCAACAAATGTGGAATGAGTTTTAAACGTTGAAGTCCTCACCAGTCCCAACGGTACAAAAGATATCCTTAGTATACAAAGAAAGAAACGTATTGAAGAAGCTAAGGAAAGGACCATAGGACAGAGGAAAACATCTTTTCAGGTGTTAGGTGAGAAAGCAGTCTGCTGTGTCAGTGGGCCAGAATGCAATTCAGAAGATGAGCAGAAACGTCTCCATCAAAGTTCAGAAATGTCAAACGCATTAATGCTTCAACAAATGGCTTCAACGGATAGATTTCAAAGATCACATATATGAGAAACATCTGTAGATGAGAGAAGCAAACAAGCATTGAACAAAATGCACAAGAACACTAAACGCTCAACTCTACGATCTGAGAAAAAGACAAAGCTTGCTCAGCTACTCAGTTCTTTCGAACAAGTGCTTAACGGCAACTGAGTAGCACCAACCAAGAACTCAACAACTACCAATCAACTGAAGTAAGAGTTCCAAGTCAGAAGGACTTGAAGAGTTCGAAGTGAACTGAGAAGAACCAAGTCTGTTGAACTTGAAGAGTTCAAGAGTGAACTAAGAAGTACCTAGATTGCTGATCTAGAAGGAATATGTGAGATTCAGAAAGTGTAAATATATCCTTAGTGGATTTCCTACTCGAGGAGTAGAAGAGTGGACTAGGAGCTTTAAGTGCTCTGAACCACTTAAAACTGATGTGTCTCTTACATTCTTGTTATAACTGCTATATCTGCTATAACTGTTATAACTGTCTCACTCTCATTAACTCACTATATCTAAAAGGGAAAAACAAACTAATCTTAATCCCGTTGTGTTTTTTAATCATTATCAAACTAACAAAGTAAAACGAAAAGAATTTTAAATATCTATTCAACCCCCCTTCTAGATAACTATTGTGCCTCCGGGAACTAAATTTCTCAAAACTTTGTCGATGATAAAGAAAGCCGGTCTTGAAGAAGCTCTGGGTACGAGCACATGGATCTACCCAAAGCTGATAAAGGAATCCTACAGAAATGGGGCGTTCGAAAATGATGTCATCACTACGAGGGTCAAGTTTGTGGAAATCAAGCTCAAGGCTGAAGACATCAACCTAGCCCTAGGTTTCAAATCTGAAGGGTTTTCATTTATGGATGGCATTGATTTCCATGAAGGACTTAAAAGGATGCATCACAAGAAATTCCACACTGTCAAAGGATACAACTTAACTATGGAGCCCTGCTGCTTGAATGGATTGGGAAGTGGATTCTCAGCTCGAAGAAGTCAAAGAGCTCTGGAAAGATGCTCTACGGGCGATTCATCAGTATCATCTTACAGTCTGCTTTGGGTGATAAGATAGGGGATGATGAAGGAGAATTAATCAATCCAAACAGACGAATGACCCAGCAACTGTTCCAGAACTGGAAAAGGAATCCAGCAGAAAATGTACGTATGTTATCTGGGTCCAGTGGTAGAACTGGTGATCTAAAGGAATCAGGGATTCCAGGAAATATGTCAGTCGTCAAAGAGACTAAAGAAGAAGAGGAAGAGATCAACAAGGAATAGTCCACTGCCCTGATCAGAAAAAGCAAGGGCAAGAGAAAACTAAAGACTAGAATGGCAGAAGAACCCCAAGGATCAACTACTGATATACCTATAGAATCTTCTGACATTGAAGCTCTGAGGATCCTAAGAAGAAAGGAACAGCAGGCTGAGGCCGATGAAGACAAAGCCACCATTGCTCAGCTGCTGAAGAAAAAGAAAAAGCACAACCATAAGTCAAAGAGGCCATCTATCTCCTCGATCGTAGAGTCTCTGCCGATCATAGAGACCAGAATGGAAGCCTCTCCTAAAGAAATTGCTGCAATAGATACTATGGTCGATTAATAGTTCAGAACTGAAGCTGTAGGAAGTCCTGAGACTGTGGCTAAGCCTAGAAAGCCCAGAAGAAAATTGGTGAAAAAGTGCATCCTTGTCAATGAGGGAGTACTCAAAGAGGAAGACAAAAGGATGGCTGCTGAAAAGGGTCTATCCAAAGTAAGCCAAAAGGACATAGCTCAAGCTGAGGGGGAGATACCTAAATTTCTCACCCAAGAAAATGCTCAAACTGATGGGGAGATATCTCAAGAAAATGCTCTAGCTAAAGGGGAGAAACCTGAAGATGCTCCAGCTGAGGGGGAGCTACTAGAAATGCTAATAGATGATCAAATTGAGGGGGAGCCTCATGATGTCCCCATAACAAAAGAAGTTGCTCCTGCAGAACATGAGAGAAAACCAGAGCAAGAACAAAAAAAAAGTCATTGATATAGTGGAATCCTTGAACGAAGATAGAAAAGAGGACGAAGATGATGATGTCGAAATCATAACTATGGGCTGTGATGGGTATAGGAGAGCTAACTACGAGCAGTTGTTCTCCTATCTACCCATGATGCCTTTTCATCAAGCTCAAATTCTAAACTCCTGGAATCACATGTTCTGGAGCTACAAAGAATATACAGCCATCTCTGTGCTAGCTCATGGATTTCCAGGCAACTTTAACTTTGCCAAACAGCTGATAACAAATGGTCCCTCTTCAAGGATGGTGCATGAGGTATTATTTGTCCCAATCTTGTTTAGAGACAATCACTATCCACTATCTTTCTTGAATTATTATGAATTATTGAAGTTCTGAAATTCCGAAATAATTGATTTTTGGAAGTTTTAATTATGTTAAATAAGAAAAACGTTTTTTAAAAGTTTTGTGAGGTGGGCTACTTATGTTGAATGCTGAATTCAGTTGATAAAAAGTGTGCATAAGAATTTTAATATATATATTAATATTATATTAAATTTTTTGCTTTGGTGTTCTAAGCAATTTCCTATAAATAGGGTGCTTAGGTTAGAATTGAAAATCACACTAGAAACTGAAGTTTTCTCTCTATTTCTCTCTCTATAATATTGAGCGTATTTTTTGTGATTATTTTAGTACTTCGAGTATTGCTATACGGTGCAAGTTCTTTTAGCATTATATCCAGTATTCCAGTCAAAAGTACTATTCTTTCTGAGGTAGGGGATGTTATTTTATTCAAAAATGATATTATTTCTTCAATATCATTATGCCGAAATATTGGTTGAAATTTTTTATCAAATTTGGAACTTTTCATGTCGGGGTTACTATTCACGAGTTACTATTCACCGAAAAATAAAATTTTTTTCTTTTCGTCCAAAATATCTATTCTGGATACTAGCTTTGATTGTATCCATATTTTGATCATTCTTGAATTTTACTCCACTATGATTGTTTATGAGGTATTTTTGGACATGGATAAACTGTAATACGAATCCCTAATATTTGTTATTTTGCTTCACTGGATTCGTTTTCTTTAAAATATTTTTTATCATCCTCAGTCCTAAATGATGATATTAATGATTATATTTGGCCTGTAGTGCAAAGATGAATGATTTCTGATGAATATCTTTGGCCCGTAGTGCAAAGATGAACATGTGTTGAGATGAACATGACCAACTGATGAATATCTTTGGCTTGTAGTGCAAAGATGATTATTGATTGATGTTACAGAGATAAAATATTGATGATGGACTTTTAAATTCATAGATAATAGTAGATTTAATTCTCTACGTAACTCTTCTATGAATTATTATTTTTCGCTGCGAATATTGATTTAAAACTTGTTTTCTGTTGTATTCTATTATATTTTTCCCTGTTGAAGACTAACGATAATTTGTTATGTGTTATCTTAGTCATAATATTCTTTACTGGGCTAGTTGAGCTCACCCTTTTCCTTTTTGTTCCATTTTTCTCAGGAGGCGAGAATGTAGCGAGTACTAGTCGGGGTATGGAATGATGGTTCTAGAAGTTATTTTAGTAGTCATCACCATTTTTGTGAAATAATGTATCAATAATTGTAATGAAGACTTATTTGAGTGTGGATATTGTAAGACCCTAACTTATTAATGAATAAAATCAAATTTTCTCTAAATATTATTGTGAATAATAAGGGGTTAATTTGATATAATACTTTGGTTATGGGTGAAATGTGCAAATTTTGCAAAATAAGCAAGTGGTTATAAAATATTCATTTTGTCGGGGAATATTCGTTTGGTCGTGGAATATTCTTGCTGTCGGGAAATATTCGTACGACGGCGCAGCCTTGTGTGGTCCCCATAACGGAAAGCGATTGGATGAAGAAAACGACAAGTATAAGTTGTTTATAAATAACGGCGTAGTTGTTACCGTTAATACTGTTGGAATACCCGGCGGTTAAAATACAGTAGCACACGGTATTGCACCAATTATTGATTCTTACGTAAGAAAGCACTACTCAATAATTGTTACAGTAGTTACTGTTCAATATTTTATTTTATTGATTCAATAATTGTTGCGTTGATATTTTATATTATTGTTGTTTCAATAATTGTTGCTACACAATATTTTCCTTTATCAGATCAATAATTCATATTATTTGAATAATATTATTAGATAACATTATTGGCAATGTCTAGAAAGTTCTGTCTAAGGAGAGGTTTGATCATCTAATTGCGCGCCAGTAAGGAGAAATCCTTATTGAAAAGCCCCCTCTTTCCTGAGAACGGCCTGGTTGTCATAAATGTGATTCTATAATATTATTTGTGAATAATTAATTATTGATTCATATGATAAGGAAATATTTATTTTATGTGGATATAAATGAGGGATATATTTTTGTGGTTAAAAATGAAGGAGTTAATGTTGAGGTTTTTATCAGTATTTTTGTCGGAATGGAGGTATTAAAAATCAGGGTTTTTGAGATATTTTGCGGGGGTTATAATTTTTAATCCGACCGTTGGATCGTGGTAATTTTTGGATATGTTATACATATATAAGTTGAGTATATGTCCACAAATTTTGAACCGTTAAAAATGAACGTATGATTTATTATGAATTTTACGAGATGACTGGTTCAGAAATTGTTGAATTTTCGGAGTTAATCATTTTGGTGGAAAATTTTAGAATTGGTGGGCCTAACTCTTGGTTGGTGAAGAAATGTGCTGAGATTTTTATTCAAATGTGGTGGGTGGGAATAGTAGCAGGTAAAGCCATCAGGTTGCAGGTTAAGTCTGCTTCGGCGTGCTAACATTTTCCTATAAATAGAGGGCTAAGTTAGAATTGAAAATCACACCAGAAACAAGTTTTCTATCTTTCTCTCTCTAGATTATTGAGTGTATTTTATGAGTATTTAGATACTTTGAGAGTTTCTATTCATCAGAGCAAGTTTCTTTCAGCCTTATACCGGTATTCCGACCAGAAGTACTGATATTTTGAGGTAAGAGATATTATTTTCTTCTTAATGATATTATTTTCTTCAATATCATTATGCTGAAATATTGATATGAGTTTTTATCAAATTTAGAACTTTTTGTGTCGGAGTTACTATTCACGTATACGGCACTATTCACGTATACGGTACTATTCACGAGTACGGCACTATTCACCGAAAAATAAAATATTCCCTTTTTGTCCAAGATGTCTATTATGGATACTATCTTTGATTGTATCCATGTTTTGATCTTTATTTTTGAATTCTGCTTCACAATTGATTATTATGAAGTATTATTGATCTTGGATAAACTGTTATACGAATCCCTACTATTTGTCCTTCTGTCTCATTGGATTCGTTCTCTTTAAGATATTTTTCATCATCCTCAGTCCTAAATGATGATATTACTGAATATCTTTGGCCTGTAGTGCAAAGATGTATAATTACTTGATGAATATCTTTGGCCTGTAGTGCAAAGATGAACAGGTGTTGAGATGAACATGACCGACTGATGATACAAATGAATATCTTTGGCCTGTAGTGCAAAGATGAATATTTGGTTAAAGATGATTATTAATTGATGTTACAGGGATAAAATATTGATGATGGACTTTTAAATCTTAGAAGATAGTAGAATTCTTTCTCTACTTGACTCTTCTAATGGTTTGCTGTTTCCGCTGCAGTTGTTGATCTAAAACTTGTTGTCGATTATATTCTATCAGATTTTTTCCTGTTGAAGACTAACGATAATTTGTTGTATATTATCTTAATCATAATATTCTTTACTGGGCTAGTTGAGCTCACCCTTTTCCTTTTTGTTCCATTTTTCTTCTCAGGAGGTGAGAACATAGCAGGATCTAGTCGGGGTATGGAGTGATGATTCCAGAAAGATGTTTTAGTAGTCCTCACTATTTCTGTAAATTAGTGTTTGAATAATTGTAATGAAGATTTATTTGAGTGTGGATATTGTCCAGAAGATAATATTTGTATTTAAACTCACAGTATGTGTTGTCGTATTTTGCACGACAATTGTATTATTGAAGTTGTAGTTTGCTTTCTGTACCATGTATTTGGCGACTCAGAATGGGTGTTGTATACCTATTTTGGGGGCGTCACAGATATTGTCTAGATGACAATATTTGTATTTAAACTCAAAGTTCTTGTGTTGTAATAATAAAGATGTAGTTATTTTCTGTACCATATATTTTGGCGACTCAGAATGGGTGTTGTATACCTATTTTGGGGGCGTCACAGTTGGTATCAGAGCTTAGGGATATGATCTCTGGCGGAGATCGGGGAATAGAACTAGGAGGGGAGAGACGAGTAAATTATTTGCTAGTGTATCCTACCTAAGCTTATTTGTTGGTCGGTCATAATATAGGGATATTATGTGATATGTTAATTTGTTAAATTAACCCTTGTTTTAGGCAGTATTTGAGAATGTCGATTGAGAATGTTAACATTGGAGTAAATGAGACGGTGGAGATGCCTATACTCACCAACGAGGAGAGCGTGCAACAGGCTGACAATGTTCCTCCTGTGAACAACACCACTGAGCAGACGATGAACGATGAGATGTTTAGAAGCTTTTTGCGATTCATGCAAAACCAGACGAAGGAGATTCCTGTTCAAAATATAAGAAGAAACAATGGTAACGCACAATTGGTTACAGCCAAGTAGTTCAAAGAGTTGGGACCACCAGAATTCTGGGGAAAGCCGGATCCGATTAAGGCAGAGACATGGGTCAAGCAAATTACCAAGATATTCGATGTCTTGGGATGCACGGAGGAACAGAAGGTTCCATTCCCCATCTTTATGTTCCGTGGCGAGGCAGACTACTGGTGGGAGTCTGTGAAGCGTACCCATCCAGCCGCACTCAGCATGTCTTGGGAGACATTTCAAAAACTGTTCAATGACAAGTACTTCCCTGAAAGTATTCGTCATATGAAGGAGGTAGAGTTTATTAGACTGGAGCAGAAAAACATGACAGTGTCCCAGTATGAGGCGAAGTTTACAGAGTTGTCTAGGTTTGCACCTCATTTGGTGGAGAATAAAGAACGTATGACGCGGATGTTTCTGAGAGGTTTGAAATCCGACATACGTCAATATCTCATTTCTCATAAATTTTCTCTCTATTCAGATGTTGTCAACAGGGCTCAATTATTAGAGCGAGATAACGAGTACGGTCAACCGAGGGACCACAACCAGGATCATATCGGTGACAGCAGTCATCAGAACAATGATAACCAGCAGAGAAAGAAAAATATAGACAAGAACGGCAACCACTCTGGTGGTAATCGTGGCTATGAAAATAGAAGAAGCGAGTCGGGAGGAGATTTTAAAAAGAGGAGATTCAACAATGACAATACGAAGACGTCAGCACCAGCAGCAACTGGTTCCAAGGGAGGAGAACGACCACCGGTTATATGTTATAAGTGCGAAAAAGAAGGACATATCATCCCAAACTGCCCACAACAGTTTAAGGTATGTTATAATTGTGGAAAGGAAGGACATATCGCTCGAGATTGCACTGTAGCGAAACCAAGTCCAACGGGGATGGTGACTCAAAAAACTGTCCCAGAAAAGACAAAGTCAACGGTTCATGGAAGAGCGTTTGTCGTGACTGGTCAACATGCGAGGAACCCAAACGAGGTGATCACGGCTAAACTAATCATAAATTCATGTGTAGTTTATACTTTTCTAGATACTGGTGCCACCCATTCATTTATTTCTCCTGCTTGTGCTCAACGTTTAAACTTGACTCCGGAGAAAATTAGACTTTGACTTATCTGTTGAAACTCCGTTAGGAGAAACTTTCGTTACATCCACTGTTTATAAATCTTGTTTGATCCAAGTTGGCACCATCACATTACCTGTTGACCTTATCTCTTTAAAGATACTTGCTTTTGATGTGATTTTAGGAATTGATTGGTTAACTACTCATCATGCCAAAATTGATTATTTTCGTAAGGTTGTTAGTTTTCATATTCCTAAGCAACCTGTTATTCGAATTCAAGCAACCAAACCATTGAAGTCAAACTCTTTCATATCAAGCCGTAAAGTCATTCGTTTATTGAAAAACGGATGTCAAGCTTTCTTAGCCATATCATGGACTTGAATAAAAATACGTCAGATTTGAATGATATTTCTGTTGTTAGTAAAATTTTTGACGTATTTCCTGAAGAATTTCTTGGCTTACTCCCAGAGCGTGATATTGAATTTTGTATCGACTTTGAACCCGGTACAAAACCCATTTCTAAAATCTCATATCGAATGGCTCCTATTAAACTTCAGGAGTTAAAAACCTAACTGTAGAAGTTCGTATCCGAGCCTTTATCTGGTGACTTCCTTTGTAGAATGCACCGAAGCCAGACTCTCCGTAGGGGACGCCATATTCGTGCGGTAGTAAACTGATAGGTGTCATTGTGACGTGCTATCCAAGATTGGGATATGAGTCACAGTTGAGAGCAACCTAAGTCAGTAATCGAAATACGTAGCTTTCTATGCTTAACTGGTTACTATCGAAGATTTTGTGGAAAGATTTTCTCGAATCGCTACTCCATTAACTTAGTTGACTCATAGAGATACAAAATTCGAAGGGAGCAAGGAATGTGGGAAGAGCTTCGAAGGACTCAAGAGGAGACTCATTTCGGCACATGTTCTGACCATACCATCCTGGAAAGCGAACGTGGTAGCTGACGTGTTGAGTAAACCATCGTATATGAGTACAAGTGCGATATTGTCAAAAACCCATTTTGTATGACTTACAAATGATAGAGATAGAGTTGAAAACTATAGGTACCCATCTGATGATATACGAGTAGAATCGACTTTTATCGATAAAGTTAAAATCGCTCAAGCTACACACCGGAGCTGATGAATATGAAGAAGGAGGTGCAAGAAGTTGTTATTCCAAAAGCGAGAATTGGCGGTGTGAGGAAAGCTCAAACCTTCGATTTATTGGTCCATTTCAGATTCTTGACCGAGTAGGAAATGTGGCCTATAGACTCGCGCCTCCAAGTATGTCTCGTGTTCATAATATTTTTCATATATCTATGCTACGTAAATATGTGAAAGACCTAAACCACGTTATTGAGTTAGAACCAGACGAGATAGCCGAAGACTTAACGTACGAAGAGGTACCTGTCAAGATCGTGTATAGGAAGGAGCATGTCCTACGCACGAAGGTTATACCATAAGTTAAAGTTTTGTGGAGAAACCATGTTATTGAAGAAATGACCTGGGAGTTGGAAACGGAAATGAAAGCGAGGTATCCTCATCTTTTCGAAAAACCAGGTACGTACGTCAATTTCGAGGACGAAATTTCATAAGGAGGGGAGGTTGTAAGACCCCGAATTTTTTTTAATAAAATAGAATTTCCTTTATTTATTATTTTAAAATAGTAAGGGTTTATTTGATTAATGTGGTTAGTTATGGGTAAAATGCGCAAATATTTTTTAAAATAAGCAGGTGGTTATAAAATATTCATTGTTATCGGAGAATATTCGTTTGGTCGTGAAATATTCTTGCTGTCGGGGAATATTCGTACGACGGCGCAGCCTTGTGTGGGCCCCATAACGGAAAGTGATTGGATGAAAAAAACGATAAGTATAAGTTGTTTATAAATAACGACGTAGTTGTTACCATTAATACTATTGGAATACCCGGTGGTTAAAACACAGTAATACGCGTTGTTGCACAGTAGCACACGGTATTGCACCAATTATTAATTTTTACGTAAGAAGGCATTACTCAATAATTGTTACAGTAATTACTGTTCAGTATTTTATTTTATTGATTCAATAATTGCTGCATTGATATTTTATATTACTGTTGTTTTAATAATTGTCACTACACAGTATTTTCTATTATCGGAGCAATAATTCATATTATCTGAATAATATTATTAGATAACATTATTGGCAATGTCTAGAAAGTTCTGTCTAAGGAGAGGTTTGGTCATCTAATTGCGCGCCAATAAGGAGAGATCCTTATTGGAAAGCCCCCTCTTTCCTAGGAACGGTCTGGTTGTCATTATTATGATTCTGTAATATTATTTGTGAATAATTAATTATTAATTTATATGATGAGGAAAATATTAATTTTATGTGGATATAGATGGAGAAAATTTTTAATGTAACAATTGTTGAAAATTAATATTTTATCTTTTTCTGATAAAATAATTCATTTTAATATATTATTATATTTTAATAATATAATAATTGTGATATTTTTACAATGAATGTGGGATATATGAGTATATGAGGAGGAAGAGTATTTTTGTTTTAAAAGATGTTTAAAACATGTTTTGTGTGTCGGTGGACCCCATTTCTTAACTAAAATTTGATTATAGCCTGTAAAATTGACCGTTTATGGATTTCGGTCAATTTCTATTTGGAATTTGGGAAAACTTTCTTCTGCAAAGTTGTAGAGAATTGAATTTTCTATAAAAAGTCGCGAGATTTGAATTTTTTGATAAAAAGGCTATTTATTATGAATTATTGAAGTTCTGAAATTCTGAAATAATTGATTTTTGGAAGTTTTAATTATGTTAAATAAGAAAAACGTTTTTTAAAAGTTTTGTGAGGTGGGCTACTTGTGTTGAATGCTGAATTCAGTTGATAAAAAGTGTGCGTAAGAATTTTAATATATATATTAATATTATATTAAATTTTTTACTTTGGTGTTCTAAGCAATTTCTTATAAATAGGGTGCTTAGGTTAGAATTGAAAATCACACCAAAAACTGAAGTTTTCTCTCTATTTCTCTCTCTATAATATTGAGCGTATTCTTTGTGAGTATTTTAGTACTTCGAGTATTGCTATACCGTGCAAGTTCTTTTAACATTATATCCAGTATTCCAGTCAAAAGTACTATTCTTTCTGAGGTAAGGGATGTTATTTTATTCAAAAATGATATTATTTCTTCAATATCATTATGCCGAAATATTGGTTGAATTTTTTTATCAAATTTAGAACTTTTCATGTCGGGGTTACTATTCATGAGTTACTATTCACGAGTTACTATTCACCGAAAAATAAAATTTTTTTCTTTTCGTCCAAAATATCTATTTTGGATACTAGCTTTGATTGTATCCATGTTTTGATCATTTTTAAATTTTACTCCACTATGATTGTTTATGAGGTATTTTTGGACATGGATAAACTGTAATACGAATCCTTAATATTTGTTCTTTTGCTTCACTGGATTCGTTTTCTTTAAAATATTTTTCATCATCCTCAGTCCTAAATGATGATATTAATGATTATATTTGGCCTGTAGTGCAAAGATGAATGATTTCTGATGAATATCTTTGGCCCGTAGTGCAAAGATGAACAGGTGTTGAGATGAACATGACCAACTGATGAATATCTTTGGCTTATAGTGCAAAGATGATTATTGATTGATGTTACAGGGATAAAATATTGATGATGGATTTTTAAATTCATAGATAATAGTAGATTTCATTCTCTACGTAACTATTCTATGAATTATTATTTTCCGCTGCGAATATTGATTTAAAACTTGTTGTCTATTGTATTCTATTTGATTTTTCCCTGTTGAAGACTAACGATAATTTGTTCTGTGTTATCTTAGCCATAATATTCTTTACTGGGCTAGTTGGGCTCACCCTTTTCCTTTTTGTTCCATTTTTCTCAGGAGGCGAGAATGTAGCGAGTACTAGTCGGGGTATGGAATGATGGTTCTAGAAGTTATTTTAGTAGTCCTCACCATTTTTGTTAAATAATGTATCAATAATTGTAATGAGGACTTATTTGAGTGTGGATATTGTCTAGATGACAATATTTGTATTTAAACTCATAGTTCTTGTGTTGTAATAATAAAGATGTAGTTGTTTCTGTACCATGTATTTTGGCGACTCAGAATGGGTGTTGTATACCTATTTTGGGGGCGTCACAGATCAAAGCTGTTAGGTTGATCTTGAGATGTAATAGATAGGCTTCGAAGAGATCGTAGTGTATCAAGCTGATCAAGATTACAGAAGCCAAGGCAGAAACGTAGAGCATCAAGGATCATAGTGTGCCTGCCTTGACGGACCTCTTTAAAAATCGTAGAGTGGTCCCAACGTTTGCCATGCCAACTCAAAGATCGTAGTGTGCTCTCGGAAACGTAGAGCTTACAAACAAGCAAGTGAAGATAGCAGTGCGCAAGCCTTTAAGAGAAATCGTAGTGCTTTTATTTGATAGCATCAGACCAAGCACCAAGGTGACAAGACACCACGATCTGGATCGTAGAGTATCATCTGCCTTGTGTCAGAAGCATCGAGCCCCACCTTTTGTTTGGAGACAAATTCCAACAAATGTGGAATGGATTTTAAACGTTGAAGTCTTCACCAGTCCCAACGGTACAAAAGATATCCTTAGTATACAACGAAAGAAACGTATTGAAGAAGCTAAGGAAAGGACCATAAGACAGAGAAAAACATCTTTTCAGGTGTTAGGTGAGAAAGCAGTCTGCTGTGTCAGTGGGCCAGAATGCAATTCATAAGATGTGCAGAAACCTCTCCATCAAAGTTCAGAAATGTCAAACGCATTTGATGCTTCAACAAATGGCTTCAACGGATAGATTTTAAAGATCACATATATGAGAAACATATGCAGATGAGAGAAGCAAACAAGCATTGAACAAAACGCACAAGAACACTCAACGTTCAACTCTACGATCTGAGAAAAAGTGAAAGCTTGCTCAGCTACTCAGTTCTTTCAAACAAATGCTTAACGGCAACTGAGTAGCACCAACCAAGAACTCAACAACTACCAATCAACTGAAGTAAGAGTTCCAAGTCAGAAGGACTTGAAGAGTTCTAAGTGAACTGAGAAGAACCAAGTCTGCTAGACTTGAAGAGTTCAAGAGTGAACTAAGAAGTACCTAGATTGCTGATCTAGAAGGAATCTGTGAGATTCAGAAAGTGTAAAGATATCCTTAGTGGATTTCCTACTCGAGGAGTAGAAGAGTGGACTAGGAGCTTTAAGTGCTCTGAACCACTTAAAACTGTTGTCTCTTACATTCTTGCTATAACTGCTATATCTGCTATAACTGTTATAACTACCTCACTCTCATTAACTCACTATATCTAAAAGGGAAAAATAAATTAATCTTAATTCCGTTGTATTTTTTAATCATTATCAAACTAACAAAGTAAAATGAAAAGAATTTTAAATATCTATTCAACCCCCTCTTCTAGATAACAATTGTGCCTCCGGGAACTAACAAATTATGCCCTCCGTATGGTGCTCAGAGTTGGTAGCACTTGTCTTCCATGATACAATGACACCGTATACTTTAGCAGCACTACTAAAAGTATACTCTTCGAACCAAAAGAAATGCTCTAACTCTCTCTCAAAACTAACTTAAAGAAACTGATGAAGAAAAAAAGACAAGAATGCTCTATATTCTTAAAATGCTTGAGTATTGAATGAATGAAAAGGCTGGCCCCTCCTATCTATTTATAAGAGCGGTTGATGCCCCTTCGGATGGGCATTTAGCCCTTAAAAAGGCATGAGATGCCACTAAAAAGGCATATATGATATCCTTTGGTCAAAACGACGTAGTTTTGATCATATACAGAATAAGCGCAATTATTCGGACCCATAAAACGACGTAGTTTTAGCATTAGTAGAACCAAAATTACATTTTTGATAATTCCCAAAACGACACAGTTTTGATAATAGAATTAAATAAATAAAAATTTAAATAAATTTTAATTAAAAAATTTAAATAAATTTTGTCTAAAAAATTTAAATAAAGTTTGTCTAAAAAATTATATACAGGACCAGGTCGGCAATCGGACAGTGGCGGCGCGCGGGTTTGAACTTAACTTTGGCTAGGTCCTCTCCCTTCCACAAAAGTGGGGTGCCCCTTGGGGCCCAAACCCAAGAGCATTTTCCTTGTATATAAACATATTAAAAATTTAATTCCTAACCTATGTGAGACTTGATTTTTTTCACATATATTTATTATTTTTTATCATTTTCAAGTGTGATTTTTGGGAGGTAATATCTCATTCATTACTCCATGGATTTGAGCTTCCAACTACTTAATTTAATCTACTCATGGAGTAGAACACATTAATATATGAAATCATTAAAAATAATTAATGACACCCACATTAATTTAGGCTCAAATTTCAACAGATTTAAGACTAAAATTCATTAGTGACTAGTTTAATACATCAGAAATTAAACTAGTTAGTCAATTCCTCACTTGGAGCGGCGATTTCACCTGGAGCGGCAGGCGGCGGCATTCTGCTGTAGAGATTGATTTTTTTTAAAGACTATTTGATTACCCATAAAAACTAAAATGATTACATTTATATGAAGGTTTGGCTACCAATTGCATCATATTCAAAATAATTTTATTTTTAAAAAATTATTTACAAGTAACCAGCAGCTACATAAATGAGATGTGACGCCCCCAAAATTAGGTATACGTCACCCATCTTGGGTCGCCAGATACATGGTACAGAATACAAATATAACTTACTAATACAACTGTCGTGTATAATACGACAAAACATAAACTGTGAGTTTGAATACAAATATTGTCTTCTAGAGAGTATTCATACTCAAAAGGAGTCCTCATTACAATTATTATCACACTATTTCACAGAATAGTGAGGACTACTAATGCTATTCTCTGGACCATCACTCCGTTCCCCGACTCGTCCCATCTATATTCTCATTTCCTGAAGAGAACAATGAAAGCAAAAGGGTGAGCTCAACTAGCCCAGTAAGAAATATTATGACTAAGATAATGCAGAATAAATTATCATTAGTTTCCAACAATGTTAAACTGATAAAATATAATAGACATCAAGTTTAACTGCAGCGGAACAAGCAATCCATTAAAAGAGTCAAGTAGAAAATAAAATCTACTATCTTTTATGATTTAAACAGTTTTTCATGACTTTTATCGCTGGGACTCAGCTTAATAAATAATCCACATCATCGAATCACCCCTGCACTACGGCGAAGGATATTCTTTAGTATCACGACCACGAATTATTCATGCACTACGGCTAAAGATAATCATATTTTCATCAACGGTCCTGATCATGCCATAAAATAATTCATCTTTGCACTACGGCCAAAGAGAATCCATAGCCATAATCATACCAAAAATTGTCTATCAATGCACTACGGCAAATGAGGATTTTTACCACATCATTTGTAACATTACGGTCATGATTACACCGAATAATCCCTGGTCATAATCATACCAAGTCCATCTATGCACTACATGCCACAGATGACTTTCAACAAAATATAATCATGAGGATAATGACAATGATATACGAATTCAATAAAACAAGTTCAAGAATTAATTTATCCAGGAACTGATAACGTCCAAATTGTCAACATGATACTGCTTTGTGGAGTAAAATTTAAGAATGCTCAGAAGAATATTTCCATAAAAATATACTGAATGAAGCGCAAATATAAATGATATTTCACTAATTTCATGGAGTATAGAAGTTAAAACTTTAACCAACTGAGTATAATAAGGAATGGAATAACAAAAGAAATCACCAGGCATGCGATAGACCGCATAGGCAGGTTATTCCAACAGAATAATAAAAAACGGAACCAGGTCCGGCGTAAACCGCACAGACAGGATATTCCAACAGAATAGTAAAGACGGAACCAGGTCCGGCGTAGAACGCACAGACAGGATGTTCTAACAGAATAATAAATAATGGAACCAGGTCCGGCGTAGAACGCACAGACAGGATGTTCCAGCAGAATAATAAGGAATGAAATAATAGAAGAATTTCACCAAGTATGCGGTACTTCGCATAAACAGGTTATTCCAACATAATAACAAAGAATGGAACAACAGAAGTTCTCTTCATGAAGATGAAAGAAAGAAATAATATTCCCTACCTTTGAAAGAAACTGGATATAGGAGTAGTGAGGGAGCAGACTTCTCTTCTTCTATAGATTTTCTCTCTATAGCTTCTCTCTATAATAATGGCTCTAAAGCTTTAGTGAATTGGTGAAAAATGAAGGAAGAATGAGCTTCTATTTATAGAAAAACATAGTTTCGATAATTGCACGTTTTGGGGCTCGAAATATTATAGTACAATACCTCTAACTTTTCTTTCATTTTTAATTCAATCATCCAAGTATTATCAAACTTGCACCAACTCCCCTAATAGTAAATCATGTGAATCAATAGTAAAATCATGTGACTCAATAGTTGTAAACATGTGAAAAATTAATTACAATATAGTACCTCCCTCTATACCTCTATTTTTAACTTAGTCATGCAAGTATTATCAATCTTGCACCAACTCCCCTAATAGTAACAAGAATGTGAGTCAATAGTATAACATGTGAACAAATAGTTATAATCATGTGAAATAATAGCAATCAATTGCTCATTTATCCAGTTAAATACCCGATTAGTCAATATAACCTCCAGATATCAATTATTATCGAAATAAATGTCGATTTTCACTAACACAAACAATTCCAACATAATGAAACTATTTTTATCAAAAATATAAATTTTAAAATTTCAAAGTTTGACTTTTTCCGAAAAAGTCAACTGTTGACTTTTTGACCAAATAGTGAATTTCGAAAAATATTGTGTTTATAGATTATTTTTACTAATTTCGACGTTCCGGACTCAAATATCACGTCTGCGTCTCCAAATTCAACTCCGAACAACATTCATCATTAATATTATAACTCATGAATAGTAACTCGTGAATAGTACTCCGACACGAAAAGTGTTCCAAATACCCGAGTGAACAATACTAGAGTGAATAGTAACTCGTGAATAGTAACTCATAAATAGTAACTCGTGAATAGTAACTCGTGAATAGTACTCCGACACGAAAAGTACCCCAAATACCTGAGTGAATAATATTCGGGTGAATAGTAATTTAGGTGAATAGTAACCCGTGAATAGTAACTCATGAATAGTAACTCGTGAATAGTACTCCGACACAAAAAGTGTCCCGAATACCCGATTGAACAATACTGAGTGACTTCTCACATAAGCATCAATGATCAATACCGTGTGCTACTATGCAACCACGCGTATTACTGTACTTTTAACACGGGGTGTTTTAACAGTTAACGGTAAAACTTCTGCCGTTATTTTCATAAAATATTTTTGTCGTTTTCTCAATTCGACAATAATTTTGTTATGGGGTCCACCAATGATTATACCGTTGTACGGATATTCCCCGACAAAAAAAAATATTTCCCGACCAATCGAATATTATATAACAACTTGCATACTTTACAAAATTTATAAATACTACCCACAACTATAACATTATATCAAATCCATACCATAATATAAAAAAATAAAAATAAAAATATTTCGAAAATATTAAATATTTATTCATAAAATCTGGGGTCTCACATGAGAACTCTTACATGACATTTCGGATACCATCTGCACCTTCTGTTAAAAAAATAATAATCATACATACATTATTGATCATTCGGGATACCTCAATGAGAATATTTATTGATCACTACATATATATTGGACAATTGGACACCTGTTTATTGTGTTGTCTAATTGGGGTATATTATACATTTGAACTTCGACATTCTATAACTGGATACTTTCAAATTAAAATTCAGAAAATATTATAAATTAGATAAGTAATAATGGAATTCCTCAATATGTTCAATGTGTTAAAATAATCAAAAGATAAATAGTAACCAACACCCAACTACATTAAAGGGATATCAAATGAACTAATTTTGTAAATAAAATATTAAAAATGTATTAATTCTGTAAATATTTTCTGAATGCACTTTTATTGTAATTTTTTCTAAAAATATACTAAGAAGTGTAATTAACCCTTTTTAATTTGAAGATCGCGAGTAGTTTGAATATAATTCGATCTGAGAATTCGAGTAATAAATATTAGAATCGAATTTAAGTAGAATTATTTAAATATAATTTGAATTCGAGTATGAATTTAAGATTTCGTGTCGAATTAATTCTCTTAATTCCCTACCATGGCACCTTAGTTAACAGAATCAAATGCTCTTTAATGAAGTCTCTCTCTCTCTATATATATTAGAAAGCAGTAGAGGGTTTGGTGTAACAGTATCATACATACTGTTTAATTAATTCTTAAAATTTTTATTTAATGTTACATAATTTATATATACATCCGAGGTGGTAGAGTTGAGCAGTACATTCCAAACCACTTGATTAATGCGAAATTAAAGAAACACGAATTCCTCAACTCTAGTTTGATTCACACGCTAGCTTTATGTGATTCTTTACAGTACTTCATATAAGTCATTTTATTCTTAAAAACAAGTCATTTTATTTAATATAGGTCATTTTAGATATATATTTTTATTCTTAAATATAAATTATTTGAGAATTTCAAGTAAACATTAATTGTTTAATTTTTAATATTACTCTAAGTAATAAATATAATTTTGGTTCTCTCACTATTTTTTGCTCAATAAATAACACTCTCTTTTTCTGATACAAAGGTAATATAAAAAATTAATAGTATATTTAATATTTTATAATTATTTTCTTAATACTTGTACATCACTCTAAAACGATTTATATTAAAGAACGGAAGGAGTATTAATTAATTTTGTGTCCAGATTTTCGTCCGCGTCATAAGGTTCTAAACATACCTTCAATACATTTAAGCTGATCATTTAATTCATTCTTGGTTGGTTGGAGTCCTCGTTTTAATTTGGCCAAAAAGCATGCATATGCATGCACGTTTTATATACATCCATCTAAGCAATCCCCACTTTATTTCGGTTACAAGTCACCGCACTTAACATAAATCGTTTTATATGGCTGTTAATAATACTCACTCAGTTATTAAAAAATCGTTTAAGATTTTATCACATGAATTAAGAAAGTATTATTTATCGAATAAATTTATTTGAAATTTTATTACTATCCCTTAATAGAAAGTTGAAAATTATTAATACAAGGGAGGAGAACGTAGGGGTAATATAAAAAATTAAATAATTTATTATTCTCGAAAGTTGTAAACGACAAATTTTTTGAAATAAATTTTTTCTTTTAAAACGATAATCTTTTAAAAATGGAGGGAGTAATAAAAAAAATGATGTTGACAACAAAATAAATAGTCTTTAAAGTGTTAAATGTTAGTATTAAATACATATTTATGTTTTTTTGATACCTTATTTTGCTATCGCAATATCAAATGCCATGTATATATATTTTTCTCGGGTCTTTTCTTTTTTAACTTTTTGGTGAATGTTAGTATAAACGCACAAAAATATTTTATAAAGAATTCTTTTATGCGGACATGATAATTGTACATGAAGATCAAAATACAAATAAATAAAATCTGGTTTTTATTTTTCTTTTGTCAATCTGATTCTGATGTGCACTTAATTGTTAAAGATTTTCAGATTTCTTAAAAAACATCATCATAATAATTCTTTAAATTCATAAAACTGAAACAATCCAATTCCCAACAAAACTTAAACCACATAAATATACTCCCTATTTATATGTCTTTTTAAAGAGTAGAATTTATTTCCTTTTATTTGTGGTTTATAAATTTTAAGAAAATATTAATGACTTAGTTTCTCATAATATTATTCTTAAATTAAATACTACTATTTTATTTGTTGAATAAATTTTATAAACTTAATATTGAGATTATAAAGGAAAAAATCACATTTATATTAATTAATTAAGTAAATAAAATACAGTAGTAGCTAGTACAAAACACTAGGTGACCCAATTACACCGGGGACGCAACTGTTTTAACAAGTCCTAAACCATGTAACCCTCGGACTCCTCTCTCCCTCAATTTAGAAGAACCCTCCACGCGTGCCGAACCCTTCGCTCTCGCACGTGCCACCTCCTTCATCCATTTCCATTTCTATAAAATACTATTTTATAAATACTGTATACATGGGAATTATATATAAATATACCCTCTGGCCCTCCCATACGAAGTCCTCCCTCCTCCTAAACTCAAACCAAATACTACTCTCTCTCCTCTGTTTTCTCTCTCTAAAATGGCGACTGCTCCTCCTCCTCCTCTGAAATATGAGCTGGATATTGTGATACCCACAATCAGAAACTTGGATTTCTTGGAGATGTGGAGGCCATTTTTTGAGCCCTACCATCTGATAATTGTTCAGGATGGTGATCCATCTAAGACCATTAAGGTCCCTGACGGCTTTGATTATGAGCTCTATAATCGAAATGACATTAACAAGATTTTGGGTCCCAAGGCTTCTTGTATTTCCTTCAAGGACTCTGCTTGCCGTTGCTTTGGTTACATGGTCTCCAAGAAGAAGTATATCTTCACTATTGATGATGATTGCTTTGTGAGTCTTCTCTATTTTTACAACCTTTTTTTTGCTCAATTTTGTAATTGTATTCTCCCTAATTCAATTTATAGTAAAGAAGTTTATATCTTTATGTGTGCTCTGTTTCTGGGTTTTGTAGATAATTGGATAAGTTTTTCCATGTTGAGTTATTTAGTATTTGCTTAGTTTTATGGCTACAGTTTTATTAAGTTCATTAATTGCAATTAATATATATGTATGCGTGTATATATATATATATATATATATATATATATATATATATTTATATATATATATATATGGCGAATCAATGACACTAAATTTTTTACACAATTTTTTGACTCTTGAATTTTTTGCCTTGAAATAAAATTGGCCCCTGTTGGAATTTTGTGCTTATTTATTTATTTATATATATGGTTTCCTTCACACCATATTGTTTGCAGTCTACACCTTGAGTTATTCTGCTATGCAAGCTGAGCTATTCTATTAAGGACCATAACATCAGTGGTTTAGCGCAACTGTATTATGCAGTGAATATATATGTGTATCGTTCCGGTCCTAACATACATTTGGTTCAACCTGAATTGTCAGCAGTTGTTTTTGTAATGTGAAAGGAGAAAAACAAATATTGTTGGTGCCATCTTACGTTTCCTATCTAGCAGTATTAAAAACCTGCAACTATTGTTTAAGCAGATTACGGTGGGTAGAGATTTATACCTTTTTAGTTTACTAGTATTGTTTACACTATGAACCCCAGCTATAGAGTATTGAGAAGTATGTATATATATGATGAATTGCTGATGTCTGATAATAATTATAATAAAATTTCTAGCTGATTGGGTTCATATTGGTTACTGAACCTAGAATTGACTCTAAACACTTCTCCCTTCTTAAGAAAGTATAATTTAAATCTTGATCTAGTTGATGTATGCTGGACAATCAACTTCTTTTGAATGGCTGACAGACAAGTACAAGCATATCACCAAGAATCAGATTACTAAGATTTTTAGTTTCAGAATCACAATCTAGAAATTGCATGATCTATTCTAATTGCCATGTGGCTTATCAAAAGGTATGGTATATCGATCTAAAATGAGGCTTAGTCAGGTTTAGTCTTTGATAGGATATCCTCCTCGACTTTGTTGATTTTGCTAAGAAAAGACTCTGCTCCTCTTTATTCAATCAATAACCAACTAACCCTTTATATCAAATTGTCTACATACTCCTATGCTTATTACGCACATGTAACATGTTCTGCTTGACTATCTTAATTTTGTCTTTGCATCTGGTTAATTTAATTAGATCAAACAACTTGAGCAGGTCAAAATCTACTTTCAGATGTGGGTAGTGATTTTGATCTTAATTCTGTGAGTCCTTACTGGTGTTTAGGTTGCTAAAGACCCATCCGGCAAAGACATCAATGCACTGGAACAGCACATCAAGAATATTCTCTGCCCATCCACTCCCTATTTCTTCAACACTCTGTATGACCCTTACACAGAGGGGGCAGATTTTGTCCGCGGATATCCTTTCAGTCTTCGGGAGGGTGTTCCAACTGCTGTTTCGCATGGACTCTGGCTCAATATCCCAGATTATGATGCACCTACACAGCTTGTGAAGCCTAGTGAGAGGAACAAAAGGTTTGTTGTTCTTTCTCTAACCACTAAATTCAAAAATTATGTATTATTCATTCATTATTTGCCCATATATAAGGAAGTACCATAATTATTTTTTCATAAAATATTTGCTTCTGTCAGGTATGTGAATGCAGTTATGACAATACCAAAGGGCACTCTTTTTCCCATGTGTGGTATGAATTTGGCATTTGATCGTGATCTCATTGGCCCTGCAATGTACTTTGGTCTTATGGGTGACGGCCAGCCAATTGGTCGCTACGACGATATGTGGGCTGGTTGGTGTGTCAAGGTGCTGCATTTCATTCTCCCCTTTATCTCCTCACAATTCTATCCAAAATTTGGCGAAAAATTACTCACCAATATTATATTTGATTGTTAATTCTTTTAGGTAATCTGTGACCATTTGGGACTGGGAGTGAAAACTGGGCTTCCTTACATCTGGCACAGCAAAGCCAGCAACCCATTTGTTAACCTGAAAAAGGAGTACAAAGGGATCTTCTGGCAAGAAGAGATCATCCCATTCTTCCAAGCAGCCATCCTTCCGAAGGAGTGCACTACTGTTCAAGCTTGCTACAATGAACTGGCAAAGCAGGTGAAGGAAAAGCTAGGGAAAATTGACCCTTACTTCACCAAGCTTGGGGATGCCATGGTCACATGGATTGAGGCTTGGGATGAACTCAACCCGGCTAAAGCTCTGCCCAACGGCAAGTGAAAAAGATTAGATAAATAGTGACCGTCTTTTTAGGCTTCACAATAGTTACAACGGTTTATTACTTTACTTGATCAGCAGCCACATGTCTTTTATGTTTCTTTAATTTTCATGGTCATTTTTTGATCAATGCTTTTTGCATTTGCAAATTGATCCATGGATGTAATACTTTATAAGTTTTCTTAGTACGAGCATATAGAAGAATAAATGATAGTCGATTTACTACATTTTCTTTTTGAGTAAAGCTCGTTGTTTACTTTATGTTCGTACCATGGGAAAATATCAAAAATTCATATGTTTTCAATTTATGCTACCACAAGGGAAAAGAACTTGCAATGATATACTTTGTTGTCTTCTTAATTAAACTTGAACTTTAATTAAGACGGTAATTATGATGAATGTTTTCCTTTTGATTTTCTATGTTAATTTTGACGATTAAAATACAATAAATCTGTTACATACACTCACATGCAAAGTAAATCAATATGAAATTTGGAAATTAAAATTGTGGTTTGCCGATGTATTTTTTTTAGGAATTATGCAAACACTCATGTTGCATTAGATTGAAGAAATAAAATGAAAAGTGGAATGATTCATTCCATTCTAATTAGAATGAGTTATTACTGCAATTTTTCATTTTATTTTTTTGTCGATGGATTCTGAATATGCAATTGGCCAATTGACTTCATAATTTGTTTAAACAAATATTAAAGAAGCTTTATAAAAACTAATGCAAATAAAAAAAAGCCGCCGTTGCCGGGGATCGAACCCGGGTCATCCGCGTGACAGGCGGATATACTCACCACTATACTACAACGACTTCGTTGGTAAGCGGCTGAACGATAAAAACAATAAATTTAGAAAAAGATACTAATTCTTAAATCTAAATTATAAACTATTTAGTGGCACAAAAACATATTTAAAGATTAATCATTAAATTATTTTTGGTGCATGATTAATTTCACACAAACACATAAAATATAGCAATGAAAATGAGAACAAAGGATTAATTGTAACTAATCTAGAATTAGACAATCATTCTACCTCAGTTTATTTATCTTTTCAACCAATTGCACCTTCAAAGCAACAAAATAAGTAATTGTCAACACTCGACAGCAAGCTACATTTTAATATTTTCAAGAAATATATTTTGGAAAAATCCATACCCAGAAATATTTCTTTACTAAGATTAAATTTGAATTTTCAAAATTTATAAAATATTTTCAAAATCAAATTTGATAACTCATTAAAATTTTGAAAATAATAAAAATCAAAATTAATCCTCTATATTTTGATACAACTTCCATTGCAAAAGAAAGTTGATAGCAATAAAATAACATTAGGCTTATTAAAATACCCCATTAATGAAAAACACCAACAAATATTCTCATTAAAAATTAATGGCCCCTGAGGAGGCAATAAACAGAAGTTCCAATTCTCTTTCCATGATAGTTCTGATTGAAAAATGAAAACAACAAAGGAAAAAGAAAAATCAATCAGTTATGTAATAAGTCGTCACTTAACATTTAACAAAAATTGAAGCAGCAGCTTCAGAAATCAAAACACTAGCATACAAATGGCTCTTATCTTCAAATTCATAATGGCATTTTACACAATTATTCAACTGGAAGGCAGGCTGGTTTCTCTCTGCAAGGAAATGCAGAATACACTATGAGAGAGAGAGAGCTCTAAGCACGTTTAGGCCAAGCTGCAAGAATATTTGTTTAAATGATGCAGGCCTATTTTCATGAAATTGAACTGGGATCTTCTGTCCTCTTACGCTTGGCTTCAGGCTCGTCACCTTCTTCCAGTTTACTGATTCCGTTTAGTGCCTGAGGACCTAAAAGAGACACGTGTTTGCTGGTGATCGTACGACCTGCCCTAAGCTTTGGGCCCCAGTGCCTTTCAGGATTAGGAAGGAAGCGTGCAACCTTCTTGGCTTGTGCCTTGCTAAGGGACGCGACAGCTCGAGCAAAATTGGCCTGTTAAAAGGTAAGAAACACGGGATGCGAGATAAGCTTTAGCTGATGAACTTTGAGACCAGAACAGACCAGGAATGTGAAAAACCAGTTGCAACTCTTAAAAATACAACTTGAGTTTTAGTAGCGTGAAGTATTTTGATGATTATGTTCTTACTGTTCTTTCCTATAAAATAATGGAAAACACAAGGAAAGGAAAAAATAATTTTGTTCCTAAATTTAAGCAGGTGTGTTTGGGTGGTGTCTCCGAAAATAGAAACTTTATATGGCACGAGGGAAAGGTGGAAATGACAGATTTTTCAGAACTTTTTGAGAGGGAAGAATAAAACTGCAAGATTTCATGGTAAAATGTACCTGAAGAGTTGGTTCCTTGGCAAGTATCACACTTCCAGCGTGTTCCGGTTGTTGAGCTTTCACAGGATGACTTTTTATCTATAACAAATAGATCCATCAGCTCCACAAAGTTTATATCACCATCTACAACAACTCCTACATACATTAACGAAATAACTAACGGGGGCCAAACTATCTCTTAAAAATATTAGCAGGTTCTAAAAAGTCGCAACATGCTAGTCTCTGCAATGGCCACAATGGTGTTTCTTGAATATTTGTGTACAAAAAAAGCTAAAATAAAAAACAATGATGGCAGTGCAGGAAAACCATATTTATACAAAGATGAATGAAACATGGTCCAACTTATATTTTTCAGATCTTTATTGTCCCTAGGAGAAAATAAACACCTGAATACATATTATAACTAAGTCCTTACCCAGCAACGCATGATATCCCATATGACATCCATAGGAGCATCTGATTTTAATCCCAATGGATTCACATGAGTTCCTGATATACGATATCCAGCATTGATCACAGCAGAGCGGAATATAACCGCAGAAGGGGAAGTACATTTTAGTGTAGCACAGAGATTGTGCAAACTCAAAAAGAGAGGAACATCAGGCAATTCCTGTAAAAAGTGAACGGATGAGAGCAAGAACCACAACATAGGCAAAACTCACAACACATTAGGGAACCAACAATGTTCCAAATATCAATTAAATTGATACGTAAAGCACTATAGGAAACAAAGTTGTTTTTGGGAGATAGCGGAAGCAACTACTTGAGGAGAAGTGAAGGAATTGTTATCTACATAAGCCAAACATTATTGTAGACCACACATAGAAATGACAGTTTTCTCAACAAATTTTACACCATACTTCTGGCAACAACCAAGTGAAATGATATTTGTATGTATTTTGGATAAAAATATTAAGAAAAGAAGTGCATTAGTTGCTGTTGTAGAAAAACGGGTTTCAAATATTACATAACCGGAAAAAAAATCAGATATGCATATATAAGCATGAACCAACAAAAGAAGAAAATCAATTCAATCGGTTCACAGTAACATTAAGCCTTCTTTTTTTTAATAGTTAACTTTAAGCCTTCTGTCTCATCTAAATAGGCGTTTCAGATACACTCAAGATATTTTCTATACCATATCTAGTTTCTAAAAGCAGTTTAAATAATTCATTCAATCAGACACCATAAAATGAACTTAACATAATTGATTCATAGACTGCAATATCAGCACCAGGAAAAGAACATACCTCGGAAATTGTTGTCAATACAGCAGAAATTCGATCATAAGCAGGATAGCGATCCTTCATTAACTTCACATCCTCTAGTATGGAGGTTACCCATTCTTGGTCATGGATGGGAGCAGACCATATGGGCCCACCCATATTATATGATTTCCCACAGTCGCTGCACTCTTGAAGAACAACAGGACCAAACCCGGGTAGATATCTTACACTGTTATTCTGGAAAAGAAAGAGCAGAAAGAAAAACACGATACAAACCAAGTTTTGTCAGAAATTCAAAAGTGATAGATTCGTAAACGAAACCCGCAATCTTAATTCTTAACTCAGAAATATTAGTAGTCTTTCACAGAACATGGAAAGTCTCGAATATAGGTCACTAATGAAAGGGAAAGAACTTCGAATTGCTTCAATTTTACTAAATGACTTTCATTATAAAAGTATACTTGCTACTGAGATGCAAAACACCGGATATGGGTACGACGAAATACAGGTGCAAGGAGCCTAGAATATGGAAAATCTCAAAAAATTAGAATATGGATATGATATGATATGCTAATTCATTTATATATTAAACTTGAATTACAATATCGTCAATATACATAACAAAAGAATATGATACTAATTTTACAAATCAATAGCAAATCCATTTGAAGAACTACACCAATAATGATTAAAATAATAATAACAATGAAAAAAAAAGAAGCAAACAAACTCATTTTGAGTTGACAAATTCCTAAGTTCCAAAAATAGAGGGAAATTAAGAGAGCTATAGATGCAAAAAGATAAAGATCAAAAATAGCTCATGGTTGCCTAGTAGCATGATGTGATTTAATTTTTAGGTCATTATGTTAGTTATGAGTTCCATGCAACTTATGATGTCACAATTTAACCCTATAAAAGACAAAAAGAAATTATAACTTTATTCATACTATATTTACACGTATCCCAATCTTATTTATTCCATATCTGTGCCGCATCCGATTTAATTTTTGGTATATAGAATGAACTACTCAATTTTGCACTTCTTGTCTACCTGTATTATTGTATCCTATATAGGCCAAGAATCGACACCCTGTGGCAACGATGTACTGACTGGGCCCAGTTGGCACAAAAAAAGATTGAAAGGAAATCGGTCAGAGCCCTTGCCTGCTGTCCTTAAAAACCTGATCTTGACCTTTCACACTCCCAATAATTTGAGTAAAAACAGGGCTACGGGACAGCTTCAAATGGTTGTTAACTGATTAATTTCACATCAGAAAACCCATGGTCTAAAATATAGGTATCATTAAGATCACCAGCATTACCACCCAAAAGTGAGAAGAAACCAGGATATAGTGGAAAAACTACATCACTGTCAAAACACTGTTAGCAACTGTATATTGACTCCAAAAGCCTGGCAAATGAAAGTAAGAAATAACCAAAATTTCGAGAAATAACAAGCAGGCATGCACACACAAAAAGTAGAAGTTATGTTAAAAGTAAAAGTAGGACTTCAATATTTTTCACTGTAATGTTTCTCCTATGCATATATATATATATACTGCAATTAAAGGAGAAAAACATTTGAGAGTCCGAACGTGGTCATATCTGACACATTTTGACATGGTGGAATAACAATGAGAAGATTATACCTTGGACACAGTCCTTCCAATTGGTTGAAGATGAAAAGAATCACAACCAATGCATTGATAAATGTATGAGAGCTTAAGAGGAGTACTCTTCATTGCACTCGCTGAACTGTAATCAATATTTCATATCACAGTCAGATGGAACAAAATTTGAAAACCTATAGGCTATGTCAAGAAGGGAAAAATCTTATAATCCTAACACTTGGGCCAGATCACTCCACTAGTTAATGTAAGGCAACGAAAGATAATCAACAGATACTTACGTGTATACACGGACAAAAACGCGTACATAGAAGTCCATCTGAACAGATAAGATGGGAACAATATATCGTTTGTATCGATTTGCATGGCTCTGCAATCAATAAAGCATACAATTAACTTTAGAACTCTTGAAAATGAAAAGGGAAGAATAGAATCATAAAAAGAAAATACTTTTATGTGATTGGCATAACATTATTGATTGAAAAAGCTAACTTATAGAGACAGAGAAACAGCTAGTTGTAAAAACTAAAGTACCTCAATGCAGGCAAGAAGGATTCGCAAGGCCATTTCGTGGCAATATTTTGCTCTCAATGGATAGGAACCATATCTAATTAAGTAGCATAAGATTAGCCCACATCTTTCCGTTTCTTTTTTCTTCACAACTATCATGCAAGGCTAGTAACGTAAAAATATTGTTCTGCCCAAGGTAACCAAAGTACAGAACCTTACTTGGAATAGCAAACCTCCCCATTACCACCACAGAGAACTGCCATATCAGTTGCTGTGCACATTAACATGCCCCCATCAACAATCGATTGAATTGCTGAGTCCAGGAACACAGAGGGTGAACCATAAGGATCAAGATCAACCTGAAACACCAACAAGCAGGAAAAGTGTGAACTATGAATCATTTACCAGGGGTAACCCATAAACTACGCCAAGCATTTTTTTTTCAAGATAAAATAAAAAGGAAACTTAATTACAAACACCAAGTATAGATGACTAATATAACTGAACTCACATCCATCCACAGAAAAATAGACAAACATTAAAATCCTTTCAATTAAATTTTCAGAAATAAACAACCAAAATGTATTTGCAGGGAAAGAATGTCAATTTTCAAATGAAGGAAAAGAGTTGCATAAGATAAAATAATTACATCATACCATGTCAAATTCTTTAGGGTGGGTGAGCATATAAACTCGAGCATCAGCAAGTTGTGACTCTACTTTTGAAGATGCCACTGAGCCATTAAATTTTATGTTTCTCCTGCAAGCTTCAACAGATGCTGCAAAAAGAGCAATGGTTGTACTTCAAATGTATCGGTCCAATAAAGCAGTACATAAGATGCATCTTAATTTGAAACCAAACTCTACATTTGATATTTCAACTTTTAACAAGAAATACACAGAATATAAAAGTATATATCAAGATGAGTGTGCATAGAAGCAAGCATTTTGAAATAGTTATATGAGCCCATTTATAGATATTTCAACTTTTAACAAGAAATACACACAGTATACAATATTATATATCAAGATGAACACCTTCCTTTAAATCAAGAAACATAAGACCATTCTGAATTTGGCATTATCAAACACAGCACTGCTGAAAATTTGAAGGTACCTTTATCATTGTCCAGTGCTACAACTTTACCAATCCCTTCTACTTCACGTGCATATCTTAGAGCCCTTAATCCTGAAGCTGACAAAGCCTATCAACCAAATGAAAAGCACGTGCATAAGCTATTTAAGAAGGACAATGAAAATCTACAATTTTCATAACAAAAAATATGATTGATAAAACAAGTAATGATCACAAAAACAAAGGATCAATAGCAACCTCGAGTACTATTGGTGGCTTTAGTTCCCCTCGAACTTTTTCTTGTTGGGTTTCAAGTGGCTCTTCTGAGATGCTACACGGCTCGTCATGAGGCATCTCTTCTGAAACTTCAGATTCTCCATTAGATTTTCCATTACCAGATTCAATGGGTGCTTCTGGTTCAGAAGCAGGCTCTTCTGGTAACTTTGATGGTGTTTTTCTTCTTCTGGACATGATTGTTTCATGCTCTTGTTTCCGTTTTGATATAAATGCTCTCAAGACAGCAATAGATATATCTCTGTTGTTAACCTGGTGTTCATAGCTTTCAGGGTCAGAATCTTCATTACTAACCAATATTCCCCCGAAAATAAAAGGACAAAAAGTTATTCATATGGTTTGTCTACCCATGGTAAATTATTTACTGTGAAGTGTAGTATAATTGAGACATTTGAACCGCAAAAAAATGAAAAAGAATGGACCTTTGAAGAAATCAAACTTGGAAAGAAACAGTGAAACACAAATGATGATGCTTAACTAGCCATTCTCCTATTCTTTTTGGTTAACTTTTGCTGTAACACTGAATTGCGGTGTTTCCAAAGTCGCAATTCAACTTCAACTCTATAAGGACGTAGAGGTACAATGTTTAAATAGATAGAGATGACCAGTAGAAATTTTTCTTCCACATAATGAGGTTTTCAAAAGCTTCTAAGACTACATAATGTGATCTGAAATTAAATAGTCACACAGCAGAATTTAGGTTCCATCTGGGCTGAATTTTAAAATTGAGAACAGATTGTTGCAAACTTCTAGCAATCATGAATCCTAATACCGATACAGACAACAAAGCCTTGTAACATTTCATATAGAAAACAGTTTAACTTCAAAACACATTTAACCTAATTAGTTGTAGGCCTGTGGCCCTGTGCCTGTGGCCCTGTGCCTGTGGATTTCCACAATGGTAAATATAGGGAGAGATGATAATTAGATACCTAGTTAATTAAGCTGAAAAGACAAGATCCAAGATTATTAACTCCTAATCCTAATAATACCCTAATGCCAGTTGATATGATCTCATTCATAATCAACAGGGTAGATTGAAGAAACACATTTGTTGCATAATAAAATTCGCAACCAAACATGTCCTTCTAGTTTTATTTAAACATGCGTCCAAGTCATTATGTTTCAAGAGCTAAAAGCCCCAACTTCTTCAAAGCTACTAAACCAAACGGACAAAACCTAAAAGCGTATCCAATAATCATACCAACAATATGCAAACCATTGGAATAGAAATTCAAATAGCACCCCTAAAGTTAAAAATATATTTTCTCCCTTCAAAATTATAATATAATAGACTTTAGAAAGTCAGTTTGAGACATTTTATCATCAAACAATAAACCTTACAATGAAGTACTTTTTAGATAGTTCGTAATATCCATCATTGACTAAAATTAAATGAATCCGTGTTAATTTTGAGTTTGAAAATGTTTTAAGTTACTTCAAAAAGTCAATGATTTTATATTGTGGACCTGATGGAGTACAAAACTATAATTTCAGTGAACACAACAACTGAAGAGCAATGACAAACTAGAAGTTCAAATTAGCATTAACATGCCCCGTAATAACCATCAAATAAAACAATTTAACACCCCTACCATACACTGGCAGTGGCCAGATAAAACTTCGTAAATTTTGTATGCATTACATAACTGTGAGTGATTACCCTTATGAATTCAATTTTAATTAAAGACCCATAAAAAATAAACATATAAAACTCATAAAACATTGTCCTGTCACTGAAAACTGATATGCAAAAGGAAACAATTCATAAACAAACTTATCATATATAAAAGGAAACAATTCATAAAAAAGACCTGTGTTTTGTTATAAAAGACTTCATTTTTGGCGTGCATGAGAATCTCAGCTTCTCCCTCTTTAATAATGGTGAAATCATTGAGATCAAAAGACACGGCTTTGCTTGTCCGCTTCTCTTCGTCCCCTGTTTTCACATCACCGCCCATATCTTAAAGGCAATATTTTAACAGGATTTTTCAGCTTACGGGGCGGAAGCGGGGGAAGTGATGGCGGCGGCGGCGGCGGAAGAGGGAGGGAAGGCCGAAAGGGCTTTAGTCCATCGGAAGATGTTTTGTCAGTTTTCGGAAAGAGTCGGAGGATGAGACTAGTGGGGATAGTTAGTTGGAAATATAAAACCCCCTATTATAATGAAGGGGTTTTTAATCGTAATAGCTACCCAAAATAATGACTATTTAATTGTAGTAATTGCGAAATTATAATTTTGTTTTCCCTTATCTTTATTAATGAAAGAATAGATCATGCTCCCTTCATTCTAAAATATAACTTATTATTGAACTTTTAAAATTAATTTAAAAAATTAAAATTAACATAAAATTTTTTAATAATTAATATACTAATGAATATTTTGAAGTATCTAACAAAGGCTATTCATTAAAAGATTTTATATTTCATAATTATCAACGAATCATTATAAATTTAATTTTGAAAATGTCTTCTTTTAAAAATTAAATACTAAACTTATAAATTTTGGAACATAGAAAGTATATAATATAACATTGTTTAATAAATAAATATAGAAATAATGTTTGGTAAAAGAAAATATTTGTTGTAAAGAAGATTTGGAAGGGTGAAAGGTCAATAAAATAAAAATTAAGAAGGAAATTTTAGACGAAAGATGAGATAGTTTAGCGATCGAGACTCACTTTACATGCAAAATTATAGGTTCTAGATGATTTGAAATGATTTTATTTTTTTAAAATTATTTGACGTTTTATATAATATAAGATAATTAATCACAATTTTTCTAAAATTATCCCTAATGAAAAAATATTACCGATAAAGAGTATGAGATAAGTATATGGTAAAATGTATTATAAATAATTAATATTATATTTAATGCAATACAATTATTTTTAAATTCTTTTATGCAACTCTAAAACGTTATATTATATAAATGGAGGGAATACAAATAATTACAAACATAAATGGTTACCCAAATCTCCTCCATTTATTTTAATTGGTTTGCCAAATCACCTTCATTTATTTTAATTAACGTTAGAGTGAAAAGACAATTTTTTTTAGGAAAACGTATCTTATTATTTTTATTTGAAATTTTCACTTTAGGAAAAAGAAACAGAATATACATAATCGCTAGGAACGAAAACAAAATACCTCTATCCATGCTAACAGCTCGTGATCAGGTGTGTAGCTAATTAATTAATTAATTTGGTTACTACTCCATATTAGGAAAAGGAACAAGAAAATAAAACACAAGACACATTACATGTTTGATTGAGTGTCAAACAAAGAATATAGTATCTTGGTATTTCATAATGCCAACAATGTAAACTAATATAACAATCTTTGATTTGATTGTATTTTGTTAGGCAATAATCAGATCTTTTTATTTAAATTTTTTTTAGAAAAATTCAATCTCGATGCATGGCAAATTTGTTGAGTCTTAGTTCAAGTTGTTTGAGTTGAGATATTGTAACTTTTGATCTTCTATTCTAACATAATATTTGTTTTATGATTATAGATTTGAACTTCTTTGAGATTTTTCAACGCTTATATAACTATAAAATTTTTCAACGCTTATATATATGAATGTAATACTTAAATTGCTATTTTTTTTAATCTTTACTTTACGTCTACCTCTTGCATGATTAAGAAAATAAAATAAATAAATAACTAACGTACATTGTATTTAACTTTAAGCTCTCATCTTGTATGAACTTTGAAGCTTGTATTAATAATTACTATATAAAAATATATTCATTCATTACAATTAAATGGTGATTCATAAAATAAAGCAATTAACAATTCCAGGCGGACACCGAATAAATGGGTCGATCGTGCCAACATATCATTAAACTAGCCCTTTGACTAATTATTTTATAACCCTCCAACCCATAAGCCTCCACTAATCGCCTAGCGTCCTCCATAGTAGCATGCCATAGGCGCACCGGCTTGAACCCTGCTCCACCAAACCTTACCATCCATTTTGCGTACTTCTCATGCCTTTCCTCCCTCTCTACCCCATCACATGCCACAATATCCACAATTTCTTTCCCAAACATTTCTTCCAACATAACTCGCTCCCCACCCCCACCCCCAAAAGTGGCATCAATTGAATCAAATAAAGCGCTATAATAATGTAACCCTTCCACAAATCGATCCACTAACCGACTCGAGTTATGATCCGACTCTTGCTCGATCAACAACACTACCTTGGGTAACATCGAGTGTACCATGCCTAAAAAATCACTAATTATTTGTCCGGAATCCTTAATTCCATCATTTTTGTTGAACCCCACCCCCACCCGATCATCATCTTCGGCTAATAAAGTGTGAAGTTTTAATATGGATGTGAAAGCCAATGCTTCGCCTGATCTTACCTTGAGCATCTCTTTGGTAAGCTCTCTTAGGCTCACATTTACTGGATTGAATTGAAACGCCATGTCCAAGCTATCAGCTTCTTCTACAAGCTTAGCCCCCAGTTTGTCTAGTACTACTTTGTCGCTATGGACACAGGTGATTTTCATTTGTGGAGGAGGAGGCCCATGTGATGTTTTTGCACAACTCCGAAGAAGTGGAATCCACAACTTTGGGTCACCCGAACCCAAATCAACTATGTGGATCACGCGCTCCTCCGACATGGACTGAAGTAGGACTCGGGTTATAATGGCATAAGTAAAGCCCAGGTAAGGAAAGGCTTGAGCGTAGATGGACAGGGCCTTCTCCATTTCCACGCGTGTTGGCCCAGCATGATTTAGGGCCTTATAGAGCCCGGGCCAGCGCCTAACAAGCCGAACCGCCAAGGCAGAGGCGAACCGGGCGGCGAGTCGCTGCATGGAGTCGCCGGAGACTGAGGCAAGGCCGGAGATTTTACGGAGGCAGGCGTCGGCGCGCTGGAGGTTACCGGAGGATGCATGGTTGGCGCAAGCTAACAGGAGGTGGATGAGTTTAATACCTCTTTCTTCAGGTTTTAAGGTGTGATGGTGAGATGATAAAGTGAGGGACAATGTCACGTCTGGGTTTAGTGATGTAGTAGGTGAAGAACTCATTGGGACTTTAATTTCTAGTATAGGAAGGTGGTGCTACTAAATGCAGAGAAGATGTTTGTTTTATGATACTAGTTTAGGGAAGGAATCAATTGAAAGTAGGGGGCAGGCGAGAGTGTGTGGAACACTAGCTCTTGGAATTATGTAACATGTCCAAATTGGATAGTACAAGCAAGAATGAAGAAAATTATGTAAATTGACCATTGGAGTTTGGTCAAAGACCATAACTTTAATTTGTTCGACTTGTTTTTTGCTTTGCTTTGCTTTACTTACTTTGTTGCCTTAAAAAATGCTCAATTATTTATCTATGATGCTCAGACTACAACTTTCCATTGGTCAAGACATACATATATATATATATATATATATATATATATATATATATATATATATATATTGTTGCACATTTGGATGTATGGGAAAATCCGTTGAACCCCAGACAGACAGGTACGAGTTGTGAACGGTCAATCTTTTGCATTCTTTGTTCACATTTTAGTGGACTTAGCCGCACGCGGTAGATCTAGGCATCTAGCCAAGTATCTTGCAAATACGATTGGATTGATTTATGAACATACAAGATATGAAGTTAATATATATATAATAATGCTAGCTACATCACCAATTAAAATTTTAGAAACATCATTATTGAATTATTAAAATTTTGTTAGAGTAACTAATTGAACATCATTATTGTACTAAATAAAACAGCAGAAAGCTTTTTTGTCTCAATACCTAAGTAGAACTCATTAAGAATTAAGAAATGAATAAAGAAAATCAATACCAAGTCAAGAGATTTTTATGATTTGATTCAATTTGTTTTCTACTTGTACTCGCATTAATTATAGCCATAGGATAATGTTTATATTAGTAAGTAGAATCGTAAATATTAAATACTCCTATGAGATTAGTTTAGTTGACTAACAAGCACTTATGCCTGTTTCTTTGGCAAGGCCGGTTTAGATGAGTTTGTATTAGCAGAAAACTTGGTGGTAGGAGTGAGCAAAAAACGGATAAAATCGAATTATCAAACACAACCGAATATTTTTAACCGAATAATTTCGATTTTTCGGTTTTTTTGTAATTTCGGTTATATTCGAATTAATTCTCAGTGTTCGGTTTCGGGTATGATTTTAAAAAATAGGTTATTTGGATACCCGAATAACCAAACTCCTTAATTAAAAAAATAATAATTTTATAATTATATATGTATATGACTATTGACTATTCAGGAATCGGGTATTAGCATTGTTATTCTCGTCAGATCCATTCCCAAATCCAAATCTCAAATTCCATTTCCAAATTATAAAAGTTAAAGGGGAATAATGCAAACTTAGAAAACTTTAGGAGTACCAAAGTGTAATAAGTTAACCGATCCATGTGAACTTGAATCAACCAATCAGAGAAGAAAAGATGCAAGCATGATGTAAGCATGACATCATCCTTAAAGAAACACAAAGATGATGTAAGGATGATATCATCTTGATGTCACCTGGACTAAGGTGCAATTAATGATGTACTAAACTGTAATAAGTTGATCCCCTAACGTGCAATTATCGAAACTATGTTTTCCTATAAATAGAAGCTCATTTCTTTTTTCATTCTCACCAATTCACTAAGACTCACAAGAGAAACAGTAGAGAGAGAAACTATAGAGAGAAAGAAGAAGAGTATTCTGCTACTTCACTATTGCAGTATCCAGTCTTCTACTAAGGTAATAACAGGGAATAGTGTGATGGTCCAAGACTGTGGAAGTTTCTCAATACATTATAAAACAACATATAATTGTATTGAGGACTTAAGATGTGTGTGTCGTATTTTATATGTCACTTAATAATTGATTTTAGTGAACAACAACATGTGATGAGAACCCGGCTTTGATAGCATCAAAAATATACACCCTTGGAATGAACATATATGATAGTAATATTCTCGTTCTTCATGGGGTCTATTGGGTCAATCAAGGGTAATACTCAAGTCCTATGATATCTATTATAACTTAGATACATGACCTCCCATGTATGAAGAATTTCTTGAGCATTTTCCAAATATTTTAATTCCTAAAATAATTATCGACTGTACCTTTATGTGAATTAAGTATCATTGGTTTGGAGTGTGAGTACCGTTATTTTTATTGAAACTCACAGCTTATGTGTTGTCGTATTTTGTACGACAGATTAACAATTGTATAAATGAAGTTTGTATTTGAATTCTGTACCGTATTTCTGACGACTCAGAATGGGTTGTGTATACCTATTTTGGGGGTGTCACAATTAATAATATTTCGATATTCGGTTATAACCGAATAGCCTATTCGGTTCGGTTATAACCGAATGATCAACTCTACTTGGTGGTATATTAGGCCAAACTAATCGTCACAGCCGAACAAATGCGGGGGAGCTTAACACCTAATTCATGTATATCATAATTAAGAGTAAGGCCGTAAAATGAGTAAATAGTTCGGACTTTATCCGTACTCGATCGCTTGACTAAAAGTTCAATTCGAGTTCGACTCAAAATATAAATGATTCAAATATGAACAAATTTAAAGTTCGATAAATTACTCGAACCTTTTCAAATTGTAATTTTCTATTGATACTCAGATCATATACGTTCGAAAAATTCAAACTGTTCAGGCTCGATTCGAGATCCTGCTAGGCTTGATAGCTAAATGAACCTCAATCAAACCTTATTTTATACTCGATAAATTTTATGAACCAAATCTGTGACGCCCCCAAAAATAGGTATACATCACCCATCTTGAGTCGCCAGATACATGGTACAAAATTCAAATACAACTTAATAATACAACTGTCGTGTACAATACGACAGAACATAAACTGTGAGTTTGAATACAAGTATTGTCTTCTAGAGAGTATTCATACTCAAAAGGAATCCTCATTACAATTATTATCACACTATTACATAGAATAGTGAGGACTACTAATGCTATCATCTAGGACCATCACTCTGTTCCCAACTAGTCCCAGCTACGTTCTCATTTCCTGAAGAGAACAGTGAAAGAAAGGTGAGCTCAACTAGCCCAGTAAGAAATATTATGACTGAGATAATGCAGAATAAATTATCATTAGTCTTCAACAATGTTAAACTGATAAAATACAATAGACATCAAGTTTAACTGCAGCGGAACCAATAATACATTAAAAGAGTCAAGTAGAGAATAAAATCTACTATCTTTTAAGATTTAAAAGGTTTTTTATGGTTTTTATCGCTGAGACTCAGCATAATAAATAATCCACATCATCGAATCACCCTTGCACTACGGCCAAGGATATTCTTTAGTATCACGACCACGAATTATCCATGCACTACGGCTAAAGATAATCATATTTTCATCAACGGTCCTGATCATGCCATAAAATAATTCATCTCTGCACTACGGCCAAAGAGAATCCATAGCCATAATCATACCAAAAACTGTCCATCAATGCACTACGGGCCAATGAGGACTTTTTCCACATCATTTGTAATATTACGGTCATGATTACACCGATTAATCCCTGGTCATAATCATACCAAATCCATCTATGCACTACAGGCCATAGATGACTTTCAACAAAATATAAACATGAGAATGATGACAATGATATAAGAATTCAATAAAACAAGTTCAAGAATTAATTTATTTAGGAACTGATAACGTCCAAATTGTCAACATGATACTGCTTTGTAGAGTAAAATTCAAGAATGCTCAGAAGAATATTTACATGAAAAGATACTGGATGAAGCGCAAATATCAAGGATATTCCACTAATTTCATAAAGTATAGAAGTCAAAGTTTTAACCAATTGAGTATAATAAAGAATGGAATAACAAAAGAAATCACCATGCATGCGGTACTTCGCATAGACAGGTTATTCCAACAGAATAATAATAACGGAACCAGGTCAGGCGAAATTCGCACCGACAGGATGTTCCAACAGAATAATAAAGAATTGAATAACAACAGAAATCACCATGCATGCGGTACTTCGCATAGACAGGTTATTCCAACATAATACTAAATAATGGAACCAGGTCAGGCGTAATACGCACCGACAGGATGTTCCAACAGAATAATAAAGACGGAACCAGGTCCGGCGTAAAACGCACAGACAGGATATTCCAACAGAATAATAAAGAATGGAATAACAGAAGAGTTTCACCAAGTATAGGGTAGCCCGCGTATACAGGTTATTCCAACAGAATAATAAAGAATGGAATAACAGAAGAAATTTACCAAGTATAGGGTAGCCCGCATATACAGGTTATTCCGACAGAATAATAAAGAATGGAATAACAGAAGTTCTCTTCATGAATACAAAAGAAATAATACCCCTTACGGGTACAACAAATAATATCTCTTACCTTTTTAAAGAAGAACTGAAATAAAGAAGTAGTTAAGTAGCAGAATACTTTTATTCTTTCTCTCTATAGTTTCTCTCTATAGTTTCTCTCTCTCTAGAGTTCAGTGAATTCGTAAGAAAATAATGAAGGAATGAGCTTCTATTTATAGGAAAATAGAATGCATAGTAACTAATCCATGAACGGTCCAGATTGATTTACTTTAATCTGACGGTCCATATTTAAAGAAAAATCTTTTAAATAAAATACAATATATTCTATTTATAGAATAACTTTAATAAAGTATTCTGTTTTATATAAAAAGATGTTTTTATTTTATTACGTTAATAATACGAATAAAACAAAACTTCATTATCGCTAAATAATTCATATTATTAATTAATAATAATTGAATCAAACTGAGTGACTTCTCACATAAGCATTAATAATCAATAACGTGTGCTACTATGCAACCACACGTATTACTGTACTTTTACTACCGAGTAGTTCAACAGTATCAACGGTAAAACTTTCGCCGTTATTTTTAATAAAATATTTTTGTCGTTTTTTCAATCCGACAATAATTCCGTTGTGGGGTCTACCAATAATTGTGCCGTCGTACGAATATTTCCCGACAAAAATAATATTTCCCGACCAATCGAATATAATACAACAACTTGCATACTTTACAAAATTTATAAATACTAACCACAACTATAACATTATCTCAAATTCACACCATAATATTTAAAAAAATATTTCGAAAAAAATTAAATCTTTAATCATAAAATCTGAGGTTTCACAATCTCCCCTCCTTATGAAATTTCGCCCTCGAAATTTTCGTACATACCTGGTATGTCGAACAGATGAGGACACTTCGTCAAATTCTAACTCTTGAGGTATAACCTTTGAGTGTTGAATACATTCCAAGATTTTAACAGGTACATCTTCATACGTTAAATTATCCGCTATCTCGTCCGGTTCTAAATCAATAATGTGGTTCGGGTCGTCCACATATTTACGTAACATCAATACGTTAAAAAATGTTATGAACACGCGACATACTTGGCGGTAAAACGAGTCTATAAGCCACAATTCCTACTTGATCGAGGATTTCAATGGGCCAATTAAATCGAGGGTTGAGATTTCCTGTCTTCATCGATTCTTGCTTCTAGAATAACGCCCTCTTGAACCTTCTTCTTAGAATTCATCAGCTCTGGGTCCGTAGCTTGCACGGCTTTAACTTTATTGATTAAAGTCGATTCTAATCGTATATTCGTTATCTTCACGTGGGTCCCTAGAGTCTTTAACGCTATCTTCATCATTTGTAGGTTATACGAAATGGGTCTTTGTGTTAACAACATCTCACTCGCATACGATCTTCTACTCAACGCGTCAGCTACCACGTTCACACTTCCACGATGATATTGAATGGTACGATCGTAATCTTCAACAGCTCGAGCCAACGTCTTTGGCGCATAATACGTTCGTTTTAGTAAAAAAAATATTTGAGGGTTTAAGAAATGGGTTTTGTACTAGGGTCAATACAAAATTCGATTTCATGCTCTGGGGTAGGCTAAGAAGTCTTCAAGAATACGTTAGGAAATTTACTAACAATAGAAATATCATTCAAAACTGTGACCCTCATCCAAGACTTGGATAACACGTCACATTGATACCTATCAACTTGCCATCGTCATTCACAACGTCTCCTACGGAAAGTCTGGCTTCGGTGCATTCCACATAAGGAAGTCATCAGCGAAAGGCTTGGGGCTCTTTACTTATGGCTTGATATGACAATGATTGACTTTAGTGGTTTGGTTACTTGAATTCGCATAATAGGTTGGTTAGGAATATGAAAGCTAACAACCTTACGAAAAGCATGATGAGCAGTTAACCAATCGTTTCCAAAAATCACATCAATGCAAGTATTTTCAAAGAGATAAGATCGACAGGTAACGTGAAAGTGTTGATTTGAACAAGATTTATAAATAGTGGAGGTAACGAAGGTTTCTCCCAACTGAGTTTAAACAGATATATCATAGTCTAACTTCTCCGGAGTTAAGTTCAAACATTGAACACAACTAGGTGAAATAAAAGAGTGAGTAGAACCGGTATCTAACACGGTATAGACTTCGCAAGAGTTTATGACTAACATACCCGTGATAATTTTATTCAGGTTCCTCGTCACGAAAAAAAAACGCTCTCTCTTAAACTACCGGCTTTAGCTTGTCTGGGACATCCTTTGGCATCACTATCCCAGCTGAACTTGACTTCACCATACGACAAAATTGAGCTAGGTGACCTTCTCTTCTGTAATTAAAACACGTTTTGGATTGCTGCGTACAGTTTGGACGGATGTGTCCCTCCTGTCCGCATTTGAAACAAACAACCGGTGGTCGTTCTTCTTTCTTTGAAACGAGTGCTGGTACCGACGTCTTCACGTCATTGTTGAACCTTCTCTTCTTGAAATGTCCATTCTTATTATTTTGGCCATGATTACCACCGAAGTGGTTACCATTTCTGGCATGTTGATTCCCTCCATGCTTATTGTCACCGCTTTGATGACTGTTATCACCAGTATTATCATTTTGTCGATTGCTCTCTTTTGGTTGCGTTGACTCGTTATCGCGCTCTACTAACTGAGCCCTATTTACAACATCTGAATACAAAAACAGTTTATGAGAAATCAGATATTGACGTATCTCCGGCTTCAAACCTCTAAAAACATCCGCGTCATTCTTTCTTCATTATCAACCAAGTGGGACGCAAATCGGGATAACTCGGCAAACTTGGTTTCGTACTGCGACACGGTCATGTTGTTTTAATCCAACTTGATAAATTCCACCTCCTTCATGTGACGAATGCTTTCGGAAAAGTACTTGTCGTTGAACAGCTCCTGGAATTTCTCCCAAGACATTTTGAGTGCGTCAGGCTGGGTACGTTTTACATATTCCCACCAGTGATCTGCCTCTTCACGCAACATAAAGGTGGCAAAGGGAACCTTTTGCTCCTCGAAGCATCCCAAGACATCAAAAATCTTGGTGATCTGCTTTAACCACGTCTCCGCCTTAAGTGGTTCTGGCTATCCCAAAAACTCCGGTGGTCCCAGCTCCTTGAATTGCTTAGCGGTGACCAACCGTGGGTTGCCATTGTTTCCTCCTGCATTATGAACAGGAGCCGCCTTCACCTGATGTTGCATGAATTCTGAAAAGCTCTTAAACGTACCGTCGTTCGTCAATTGATCAGTGTTGTTGTTTACAGGAGGATTATCGCCATCCTGTTGCACATTGTCCAGAATATTGATCTGTGGAGACTCAACGGTCTCCTGTGCTCCATTGCTTATCTCAACATTTTCAGATGTCATTTTCAAATACTGTTACAAAATAAGGATTAATTAACATATCACATATTATCTCTATACTCTGACCGACCAATTAAATAACAAGTAAACTTAGGTAGATCATACTAGCAAAGAAATTTCTCGTCTCTCCCCTCCTAGTTCTATTCTCACATCCTAGCCAAGGATCATACCCCTAAGCTTTGATACCAACTGTGATGCCCCAAAAATATAGGTATGCATCACCCATCTTGACTCGCCAGATACATGGTACAAAAATCAAATACAACTTAATAATACAACTTTCGTGTACAATACGACAGAACATAAACTGTGAGTTTGAATACAAGTATTGTCTTCTAGAGAGTATTCATACTCAAAAGGAGTTCTCATTACAATTATTATCACACTATTACATAGAATAGTGATGACTACTAATGCTATTATCTAGGACCATCGCTCTGTTCCCCGACTAGTCCCAGCTACGTTCTTATTTCCTGAGGAGAACAGTGAAAGAAAGGGTGAGCTCAACTAGCCCAGTAAGAAATATTATGACTGAGATAATGCAGAATAAATTATCATTAGTCTTTAACAATGTTAAACTGATAAAATACAATAGACATCAAGTTTAACTGCAGCGGAACCAACAATCCATTAAAAGAGTCAAGTAGAGAATAAAATATACTATCTTTTAAGATTTAAAAGGTTTTTCATGACTTTTATCGCTGGGACTCAGCTTAATAAATAATCCACATCATCGAATCACCCTTGCACTACGACCAAGGATATTCTTTAGTATCACGACCACGAATTATCCATGCACTACGGCTAAAGATAATCATATTTTCATCAACGGTCCTGATCATGCCATAAAACAATTCATCTCTGCACTACGGCCAAAGAGAATCCATAGCCATAATCATACCAAAAACTGTCCATCAATGCACTACGGGCCAATGAGGACTTTTTCCACATCATTTGTAATATTACGGTCATGATTACACCGATTAATCCTTGGTCATAATCATACCAAGTCCATCTATGCACTATAGGCCATAGATAACTTTCAACAAAATATAAACATGAGGATGATGACAATGATATAAGAATTCAATAAAACAAGTTCAAGAATTAATTTATTTAGGAACTGATAACGTCCAAATTGTCAACATGATACTACTTTGTAGAGTAAAATTCAAGAATGCTCAGAAGAATATTTACATAAAAAGATACTGGATGAAGCGCAAATATTAAGGATATTCCACTAATTTCATGGAGTATAGAAGTCAAAGTTTTAACCAACTGAGTATAATAAAGAATGGAATAACAAAAGAAATCACCATGCATGCGGTACTTCGTATAGACAAGTTATTCCAACAGAATAATAATAACGGAACTAGGTCAGGCGAAATTCGCACCGACAGGATGTTCTAACAGAATAATAAAGAATGGAATAACAACAGAAATCACCATGCATGCGGTACTTCGCATAGACAGGTTATTCCAACATAATACTAAATAATGGAACTAGGTCAGGCGTAATACGCACCGACAGGATGTTCCAACAGAATAATAAAGATGGAACCAGGTCCGGCGTAAAACGCACAGACAGGATATTCTAACAGAATAATATAGAATGGAATAACAGAAGAGTTTCACCAAGTATAGGGTAGCCCGCGTATACAGGTTATTCCAACAGAATAATAAAGAATGGAATAACAGAAGAATTTCACCAAGTATAGGGTAGCCCGCGTATACAGGTTATTCCAACAGAATAATAAAGAATGGAATAATATAAGTTCTCTTCATGAAAACAAAAGAAATAATACCCCTTACGGGTACAACAAATAATATCCCTTACCGTTTTAAAGAAGAACTGAAATAAAGAAGTAGTTAAGTAGCAGAATACTTTTCTTCTTTCTCTCTATAGTTTCTCTCTATAGTTTCTCTCTCTAGAGTTTAATGAATTCGTAAGAAAATAATGAAGGAATGAGCTTCTATTTATAGGAAAATGGAATGCATAGTAACTAATCCATGAACGGTCCAGATTGATTTACTTTAATCTGACGGTCCATATTTAAAGAAAAATCTTTTAAATAAAATATAATATATTCTATTTATAGAATAACTTTAATAAAGTATTCTGTTTTATATAAAAAGATGTTTCTGTTTTATTACGTTAATAATACGAATAAAACAAAACGTCATTATCGCTAAATAATTCATATTATTAATTGACAATAATTGAATCAAACTGAGTGACTTCTCACATAAGCATTAATAATCAATACCGTGTGCTACTATGCAACCACACGTATTACTGTACTTTTACTACCGAGTAGTTTAACAGTATCAACGGTAAAACTTTCGCTGTTATTTTTAATAAAATATTTTTGTCGTTTTCTCAATCCTACAATAATTCCGTTGTGGGGTCCACCAATAATTGTGCCATCGTACGAATATTCCCCGACAAAAATAATATTCCCCGACCAATCGAATATAATACAACAACTTGCATACTTTGTAAAATTTATAAATACTATCCATAACTATAACATTATCTCAAATTCACACCATAATATTTAAAAAAATATTTCGAAAAAAATTAAATCTTTATTCATAAAATTTGGGGTTTCACAAAATCTGAGCAACTCAATACTCAGTTCTATTCGGTTCATTTACACCCTTAATTAAGAGATTGGCAATAAACGTTTAATGAGGTACTATTGCTCATGAGTGTAATACTACTAATTAATCTAGTTTACCAATAAATTTGTAAGGAGGATTTGGTATGTAGCTACTTGTGGCCGGATTCTGCTACACCGCTCTCATATTTAAAAGAGCTATTGTTTTATATGATATGCTAGAGCATTCACAACAGTTTTCTTAATAAATTTTTTATCCCCAATTTTGAAGAATATATTAATAAATCATCATCTAACAGTTTCATTATCCTTATTTAATTCTCTATTTTAATCTCTATATATAATTTTACTCTCTAGAGTGAGGGAGTCAAAAGACAGTTCTCTATATATGTAAAATGACATTTCACACCCTAATATAAATGGACAACTCATTAATCATACACATCCTGACATTATTGTCACATGACTTTTTTACTACTTCATTTATAAATTATAAAATTAATATTGACTTATTTTTAAAAAATTAATTTCAAACGTATTCAAATTTAAAATTGATATAAATTTATTTAATTTATGTCCATATAATTATAAATATTATAAAAGTACTATTAATTATAAAATTTATTATTTTTAAAATTTAAATTAAATGAATCATAATAATTTTAAATTTATACATATTAACTTTTTTAAAGTTAATATTGATTTTATGTAAATTTGCAGTTACAATCCATTCAATACTCACTCCATAAATTACTTAAAATTTAAAATAAAATAAAAGTTATTTTACAGTGAAATACAATTGATAAATTATACTCTCTCTTTTATAAATTATAAGATTATTATTAATTTTTATAAGTTAATTTAATGCATTCTCAAACTTAATAATTTTGTTAAGAATTGAAAAAATAATAAATTTTATAAGTAATAGTATTTTTTTCTAAATAAGTTACAATATGTATTGATTAAATTTATATTAATTTTAAATTTAAAAATATCACATACTTACTTCAAAAAAGTTTAATAAATTAATAGTGATTTTATAATTAAAAACAAGAGGTTGTAGTATATTACATCTATCATAAGCTTTAACGTATAAAATTAATACAAAGGTCAAATAGTTATAACAGTCAAAACATGATTTGACTATAATTCGAACTTTAAAATTTAAAATTTTATTATTTAAGGAATCAATATAAGAAACATGTTTGGTACATAATGAAAAATTTAAATCATTATCATGCATAATGACTCAATGACACTGCAGAGTAGAGATAGAGATAAGAAAATTATTGTGAATGCTCTTAGAACCGTTGTTTCGTAGAGTCAAGATATTTGTAGAAGACGTCACACAGATGATCCTTGTCTTTAAGGTCTTTATCGCCCCCACCACGATTGATTTGCTAAGAGTTACAGACGATATACCTCTAGGATATATGTCAAGTCTTGGTGAATAATTCATGATAGCAATTCATAGAAAATTTCAATTGAACACTACTTTGTAGTAGTTATTTGTTTGTAAGAAGAATGGAAAAGATAGAATAAAAGTTCATTTGTACAAATCTTCCATGTAACTTCTCGATATATCATATTCATATCTTATATATATATATATATATATATATATATATATATATATATATATATATATATATATATATATAGGAATGTTCAGAAACGGACCAAACGAAAAAAGAAGAAAAAAGACGCGCCAAACACAAATAAAAAAAGAGGAAGAAACGCGGGTCAAAAAGCAGGGTCTTTCAGAATTGCCGAATATACTAATCCTTCCTTCTCTCTCCCTCTTCCCCCTCTCTCTCTCTCTAAAAGCGGCCTTTCCCTCCCCCTCTCTCAAAGCGAGCAGAAGACTAGACTCCCTCAGAAGACTCCCTTTAGAAGACTCCCTCTCGCAACCCCAATCTGACGATTCTCTCTCAAAGCGACCTTTCCCTCCCCCTCTCTCAAAGCGAGCCTAAAGCAAATCGGAAGGCAAGAAGGAATTAGATTAGGTTCTGTTGCAAATCGGAAGCGGAAGGTTCCTACAGAGCGAATCGGAAGGTAAAGATTGCTACTTAATTTTGTAATTTCTGTTTTAGGGTTTGTTTTGCTACAAAGATCTAGGGTTTGTTTTGGGGGAAGTGTATTGGTGATTTTTTGGTATGTTCCTATTTTTTGGTATGTTCCTATTGTTAATTTGGGCATTTATTTTGAATCTGCAGTATTTTTTAGCCTATTACTGTCACCTGTTTTCTCTAATAATCATCTGTGTCATCTAAATTCAACTTTCATCTCAGGATCCACAACTCTAATAATATATGTTACTATTTACTAACCTTCACCAAATAACAAACAGTAAAATATATAAAAATAATGGTTGCAATATATCTCTGTGTATTCATTCATATGACACTAGCATTTTCTAGGCTGCTTACAATAGTTGAAGATAACCGGTCTCCATCACACTTTGGTAGGTCTTAGATTTTCACTGGAAATCTCATAAATATAAGCAGAAAAACAAAAAAAAAAGAAGAGGAAAAACAATCCAAGAAGTTAAAACAATAGAGTAAGTTATGGACACAAACTACAAAAGTTACAAGCTGAAACCATCTAACTCAAGTCTCTATCTACTTTTTTTATGTGCCTTGTTATACTTATGGAACAATTTGCATTGACTTGGCATGCTTAAGATTGCTCTTATTCCGGCTCTGTGAAACCCTAGATTTTATGAATAAATATTTAATTTTTCTCGAAATAATTTTTATATTATGGTGTGGATTTGATATAATAGTTATGGGTAGTATTTATAAATTTTGTAAAATATCCAAGTTGTCATATAATATTCGATTGGTCGGGAAATATTCGTTTTAACAGGGAATATTCGTACAACGACACAATCATTGGTGGATCCCACAACGGAATTATTGTCGGATTGAGAAAACGACAAAAACATTTTATTAAAAATAACGGCGGAAGTTTTACCATTGTTACTGTTGAACTACTCGGTAGTAAAAGTACAGTAATACGTGTGGTTGCATAGTAACACACGGTATTGATTATTAATGCTTATGTGAGAAGTCACTCAGTTTGATTCAATTATTGTCAGTTAATAATATGAATTATTTAGCGATAATGACGTTTTGTTTTATTCGTATTATTAACGTAATAAAACAGAAACATCTTTTTATATAAAACATAATACTTTATTAAAGTTATTCTATAAATAGAATATATTATATTTTATTTAAAAAAAATTTCTTTAAATATGGACCGTCAGATTAAAGTAATCAATCTGGACCGTTTATGGATTAGTTACTATGCATTCTATTTTTCTATAAATAGCAGCTCATTCCTTCATTATTTCTTACGAATTCACTGAACTCTAGAGAGAGAAACTATAGAGAGAAACTATAGAGAGAGAGAGAAAAAGAGTATTCTGCTACTTAACTACTTCCTTATTTCAGCTCTTCTTTAAAACGGTAAGGGGTGTTATTCTTTCTTATTCATGAAGAGAACTGTTGTTACTCTATTTATTATTATTCTGTTGGAATAACCTGTATACGCGGTCTACCCTATACTTGGTGACATTATTCTATTATTCTGTTGGAACATCCTGTCTGTGTGTTTTACACCGGACCTGGTTCCGTTTTTATTATTATTCTGTTGGAATATCCTGTCTGTGTGTTTTACACCGGACCTGGTTCCGTCTTGTTATTATTCTGTCGGAATATCCTGTCTGTGTATTTTACACCGGACCTGGTTCCATTATTTATTATACTGTTCTTTATTATTCTGTCGGAATATCCTGTCTGTGCGTTTACGCCGGGCCTGGTTCCATTATTTATTATTCTGTCGGAATATCCTGTCTGTGCGTTTACGCCGGACCTGGTTCCATTATTTATTATTCTGTTAGAATAACCTGTCTGTGCGGTCTATCGCATGCATGGTGATTTCTTTTGTTATTCCATTCTTTATTATACTCAGTTGGTTAAGTTTTGACTTCTATACTCCATGAAATTTGTGAAATATCCTTGACATTTGCGCTTCATCTAGTATCTATTCATGAAAATATTCTCCTGATCATTCTTGAATTTTACTCCACAAAGTAGTATCATGTTGACAAATTGGATGTTGTTAATTCTTGGATAAATTAATTCTTGAACTTATTTTATTGAATTCTTATATCATTGTCATCATCCTCATGTTTATATTCTGTTGAAAGTCATCTGTGGCCTGTAGTGCATAGATGGACTTGGTATGATTATGACCAGGGATTATTCGGTGTAATCATGACCGTAATGTTACAAATGATGTGGTAAAAGTCCTCATTGGCCCGTAGTGCATTGATGGACAGTTGTTGGCATGATCATGACCATTAATGAATATACGAATATCCTTGGCCGTAGTGCAGGGGTGATTCGATGATGTGGATTATTTTATTAAGCTGAGTCTCAGCGATCACAGTGTTGGAAAATTTTTTTAATCATAAAAGATAGTAGAGTTTATTTTCTACTTGACTCTCGTAATGGATTGTTTGTTCCGCTACAGTTAAACTTGATGTCTATTATATTTTATCAGTTTAACATTGTTGAAGGCTAATGATAATTTATTCTGCATTATCTTAGTCATAATATTTCTTACTGGGCTAGTTAAGGTCACCCTTTCTTGCACTGTTCTCTTCAGGAAATGAGAACGTAGCTGGGGCAAGTCGGGGAACGGAGTGATGGTCCGAATGATAGTATTAGTTAGTAGTCCTCACTATTCTATGTAATGGTGTGTTAATAAATGTAATGAGGACTCCTTTTGAGTATGAATACTCTCTAGAAGATAATATTTGTATTCAAACTCACAGTTTATGTTTTGTCGTATTGTACACGACAATTGTATTAGTAAGTTGCATTTGTATTCTGTACTATGTATCTGACGACCCAAGATGAGTGATGTATACCTAATTTTGGGGGCGTCACAGTTGGTATCAGAGCTTAGGGATATGATCCCTGGCTAGGATGTGAGAATAGAACTAGGAGGGGAGAGACGGGGAATTCCTTCGCTAGTATGACCTACCTAAGTTTATTTGGTATTTAATTGGTCGGTCATAATATAAGGATAATATATGACATATCAATTAACTTTTATTTTGTGGCAGTATCTGAAAATGGCATATGAGAATGTTGAGAATAGCAATGGAGCACAGACGATTATTGATTCACCACATATCAATAATCAGGATAATGTTCATCAGGAAGGTGACAATCCTCATGCAAACAACAACACTGACCAGATGATGAATGATGGAATGTTCAGAGGTTTTATGCAATTCATGCAACAACAGGTGAAAGCGGTTACTGTCCATAACGTAGGTGGAAATACTGGAAACTCTCAGGCGGTCACCGCTAAACAGTTTAAGGAGCTGGGACCACCGGAGTTTAAGGGAGAACCCAAACCAATTGTAGCTGAAACATGGATAAAGCAGATCACCAATATATTTGATGTCTTGGGTTGCTCCGAGGAACAAAAGGTTCCCTTTGCCGCCTTTATGTTGCGAGGAGAGGCAGATTACTGGTGGAAATCGATAAAACGTACTCAACCTGCCGCACTGAAGATGTCTTGGGAGAAGTTCCAAGAGCTATTTAACGACAAATACTTTCCCGAGAGTATTCGTCACATGAAGGAGGTGGAGTTCATCAAATTGGAGTAGAATAATATGACCGTGTCGCAGTACGAGGCAAAATTTGCGGAGTTATCCCGGTTTACGTCCCACCTGGTGGATAATGAAGAAAGAATGACGCGGATATTTTTAAGAGGTTTGAAGCCGGAGATACGTCAACATCTTGTTTCTCATAAATTGTGTTTGTATTCAGATGTTGTAAATAGGGCTCAGTTGGTGGAGCGCGATAACGAGACAACGCAACCAAAAGAGAGCAGCCGGCAAAATGATAATACTAGTGAAAGCAGTCATCGAAGCGGTGACAACAAGCGTGGAGGGAATCAACAGGCCAGAAATGGTAATCACTTCGGTGGTAATCAGGGCCAAAACAATAAGAATGGGCATTTTAAGAAGAGGAGATTCAACAATGATGGAAAGACGTCAGCACCAGCACCCGTTGTTAAGGAAGGAGAACGACCACCTATCATATGCTTCAAATGCGGAGGGGAGGGACACATCAGTCCAAACTGCGCGATGCCATCCAAAGCATGCTATAATTGTAGAAGAGAAGGTCACTTAGCCCGATTTTGTCGTTCACCGAAAACAAGTTCAGATAGGATGGAGGCACCAAAGACCGTCCCAGAAAAGCCAAAGCCAGTAGTTTAAGAGAAAGCGTTTTTTTTTCGTGACGAGGAACCTGAATAAAATTATCACGGGTATGTTAGTCATAAACTCTTGCGAAGTCTATACCGTGTTAGATACCGATTCTACTCACTCTTTTATTTCACCTAGTTGTGTTCAATGTTTAGACTTTGATATGTCTGTTTAAAGTCAGTTGGGAGAAATCTTCATTACCTCCACTATTTATAAATCTTGTTCAAATCAACAATTTCACGTTACCTGTCGATCTTATCTCTTTAAAAATACTTGCCTTTGATGTGATTTTTTTGAAACGATTAGTTCACTACTTATCATGCTTCTCGTAAGGTTGTTAGCTTTCATACTCCTAACCACCCTGTTATGCGGATTCAAAGTAACCAAACCACTAAAGTCAATCATTGTCATATCAAGCCATAAATAAAGAGCCCCGATCCTTTCGTTGTTAACCTTCTTGTGTGGAATGTACCGAAGCCAGACTTTCGGTAGGGGACGTTGTGAATAACGGTGACAAGTTAATAGATATCAATGTGACGGGTTATCCAAGTCTTGGACGAGAGTCACAGTTTTGAATGATATTTCTATTGTTAATAAATTTCCTGACGTATTCTTGAAGACTTCTTAGCTTACCCCTAGAGCGTGAAATCGAATTTTGTATTAACCCCAGTACAAAACCCATTTCTTAAACCCTTAAATATTTATTCAACTAAAGCGAACGTAACATGCGCCAAAGACGTTGGCTCGAGCTGTTAAAGATTATGATCATACCATACCATCGTGAAAAAGCGAACGTGGTAGCTGATGCGTTGAGTAAAAGATCGTATGCGGTTACAAGTGCGAATATACGAACCCACGTGAAGATAACGAATATATGATTAGAATCGATTTTAATCAATAAAGTTAAAGCCGCTCAAGCTACATACTCAGAGCTGATAAATGTGAAGAAGAAGGTTCAAGAGGACGTTATTCTAGAAGCAAGAATCGACGAAGAGAGGAAATCTCAACTCTCGATTTAATTGACCCATTTAAAATCCTCGATGAAGTAGGAACTGTGGCCTATAGACTCGTTTTACCGCCAAGTATGTTGCGTGTTCAGAACATTTTTTTTTTACGTATCGATGTTACGTAAATATGTGGACGACCCGAACCACATTATTAATTTAGAACCGGACGAGATAGCAAAAGATTTAACGTATGAGGAGATATGTGTTAACATCTTAGATAAGAAGGATCATATTCGATGCTTAAAGGTTATACCTCAAGAGTTAGAATTTGAAGTGAAGTCAAGGTATCCTCACATGTTCGGCATACCAAGTACGTACATAAATTTCGAGGGCGAAATTCTATAAGGAGGGGAGATTGTGAAACCCCATATTTTATGAATAAATATTTAATTTTTCTCGAAATAATTTTTATATTATGGTGTGGATTTGATATAATAGTTATGGGTAGTATTTATAAATTTTGTAAAGTATCCAAGTTGTCATATAATATTCGATTGGTCGAGGAATATTCATTTTAACAGGGAATATTCGTACAACGACACAATCATTGGTGGACCCCACAACGGAATTATTGTCGGATTGAGAAAACGACAAAAATATTTTATTAAAAATAACTGCGGAAGTTTTACCATTGTTATTGTTGAACTACTCGGTAGTAAAAGTACAGTAATACGTGTGGTTGCATAGTAACACACGGTATTGATTATTAATGCTTATGTGAGAAGTCACTCAGTTTGATTCAATTATTGTCAGTTAATAATATGAATTATTTAGCGATAATGACGTTTTGTTTTATTCGTATTATTAACGTAATAAAACAGAAACATCTTTTTATATAAAACATAATATTTTATTAAAGTTATTCTATAAATAGAATATATTATATTTTATTTAAAAGATTTTTCTTTAAATATGAACCGTCAGATTAAAGTAATCAATCTGGACCGTTCATGGATTAGTTACTATGCATTCTATTTTTCTATAAATAGCAGCCCATTCCTTCATTATTTCTTACGAATTCACTGAACTCTAGAGAGAGAAACTATAGAGAGAAACTATAGAGAGAGAGAAGAAGAGTATTCTGCTACTTAACTACTTCCTTATTTCAGCTCTTCTTTAAAATGGTAAGGGGTGTTATTCTTTCTTATTCATGAAGAGAACTGTTGTTACTCCATTTATTATTATTCTGTTGGAATAACCTGTATACGCGGTCTACCCTATACTTGGTGACATTCTTCTATTATTCTGTTGGAACATCCTGTCTATGTATTTTACACCGGACCTGGTTCCGTTTTTATTATTATTCTGTTGGAACATCCTGTCTGTGTGTTTTACACCGGACCTGGTTCCGTCTTGTTATTATTCTGTCGGAATATCCTGTCTGTGTGTTTTATACCGGACCTGGTTCCATTATTTATTATACTATTCTTTATTATTCTGTCGGAATATCCTGTCTGTGCGTTTACGCCGGACCTGGTTCCATTATTTATTATTCTGTCGGAATATCCTGTCTGTGTGTTTACGCCGGACCTGGTTCCATTATTGATTATTCTGTTGGAATAACCTGTCTGTGCGGTCTATCGCATGCATGGTGATTTCTTTTGTTATTCCATTCTTTATTATACTCAGTTGGTTAAGTTTTGACTTCTATACTCCATGAAATTTGTGGAATATCCTTGACATTTGTGCTTCATCTAGTATCTATTCATGAAAATATTCTCCTGATCATTCTTGAATTTTACTCCACAAAGTAGTATCATGTTGACAAATTGGATGTTGTTAATTCTTGGATAAATTAATTCTTGAGCTTATTTTATTGAATTCTTATATCATTGTCATCATCCTCATGTTTATATTCTGTTGAAAGTCATCTGTGGCCTGTAGTGCATAGATGGACTTGGTATGATTATGACCAGAGATTATTCGGTGTAATCATGACCGTAATGTTACAAATGATATGGTAAAAGTCCTCATTGGCCCGTAGTCCATTGATGGACAGTTGTTGGCATGATCATGACCATTAATAAATATACGAATATCCTTGGCCGTAGTGCAGGGGTGATTCGATGATGTGGATTATTTTATTAAGCTGAGTCTCAGCGATCACAGTGTTGGAAAATCTTTTAAATCATAAAAGATAGTAGAGTTTATTTTCTACTTGACTCTCTTAATGGATTGCTTGTTCCGCTACAGTTAAACTTGATGTCTATTATATTTTATCAGTTTAACATTGTTGAAGGCTAATGATAATTTATTCTGCATTATCTTAGTCATAATATTTCTTACTGGGCTAGTTGAGCTCACCCTTTCTTGCACTGTTCTCTTCAGGAAATGAGAACGTAGCTGGGGCAAGTCGGGGAACGGAGTGATGGTCCGAATGATAGTATTAGTTAGTAGTCCTCACTATTCTATGTAATGGTGTGTTAATAAATGTAATGATGACTCCTTTTGAGTATGAATACTCTCTAGAAGATAATATTTGTATTCAAACTCACAGTTTATGTTTTGTCGTATTGTACACGATAGTTGTATTAGTAAGTTGTATTTGTATTCTGTACTATGTATCTGACGACCCAAGATGGGTGATGTATACCTAATTTTGGGGGCGTCACAGGCTCAGTGTCATGTCCGGCTTAACACCCTTAGCAAATTGCCTCACTACTTGAGTGTCATCGTGGATGTGATAGATTATAAGATTTGGCTTGGTGCCGAAATCCTTGATGAAATGATTCATGTTTAACTCCTTTACGAAATGCCTCAAGTTTACTGAAATGATCCAGGATTGGCCCATACAAGAATGTGTGTTTACTTTATAAATATTACTTTGTAAATTAACAGGATTGGCCCATACAAGATTGGTATTAGCAGCTCACTCAAGGTAACTGTCTTAACAATTCTTTACTTTGTCTTTTTCTAAAGTGAGAGAGTCAGTCCGGGTACCCAACATGTTATGTATCCAGTGTATAATTTGTGGTTTATAATATTATATATGTTGAGATGGAAAAGTTGATCAAACTATAGTTTTGCTTTTCAATAAATCAAACTAGCTATTATGGGAATCTTCTCACTTTTCAACTAATCAAACTCGATCTAAAGTTTTAATCTGATGTATTATTTTGAGCTTATGATATGATCTTTCAATGCCTGTGATCAATTGCGGTTGCAGAGTAAAATAACTTCAATTCATGTTTAACAATTTTTAGTTTACTTTTACTAAAATTCCATTTTTGACAAACCTATTTTCAGTTTTCCAAACAATGTTGAAAGCACCTCCATGGCTTCATGAAATAACAAAGGTTCAAGATTACTATTTATGGTTTACTCTGCATGTTCTAAAAATTGTAGTGTTAGCAAAAGATGATGTCTTAAATATCTAGATCAGTTATTATTTATTCTAGTATCTGTTACAACAATAACACAGGTTCAAGTAAATATCCTTGTTTGGTTTGTTGCAGTACACCAACTGAAGTAACTGAAGGGATCTTGAAGGGGAGGATGTAAAGAAAAAGCTAATCCTTTTCTGATGTTGAAGATGCTTGAAAATGGCACCTGCATGGAGCTGAAAGCCAAAACTGGCATGCTGGAGGACAGCATGGACATTGACTTTGCTGATGTCTCTCAGTTTCTCAATTTCCTTCTGACTTTTTTATTTACTCTATTTTTTCTCTCAATCGGGTCCAACAATTTTACACTTGCCATCCAATACTATTATGTGATTGTATTCGTAAGGGATCTTACAGTTGATAATGTTGGGAGGATATCCATATTATTTGAGAAATTCTTGTTATCTTTCTTGTTTGAGTTGTTTCTGGGTAAACTATTTTGTGTTCTTCATAGTGTGCAATGAAATTGTCAAGTGTTTAGAATTATTGTTGTGCATAGGTTTATGGTTTTGAATTACGTTTAGCTGAAGGAGCAAGTGAACATATGCTTCAGAATGTAGTGGATGAGAAATTTGGGGTTTATGAAAATGAAAATTTAAAGATAACTTAATTTAGAATAATGTGGTTTTAGTTTTATGTTTCTGTATACATTGTTTATAAACCATGCTACAACTTAGTTTTCATTTCAGTTATCATTTTTTCTTGAATGTGTTAGTTTTTGGTCTATCAGAAACATATGCACATCAAAATTTTAACTTTCTTCTCGTTGCAAAGAAGCAAGCAACTCATGTTTGCAGCAATGAGAGCTTTACCAATTCACGCTATGGACCTAAGGTTGATGCTTACATTTAAGATGAACAAATTACTAATTGTTTAGTTAAACTTATTCTTATAAAAACTTGCCAAAAAATTAGAGATAAGTATTAAATAAAAGAAATAGCATAACAAAATAACAATAGATTGAACAAACTTAAACTCATGTCATCAAAGGCCAAGTTCTCACAGAACAGAGAGAAACCACATATATTCATGTAAAGAAGAAAATATTCAACAACACTAATAATATTTGTGATATGAAATCCTACAACAATATCAACATTTTCAAAGACTTGAAAAAATCACTCAAAACGCCCAGGCATTCTCCCTACGAACCTCCTCCTCTTCCTCTGGAGTGAAGTCATTTTGCTAGAGAGAATTTTGTTCAATTTGATTAAATCTGTGGAGACCGGGAAAGAAGAACTGCAACATCAACCCCCAAAGAACTGAAGTAGTCAGCTGTAGGTCGCAGCTTATCCTCCACGCTGTAACTTATGATATTTGGGCATCGAGTTAAGGTCTTACCCACACTTTCAGTTGAGAGGCCCATTTCATATAGAAAATCGACAGTTGCTTTCAGTTTTGGCCTGCTATAGGTGAGAAGTGCCGGAAAGCGGTAAATCACTTTTGCCCATTGTTTCTGATCCACGCCTAAATTCTCTAAAAATGTCATGGTGGGTATCAGATTTTCAGAGAGACTGATTCCACAAAGTTGAGGCCTTTTACCGAGGATGATGGGAATATCTTCTTTTGGTACACCAATATCAAGAAGAAATTCAACCACTGGCTTGATTTTACTCTCCAAACTATAGTAGGCAAAAGCAGGGAACTTGCGGATCACATCCTTAATTACCTCGAGTTCCATCCCAAGGTCTACTAGGTAGACAATGTGTGGAGGGAGTTTCCCTGATGGGCCCAAATCACTCACTCGAGCCAACGCTTTAAGCTTCTTTGAGTCGAGAGTAGTGTTTGGTGGAGGAACAGGTGCCTCCAATCTTTCTTTTACAGTCGGTCTTTGAATGTTTTCATATGATTTTTCTTTGTCAGGTGCACTTGGAAAGTTTTCCACTACATCTATCAAGACATCACCGTACTCTTCCAAAAGTGTGTCAAGGTAGAGAGCTAGAGCATCCCTAATCTCAAGAGTTGTGAGCTCCCTTCCTATAATGCCAAAAAAACTGATCAGCTGGATATTACAGTTATAAAAGTTACTCAATCAAAGTGTATCACCAATTATTACCATAAGAAAATAAGAAAAACAAAAAGCTATCACTAGAATCAGCAAAGAAAAAAAAATGGTGAAATCGAACCTACTAGGTACCGAGATTTATGAACAGAGTGAAGCCTTGAGATTAGGTGATCAATGAAAAGATCTGACTTGTTGATAGTTCTTGCTGCTGCTGCATTTGTTTCTTCAAGAATAAGGTTAACACAGCCTTGGCCTCCTCCTTCTCTACTGCTAGCAAATTTGGAGGCACCACTCTCAAGCTGAATGACCCATCTATCACATACATGGTTGTTAGTATAATATGGAAAATTGACTATTGTTGTTCAGTGAAAACAAAAGATGAAAATGTGCATACATTTGAATTCTCTGTGTATTGGTATGGTCCATCAGATGGTTACATAAAGAAAACCAGAAAAGGTAAAATCTTACCATACTTTGCTCTGCAGGAGAAGAGCCACCGAGGAAATGAAAGTTGTGTCCTGAAGATTTACCAAAACAAAAGCATTTGTTGAATGAGTGGGGGAAAAGAATAAACTTCTAAGAATTTCTATTTTTAATAAACGAATGCCAAAAGGGAGCATCGCCCAAGTACGCATGACATATACAAAAGACAAGGGTCCCAAGCAACAAATCAGTACCCCTGATTATGGGATACCTATCCCCTTGGAGCACCAGAAAGCAACACAGGGTATGCTCCAAGCCTAGACTCCCCCAGGAAATCAACGAAAGAAACAACAGAATCCAGGAAACATAAAAGTTTAAGAGATAGATCCATTGAAACAATAATTGTTGATATCAGAAATTATCAAAGTTTGGTGATATCAGAAATTTTAGGAGAGAGAATCTACGAATTGGAAGGAAAGAGAGATGGAGGGTTCTGGTTGTGCTTCTTTCTTTTTAATTTGTGACCCGCCCGTTTCTGTTCTCTCCTTTTTAAAACCCGCGTGTTTTTCTTTTTCCTTGGTCTATTTCTTAGTCCGTGATTTTGGTCCGCAGGAGATCGGTACTGTATATATATATATATATATATATATATATATATATATATATATATATATATATATATATATATATATATATAAGGTACATTATACCTATTCAATTATATATTTAACTACACTTATGAGTACTAATTATATAAGTTACATATTAGTAATAATTAGGAGTTAAATAGAATTTGAATAGTCTCACTATTATTTTTTGTTTCAAAATAAAATAAACTTTTATTAAATAAAATTAAGAAAAGTGTTTTATCAAATAACTTTCTATCAAGATAGATGTAGATAAATGGAATCATCAAAATTTCAGAAAGTAAACGAATCACTTGGTTAAGTTAAAAGAGTTGAAAGCTGAGGAGTAATATAATTTGAGTAATGCTACAGACACAAATTATTTTATAAATATTTTATAAACTGCTTATATGACATACTCCACCTCAGTGTATTGATCAACAAATTATTTCAATGTAGTCTTCGGTCCCACACAATATACTGAGGTGGAGTTTTTCACATCAACAATTTATAAAATTTTTATAAAATAATTTGTGTCTCTAACATTATTCATTTAATTTAGAGCAAACTTTCCCAGGTATTTGGTAGCACGGGGAGGATCTAAAGCGGATCAAATAAGCGGACCAAAGAACGGACCAAGGCAAAAACACGCGGGTTTCAGGGTCTGGGTCGGACCAACCCGCGGGTTGACCCTGAAACCCGTGTGTTTTTGTCTTAGTCCGCTCCTTGGTCCGTTCTTTTGGTCCGCTTTAGATCCTCCCTGTTTGGTAGCAAACATGACAACAAGTGGATCTTGCAAAGACAATACAAGAATGAATTAGATAACCAAACAGTACTTATATTGCAAATTTCTCTCTAATTATTATTTAATAAATGTCACAACCAAATCTTATCTATCTATCTAGAAGCCTTTTTATATGACGTTTTTGTAAATATAAAACATGTAGAATCATATTCACATCTCCCTCATCTTCATCTGTTCAAGCTACATATTGCATATCACGGATTAAATGTCGGATTAGCAATAATTAATCTCTTTAATTAAAGGGGAACTACAAAAAAAAGTTAGACCAAAAACATTTTCTTTTTCTTTTTCTTGTTTTTGTGGGGGACTATCAAAATCAAACCTTTTTGGTTCCGGTACATACGACGATACACATATTACAAGATCTTGAACTCCCTCAGAATCTTTTACAAACTTTATATGTATAATGATGATATTAGTTTATTGTTGAAGAAGCTTCATACTGCTTAATTACTTTATTACTTTAATTAGAAGCTTCTTACTGCTTAAAAATAAACAAACAGCATTAGCTATTAACAATATCGATCTAAAGCGTGCATGCCGTTAAGGATTGCATAAAATCAACACGTACGTGTTAAGCTAGAATTGGCGCCTAAGGAAAACATCAACAACCCACTAAACTAACTTTTTATAGCTTAATCAACATTTTGTTTTCTTCAGTTTTACCTTATTATTATTAAAAATTGTGTCTGGGTGATTTAAGTTACGCAATTGTGATGTAGGAATAATTTCTGGAAAGTTACACAAAAGTTTTACTAATAAATTCTTAAAATCAATATAAGACTATTTTATTAGATAAAAAGAACCTACAATTTAGAATGAGATATTATATATACCCGTCAGTGACATGATATATAAATAGATACTCCCTATTTTCTAAATTCTAAAATTACAGATACATTCTTATTTTTAGTTTATTTTAAAATTAAAGATACATTTTTATTTTAAAATTATAAAATGACATAATGTTATTAATTTACCATTATTTTTTTAACATCACTTTCAATATTAAAACACCACAGTTAACTAATACCAATACTAATACTAATATGGAGGACAAAGTCGTACTAAAAACTCCTATGTTTGTTCTCTACCCAAAAATACTACAACAAGTCACCATAAGGCATAAGCTATGTAGGATGTAATAATATTTTATGCCCAGAAGTCCAGCTATGGAAATTGCTCCGAGCTATATCCACCCTTAACTAATATTTATCCATGTAACAATCAAAAAGTCTGACAATATATATCATTTTGCGTTTACGTAGTTATACTACTAATATTTTCCTGACATTATTATATTTTACCATACCATTCCATAGATTCGGAGCACACACTTGTTCAATGTTGGTTGGTTAAGAATCAACCCGGGGAGCATAGCATGTAATTAACTAATCCAAAAACTGATTTGGTAAAAAATTTGTTGTTGGTGAATCATCATGTTTGTAGTGTTGAAGAAAAGGACAATACTGAATTGACTGATATATAGCTGAGTTATATATATATATATATATATATATATATATATATATATATGTTGGAAATAAAATTGAATGAAAAAAAATATATATATATATTTGACTCGGGTAAAAAAAAAAAAAAAAAAAAAAAACAGTTTGTGCGCGGGTCGGGTATGCGCCAACGGTAATAAAATACAGAATTCTTCTATAAATTAAGGAAGATGGGCGCGTATGAAAAAAGAAAGTATTTCTTTTTCCTCTTGCCGTTCCTGACTTCCAGTTCTTATTTTTCCTAGTAATATACATTGTTTTTCCTACAAATTTTGACAAGCAAAATAACATTGTGTAGTGTGCAACAACATAGTGCAGTGGGCTTGACAAGACAACAGAGTGCTGTGTGTATTAAGAGTAGTAAGGATTTTCTTCTCTTTCCAAATTTACTTTATTCATGGGTCATCATCATTATTCATGTAATTTTAGTACATAACATAAAGATTGGTTCAAGATGAATTCTTAATTTTGTAATGCTACTAATTAAGAATTGAAATCCGTTTTATCTTGGGAAGCAATTATTCAATTAACCCTTAGCATCTGTGGGGGAATAAATTTGCTTTAAGGAGACTTTGTGAATTCAAAGGACTCGGATTTATTTATTATTATTTTTGTGTTATATTTATATAAAATCATGTTTTGTTTTATAATATTTATATATATATATTAAATAATACTAAATATATTACAGATAACAATCTTAAAGCAAATTTATATTTTCTGCAATTATAATATTGTTTTATGTATTCAGAAAATCGTTTTATATTATCTGTAATATTACATTCAGTTTTGTATGCCTCAAAACTGAACCCATTTCTTTTTATATTACTTTCCGGAGTATTCAGTATGCATGAATATCATGTCATCTATATTATATGTAAATATAGTTTATAATTAATCTCAGAAAAAGCGTTGCATGTTGTCTCTGTAATTACTAATGTCTTTTCTTGCCTTGTCTAAGTCATCACTCTATTCATTAGGCTATAATATTATATATAATATTAAGTTGTTTTATATATAGTAAGATAATTTTAATTATACTATATAGTAATACACTAAAGTAATTAGACCCTCTCTGTAGACAGATTTTGTTGAAATTTTCTGCACATTTCTGTTGTGCGGATATTCTGTTATTTTACTTAATTTGCATGTGAATATACATATTAATTACATGTTAACTAATTTATATTATGTTATTATATATATATATATGAATAATTTATTGCAATTATTGTTATTGCAAATTTTACTGTAATTATTATTGACTGCAATTATTGTTATTGCAATTACAATTACTGAAATTTACTGCAATTACCGAAATTTACTGCAAAGAAACATAATAACCTGCATGTTGTATTATTATGTTATAGAATTGCTTGTATATTTATTACCTGCATGATTGCATGTTAATACGTGTCAACCTTTTGATTACTTCAGAACAGTAAATTAAAGTTGTAAACAAGATTTGTCAACAGAAATTTACAAATACATTTTTGTTTACAAAAGTTTATTTGTTTGTTAATACAAAATGTGTACAACTTTTGTTACAACACATTTGTAAACAAAAATTTGTTAACAGAATTTGAATTTGTGCTATACAAATTTGTAAAACAAAAATTGTGAACAAATTTTCTACAACAGAAATTTTATAAACAAAATTTGTTGTTAGAATTCTGTTAAATTTTTGTACAACAGAAATTTGTTTCTGATTATTGATAGTCTTTATTTGTATAACAGAAATGGCATCTACTAGTACCATTCCTGCCGTGAGTATGTCTCATGGAGAAAAGCCTGAAAGGTTCAATGGAACTAATTTCAAGCGTTGGCAACAAAAGATGCTCTTCTATCTCACAACACTGAACTTGGCAAGGTTTCTACAAGAGGATTGTCCTACTCTTGTTGAAGGAGAAACTGACAAGGAAAAGGTGGCTGCTGTTGATGCATGGAAACATGCAGATTTTCTTTGCAGAAACTATGTGATGAATGGTTTAGATAATACATTATATAATGTATATTGTACAATTAAAACTGCAAAAGAACTATGGGAATCTTTAGACAAAAAATATAAAACTGAAGATGCTGGCATGAAGAAATTCATAGTCGGTAGATTTCTTGATTTTAAAATGGTAGATTCTAAAGCAGTCATCACTCAGGTTCAAGAATTACAAGTAATTCTACATGACATTCATTCTGAAGGAATGTCATTAAGTGACTCATTCCAAGTTGCAGCAATGATTGAAAAACTTCCACCATCATGGAAAGACTTCAAGAATTATCTAAAGCATAAACGCAAAGAGATGAATCTTGAAGAACTGATCGTGCGACTAAGGATTGAAGAGGACAATCGAGGATCTGAGAAGAAAAGTGGGAAGAATTTCATTGAAGCCAAGGCAAATGTTGTAGAACAAAGGTCAAACAACAACAAAAGAAAGCGTGATGGCAAAGAGACTTTCAAGGCCAAGAAGAAATTCAAAGGCAAATGCTTCAATTGTGGCATTCCAGGACATAAATCTAATGAATGTCGAAAGCCAAAGAAGTTGAAGAAAGAACAAAAGCCTCAAGCAAATGTGACAGAACTGGAAAGGCTTTCTGAAGATGTTTCAGACATGAATCTTTGTGCAGTTATATCTGAATGTAACTTGGTAGGAAACCCTAAAGAGTGGTACGTGGACACTGGGGCTACTCGCCACATTTGTTCCAACAAATGGATGTTTTCTACTTACAAACCAGTAGAAAATGATGATCAACTCTTCATGGGAAACTCCTCAAGTTCAAAGGTTGAAGGACGTGGAAAGATTATACTGAAAATGACATCTGGCAAAGAACTGACTTTGAATGAAGTGCTTCATGTGCCAGATATTCGCAAGAATCTAGTTTCTGGGTCACTACTTAGCAAGAATGGTTTTAAGTTGGTGTTTGTGTCTGATAAGTTTGTACTTACAAAGAATGATATGTTTGTAGGAAAGGGCTACATGAATGATGGGCTCTTTAAGATAAATGTTATGACTGTTGTACCAAAGTCTATTAATAATAATAAAGTTAATTCTTCTGCTTACTTGTTGGAATCTTCAAACATATGGCATGCTAGATTAGGACATGTCAATTATGATACATTGCATAGATTAATTAATTTAGAGTTCTTGCCTAGATTTGATATTAATCTGAAACATAAATGTGAAATTTGTGTGGAATCAAAAATGACAAGATTACCCTTTCATTCTGTTGAAAGAAAATCTGAACCTCTAGATTTAATTCACACTGATATATGTGACTTAAAGTTTGTGCAAACTAGAGGTGAAAAAAAAATATTTCATAACCTTTATTGATGATTGCACAAGATATTGTTATGTATATTTGCTAAGAAGCAAAGATGAGGCTATAGAAAAGTTTCAACTTTATAAAAATGAAGTTGAAAATCAACTTAGCAAAAAGATTAAAGCAATAAGAAGCGATAGAGGTGGTGAATATGAATCACCATTTGAAGAGATTTGCTCTATTCATGGTATTATTCACCAAACTACTGCTCCTTATTCACCTCAATCTAACGGTATTGCTGAACGCAAGAACCGAACATTGAAAGAAATGTTG